>JAEAOA010000531.1:857500-1457500 GCA_016746295.1 Potamilus streckersoni
GTGCAGTAACACCACACAACCAATAGTCACATATGCTGTTGAAGAATTTAATTCTACTGAATGAATCTTACTAAAAGATTAGATAATAAAAAATAGAAAAAAAGTCGTTTACAATAGAGCTGACATGCAAGCCAAGTATGACCTTGATTATAACCAATGATTTTCACTCTAGGAAAGAAAAAAAAAGGTTGCTTACAAGTTCTGAATCAAGGCCAGGAACTTGGTCAGTTAAAAATACAATGTAGTAATGAACTGTGTGTTTATTAGGTCAAAACAGATTTAATTTTCTGAAGAAAAAAAAGAATCAAGTTTAGTGAATAAAGTTATCATTACAATAACATGTAATGAAATAAAAATGAAATAAAAAAGAATTTAAAACTAACACAATTAAATTACAGATATATGACAACATATCTGACACATGTGGCCTGAAGTCTATTTAGTTCATTCACTCCTTACCACTTACTGTCTGTATTGCAGTGATAATTGTATACACATTGGTAGAAAGCATTTAAATAAGATACCAACCTGTCGACCAGTCTAGTGGCCTAAGTGGTTAGAGTATCTGCCTCAGATGTGAACACTGGCCTGAGTCATACCAAAGACTTATGAAAATGGTATTAACAGCTGCCTCGTTTGGTGCTTGGCATTAAGAGGTTAGTATTAGGACCATATCAGCCAGGTGTCAGGATAATGTCACTGGATTGGATATGATACCCAGTGTTCAGATATCACTATAAACTGCCACACTGTAGATATTGATGCGATATGACTGAAAAGCTATTTTAAAAATCCAAACCACACTCTTCTTTACTGTCTCTCTTCCTGCAGTGTTTCTTGTGTAAGGTTGCTCATCTGATATTGTACAAATTTGGACTGAAATTCATCATTAAAATCTTGAAGAGAAATTTATTACATCAGCACAGGACATTTTGTTGTAGAATACTCTGCAGATTTGCAGTCCGTTTTCAGAGATATGCCAGTTACTTCATCATTTTGGAATTAACTCAGTATCTTGTGAGTTTTTTTCTCCCTTCATTTCCAGCCATATGCATTTACTGTAAGATTACCATTTCTACTCCCTTGTTATAACATCATACCATATATATCTGCATATATGACAACCTGACTATAAATTTATCCATTCTCCCATCTCCTTTTTATTTTTGTACTGCAGCAAGCTAATTTCTTTTTGGCGCTTCCATAAGTCATGAGTAAGACTAATATGCAAGTCATGTCTGTCTGTAAGGGGTGACTTGTCAGGGACTCATGAGTTGGTAAAAGTAAAAAAGCAAACTTGTTAGATAAATAGATTGGAAGAATAAAGACAAAAGCCTGTGAGAAAGAAATCCAGTTATATTATTAGGTGGAATATGTCACAACTAAAGTGACAACTTGAATTTTGTCAATTTTTGTGTAATAAAATCCATAAAAATCCATTAGGAAGGACATTTTTATTCTTTTTTATATGATAAATCCAATAATTCTATTTAGGGTCACATACTGGTATAAAATTAGTCATCCTAATGATCCAATTCACAATATTTTGTAATATATTAATTCCACACATCTTACAAATAAACAATGAAAATTATAATTTGATGATTCACAGTATTTTATAAAAATGTTAATGTCTAATATCATTTAGTAAAAAGCACAAGATTCAACCTTGTCTGAGTCACCAAATAAAGTTCAGAAATCTTCCATTATTGTTTGGTCATCATAAACATCATCTGATTCAGTTTCATCATCTTTACCATCATTACGTGGGTGCTAATGTGGAGACTAGACTTGGAAATACTGTCTGTTAAAGGATGCAGCAGATCCTGTATGATAACAGGGAACTGAAATAAGCACCCTGTGTTAACTGAACATAGGTATCTACTTGCCAATGAAAAAGGATCAGAACTGCAACTCAAAAGGTTTTCAGCTGGGAAAACAAAGCAGTTGCTGCCTTTATCAAGAGATCAAAGTCAGAATTGTATATTAGGGATATTTGATATTATTCAACTGTTTTCTAATTAGCAAGAGTAACTTATATATAGATTTAACAGAAATATATATTTTATACTTGAACTCTGACAATTTTTGCCAACCCTACATTTGTTTAACATTTATAGTGTGAGGGAGAGATTGAAAATCAGATATACTATAATCATTTACGTTTTTAAATAAACTTCTGGACAACTCATTAGTGAGATATCAAATGTTTAGTTTAAAGTAGGAAACACAGATTCTGTGTATCATAAACAATCAAGCCAGTTATAGAAATATGATATCAGTATGTCTCCTGTGAAGTCTGCATTGCTGAATATATATATATACACACACACTCACACACACACACACACACACACACACACACACACACACACACACACACACACACAGGGAGCTTTTGCAATTGAATTTGGTACAGTTAAAAGAAACGATTAAAGAAATATGTAGCCTAGACATTGGTTTCGTTTGATCTACCAGCTAATTCCCCAATGTAGGTTCCACCTACCCTACACATCTACAACATATGCAAAGACTCTGCTGATGCTGGCATTAAAAGTATCAAATTTACAAATAAAGCGAAGAATTGTAAATTGGGAAAACAAGGTGGGTGCTGCTTTACAAGCCAAAGGCTTATTGCCCCACATATAGCAGATAGCTTTAGAATATCACTTGGGAATCAGATATGGTTGATGAAAATGTCAAATATAAATCTAAAATTACTCATTTTTATCCATTAATTTTACAATGTCAGAATTATGCAGTATTTTTCCAACAACACAGCTTCATACTACACATGTGTATGAAAATAGAAAAATGAATAAGAAACTACATTTTATTGTAAACAACGTGCACTCCTGTATGATTTAATTGATTTGTCTGCAGATGAACAAAACAAGCTGTCTGATCCATTTCAAAGTAGAGATGATAAAGTTGATGATGTGGATGAGGTCATTTGTTCAGAAAAGAAACTTCCAACCAAGTTAGTGACCAAATATGATATCCACAATGATGACACGTTCTCATGGTACCTATATTATGTGCTATGCTAATAAGTAAGCATTCTTTTTACTACTCTGGTATCGAGTCTTTTGGCATTTTATTGCTCCAGATTTTGAAGTGGGACCAATCTGATATCATAATTCATTTGCTGATATGATACAATGATAATTTGTTCCCATTAGGTGCAGAGGTTGGTATCAGCACAACAAGGATTCATGCTCGTGGCCCAGTTGGTGTGGAAGGACTTCTGACCACCAAGTGGATACTGCATGGAAGTGGTCAAACAGTGAAAGACTTTAATGAAGGCCGCCTGAAATACATCCATAAAAACTTGATGACTGAACCAAAACTTATTGAGGATACCTTACCACAGTTTACCTACCAAAAACAGGAAGCCTCAAGTGATGAGGAAGTGACGGTCAAGCAGAAAAACTAACTCTTAGTTTAACTTTTTTCTTCATAATATTTTATGTGTAAAATATTTTTGTGTTGTATGTAAACCTATGTCAGGCTGTAATGTCTTTGATGAATTAAATATGGAGTCTGCTCATTGAACTTGTAAAATCAATAACAAAAACCAGCTTTAGTTCTCGATCATGCTAAAACAATAAAGTAAATCTTCTGACATAAATGAAACTTATTGGTAATTTCAGCAAAAAGAGTATATCAATACCTTAAAATATAAAAGTGTGATAGATAGTCCTGAAAAATATGCAATCTGGTTTTCCATTGCAGATTTTCTCTTTGCTATTCATGTTAGCTTTCTCTCAAGTAATTAAAAGTTATTTCATTATGTTAACTTAATCTCTCCACAGAATTTAAATTGATTTCTTTGTGTTAGCTTTCAGTCAGGTAATTTAAAATGACTTTGCAAAATTGCACCTTTGTTACTAGAATTCAATGTTTTATATACCTTGAAGTTTTGTACTAAGATTGATAAATTAAAGAAGTCACTTTATTATGAAATTCAGATAAGTGAGCATGAAAATTGACACTGTCAATCAGCATGTCTGACCTTCATTTGATAAAAGGTTGGAAAATAATTTCAGGATGTTATTATATTTTAGATTTGTTGTTTATATGTACTACTTTTTTATCAGGGTCAACACAATATGTTGCTTTTTAGATCTTGTATGCTTTGGTACATGCAATACCTACACATGAATGCTTTGGTATAATGCAATATCCATACATGTACTTCAGTATAATGAAATATCTACACATGAATGCTTTGATACAATGCAATATCTACACATGAATGCTTTCGTACAATGCAATATCTACACATGAATGCTTTGATACAATGCAATATCTACACATGAATGCTTTGGTACAATGCAATATCTACACATGAATGCTTTGGTACAATGCAATATCTACACATGAATGCTTTGGTACAATGCAATATCCATACATGTACTTCAGTATAATGAAATATCTACATATGAATGCTTTGGTACAATGCAATATCTACACATGAATGCTTTGGTATAATGCAATATCCATACATGTACTTCAGTATAATGAAATATCTACATATGAATGCTTTGATACAATGCAATATCTACACATGAATGCTTTCGTACAATGCAATATCTACACATGAATGCTTTGATACAATGCAATATCTACACATGAATGCTTTGGTACAATGCAATATCTACACATGAATGCTTTGGTACAATGCAATATCTACACATGAATGCTTTGGTACAATGCAATATCTACACATGAAAGCTTTGATACAATGCAATATCTACACATGAATGCTTTGGTACAATGTAATATCTACACATGAATGCTTTGGTACAATGCAATATCTACACATGAATGCTTTGGTACAATGTAATATCTACACATGAATGCTTTGGTACAATGCAATATCTACACATGAATGCTTTGGTACAATGCAATATCTACACATGAATGTATTCTTGAGCCCATAACATACATCACTACACTAAATAGCCAATCTTTTTCAATGTAATGTCCTGACAACTCTATTGTCCTAATGTTTTTGAGACACTAGTTTTATAATTTAATGGGGAAGCAGAGTGAGTTGCACTTGGTAAATATCTGTTACTATACATCATTTTCCCAATAAACCTATTTAGTAACCAGTAATTTGAACTCATTGTTGGAAGTCTTGAAAATTTTACCATTTGTATGCAAGTGTAGTGATGGAGAGAAACACTTGTGTCAGTCATGAATTAAATATTAACAGGTAAAAGTTATGTTTCAAAATATATTAAAATCTTATTTGCACTGCTTCTTATATTAAAATTACTAATAAATATTATACATATTATGTTTCAGGTATAAAATATGGGTACAAGAAGAAGTTAATAAAACAATTGTATCTTTCATAAAAGTTTATTCTCATATTTAAATGTCATAGCTGGACAAGATTTTTTGAACTTGTACACATCATTCCAGTATTCAACACAGTGAAAAAATACACAAATAAATCCTTCTGGCAAATTTGTAAAAAATTTTAAATGATGCTGGAGGGAAGGGGAGGAATGTTCGTAAATTTTTTATGGTGCAGGATCTTGCAAAAATAATATTTTTTTTGAAACACTGGCTTGCATGCGATATTGTTTGACCTTGAGTTTTAAAGTTTTATTGGAATTAAAAAGTCTTGTTTCTGTTTGAACTAATGTGAGTACTAATGGTGGATATACAAAATTTGATTAAAATCCAGTGAGAGAAAGAAGCATACCACTTTGTAATTTAATATTTTGTCATTGTGACATCATCTAATAGAATCCATGCATAAATGTGCAATTTCTTGTCATTCATGTGTTTGTACTTATTTTACATTAATAATAAGGACCATGGAAATTTAATCTGTTTATTTTACATTAGTAATAAGGACCATGGAAATTGAATATGTTTTTTTTACGTTAGTAATTAGTACCATGGAAATTGAATCTGTATTTTAATTGGTAATTAGCACCATGAATTTTGAATATTTTTATTTTACATAAGTAATAAGGACCATGGAAATTGAATCTGTTTATTTTACATTAGTAATTAGTACCATGGAAATTTAATCTGTTTGTTTTACATTAGTAATAAGTACCATGGAAATTGAATCTGTTTATTTTACATTAGTAATTAGTGCCATGAAAATTGAATATATTTTTTTTACATTAGTATACTCCAACTCTGTATTATTGCGGGGTCTATATTTATCGCGGCAAATGGGATTTTCCACATAAATTTGGACATGCGCCATCTAGCAGACTTTTTTTACAGATGTAAAGCATTAGCCAGTAAGTATGCAAACATATCACAATTTCACAATTTTTAAAAACTTTGCAATGAAGAAGAATGGCCATCACTTTTTTGTAAACTCTAATCGAACTTGCTATTCCTGCATTGGCTTTGATTATGAAATATATTCAGTGTGTTGACTGAAGTTTGATGATTATAGGTCATAAACTGATGACATAGATGCCCTTAAAGGTTTCATTCCATGGTAGCCAGTATGGACCAGAATTGACAATATGTTGCTTATGATCACACTTCATAAATGAGAATATAATAGAAGATAAACTTTCTTGAAATCAGTAACATTTCAATAATAAGAATAATCATAAAAATAATAATTTATATATATTTTTATTTCTTTGCCCAAATTGCATTTAAAATTCATATAAAGTCAAAAATATAATAATTGTTTTTAATTTGTAATGTTGTTATTCATGGATATCCACTTTATTTGCATTTGATCATTGGATCTTTTCCTTTATTGTCTGATATTCTGCCAGTACAAGTATAGACGTTCCTTCTCATAGGCAAGTTGAAATTTATGTTGATTATAAAAACTGTGTGCTACCATATGTAAGTTAGGCAAATATGGCTATAATGTTGAGTTGTTCCCACATGGTATGCTAATCTGAGTCAGCCACCATATGCAGTTTTATTTATATTTACCTGCTTTGATTGACAAAGACTTTTTATAGGAATAGATGAAAAGGCATGAAAACTTTAGAAATTATAAAGTAAGCAGCAGTAGCAAAATACTTTTAATATGAACTGATAAAAACATTAAGTATCGCAATAATAAAGCTTAACAGGCTAATAGGTACCATGGGAATTGAATATGTTTCTTAATGTTTGAATTTATCCTTTATATTAAGGGCATCACTGAAAAGAAACAAAGTACAATGAAAATTTAATCTCTATGGTACCTAATATTCAAAATCTTCCCTTCTTGATATCTAAACCTTTATTTTGAGGGTCTGAACTCAGATCAGACTTTCTGAGGATGTATTTTAAAAATTCATTTTTTTTTCTTTCTGATTTTGTCAGTACATGTGTCTTGCCTGCAGATCTCAGGTGGAAAATCCAGTGGTGTTATCATCATTGTTATAAGCATCAGCATGAAGTGTGTGCATTTAGCTGTTTCTCCGATGCTGTCTAGATTTCTAGCAGCCCCATTTTATCTTACTTTTCTTATTTGTTGGGTACCCTATTTTTCCCTACTTTTTCTAAAATGGCCTACTTTTACTACCTTTTTTTCATTTTGTGTTAAAAATTGATTACACAAACAGTAAAGAAGGTTCAAATGTGGTCTCTGGGATGAAAAGCTGGGTGTTCAAGAAGATAGAGACAGTCTAGAGAAAAGAGATGGCCTGTATACGATTGAAAACATGCTTTTGTTAAAGTTCATGAAGATAACGCAAGTAAGGATTTAATTTTCAGTGATTTACATGAATTTCATGCATTTTTCCAGTATATTTTCCCCCAACAGTTTCAAAATTGTTTGTAAAAAATTAATTACTAACTTTACTCTTAGTCTTTGAAAATACATTCATGTATGTGATGAAACTTGATGGTTGTATTTACATTCCTACTTGGACATTTCCCTTCTTAAAATTTACACTATAATGACTTGCATTTCTTTGATTGGTTTTGTTAGGTTTTTGGAATATGCCCTAGTGATGCAGGCAAGACATAGCATTCTGCAGAATTATTGTATTTTATTAACCATTTACATTTAAATATTGTCTTTGCAATATGTTCTGGTACATGTCATTAAAAAAATTGTCCTATGCACATCCATTTGTTGTGTTGTATATGTATTTTTTTGTAGCAAAGAAGAATTCTAATCATGTACATTGTTTGGGAAAACCTAATTCTTAAATGAGCAGGTAACAAGGTTACAGTAACAGCAATTCTTAGTTAATCCCAAGTATTGAATTGTGTGATAGAGCAACAAAGGCTGGTAATATATTATACAAATTCTTAGTTAATCCCAAGTTTTGAATTGTGTGATAGATCAACAAAGGCTGGTAATATAGTATACAAATTCTTAGTTAATCCCAAGTTTTAAATTGTGTGATAGATCAACAAAGGCTGGTAATATAGTATACAAATTCTTAGTTAATCCCAAGTTTTGAATTGTGTGATATATCAACAAAGGCTGGTAATATAGTATACAAATTCTTAGTTAATCCCAAGTTTTGAATTGTGTGATAGATCAACAAAGGCTGGTAATATAGTATACAAATTCTTAGTTAATCCCAAGTATTGAATTGTGTGATAGAGCAACAAAGGCTGGTAATATAGTATACAAATTCTTAGTTAATCCCAAGTTTTGAATTGTGTGATAGATCAACAAAGGCTGGTAATATAGTATACAAATTCTTAGTTAATCCCAAGTATTGAATTGTGTGATAACTCATCAAGGGCTGGTAATATAGTATACAAATTTCTGTCCATCCATGAGTCCCTTTTCAGACGCCTCTGTTCTTTAACTTTAAATCTATTTGTATTTAAGGAATTTGGTGTGTCTTTATGATCAAGAGTACAGCAGAGTATTTTTCATTTTTCAGTTACACTGTCCCTTCTGCTCAATAACCATAAAGCCATTTAAAATTGAATGATGAAAATTTGGTTTAATTATACATTGACAGTAAATGTGTAGTGTGTGTGTGTGTGTGACATTGAAGTCCTAGCTTCAAGCTTTAAGATCAGGACTCCATTTATGTTTCTATCATGGTTTCATTTCTGCTGCTTAACTTTAAAGTCGTTTGAAACTGGTTTACTTGTATTCTAATACAGAAGACATGTTGCATAAAAAATTAGCTTCTTGTCTGCAAGGTTGCATGCACAATTTTACTATTTTGTTTTCATTAC
Source organism: Potamilus streckersoni (assembly GCA_016746295.1). Classification (NCBI taxonomy): domain Eukaryota; kingdom Metazoa; phylum Mollusca; class Bivalvia; order Unionida; family Unionidae; genus Potamilus; species Potamilus streckersoni. The sequence goes on from JAEAOA010000531.1 coordinate 866,651, forward strand.
ACTTTCCACTCGACAACTGAGATTCAAGGATGACTTTACACATCGTAACTAGATGTTGTGTTACATATCACACTGGGGTCTCCCAAGTGGTCTAAAACACTCACTGTTACAGATCACTGCCATCTCACCAGTATGTGTGGGCTCAAGTCTCAGGCTCAGCCAATTTGGGTACGTGAGAAAGCTTGCCAGTAGCTTCTCATGGGTCAGTGATTCTTTCTGGGGTTTTCCTGGGTTCTTCCTCCACCCTTTATACTGACCACCATATATAGCCTATCTTGTTCTATAAAGTGGCTTTAAACCCTACAACAAGAACATACCACAGTAGGGGTGCTATCTTCAAGGTCATTGTTAAACATTGAATGCCCTTGAGATATTGTACTTTCCATGACTTCATGCTCATATAAAGATTTTGTATGGTTGTCTACATCTTTTTCTTCACCATAAAAGGGGACAAATTTTCTTTATTGCAGTTGTTGTTCAAACCATTCATGTTGTTGCTTAGCAACAAGGCCTTTTACTCTATAGCTAGAAGAGTGCAGGTTTTGATTGGATAAGCAAAGGCCATTTGCCATAGTGTATCCAAGATAAATACCTTGTTTGCTCTGCTTGCCTCAGCATGATATAACCTTTAATGTCATGCTTTGCCATAAAACACCAAATAAAACCAATGAGACTGTTCTTGTTTTCCATGATTAGCTATACTGTATTAAAAAATAAAGATCTCTTGATATTATCACCCACTTTAAAATAAAACAACTAAGATAAACCACTCTCTTGATTAGTTGTGCCCTGATAGCTTAAAAATTCACTTATAATACAGGGTCAAGCATGGTACCATAGTTTTTTTTAGAAAAGACCAAAACCTTGACCCATATTTATTGAACATGTAGAAAAACCAATCAAAATTGGTAAATGAAACTTGTATATATCACTTGTTTTGTTATCAAAAGCAGCAGATCATACCTTGAAATTTGAATCAAGAATTTTCAATAATAATAAATTATATAGTTTGGTAAAGTTTCTTACAAACAAAATTCTTATTCTACCCTAAATAAAAATATGCAACAAAATTTTGGTCTATGATAACACCTACTGTAGGCAGCAGTTTAATAAATAAATACCCATTAAATGAAGTTTTGTCAAGCAATTCTATTTTGTTGTTTGGTTTAAATGTAATCATCATAAATGCAATGTGCCATCTTGTATTTAAATAATGCCAATCTTCCACACACCTGCCATATTCCCAAACAGTGTTGGAGGTGGGTTGGGCTTGTGACTAAAGAAATGTTTTGAGGTCCCAGGTGGGTGGCATCATTGCACGTGACCAGAAAAAGTAACATCATCCAATTGAGAATGAGATAACTTTTTCTTATGAGACAATATAATATGAGTGGAAATTAAAATCTTTGTGAAAAAAATTTAAACTCTATCAATGAGGAATTTTATCACTGCAAATATGCCATGTTTTCTGGAATCAAATCGGGGAAATTGGATCCAAATCAGGGAGATTAGTATAATGACTATTTTTCTCATAAGTTTAAGCACAAAAGTGCAGATCATACCACAGCTTAGTAAAATGAATAATAGTTAATATAATGAATAATAGTTAGTATAATGAATAATAGTTAGTATAATGAATAATAGTTAGTATAATGAATAATAGTTAGTAAAATGAATAATAGTTAGTATAATGAATAATAGTTAGTATAATGAATAATAGTTAGTATAATGAATAATAGTTAGTATAATGAATAATAGTTAGTATAATGAATAATAGTTAGTATAATGAATAATAGTTAGTATAATGAATAATAGTTAGTATAATGAATAATAGTTAGTATAATGAATAATAGTATAATGAATAATAGTTAGTATAATGAATAATAGTTAGTATAATGAATAATAGTTAGTATAATGAATAATAGTTAGTATAATGAATAATAGTTAGTATAATGAATAATAGTATAATGAATAATAGTTAGTATAATGAATAATAGTATAATGAATAATAGTTAGTATAATGAATAATAGTTACTTAACTTTAATAATTTTGTTATATGGCTGCTGTTCACAAACTCTGGAGAGGACGAAAATTTTATTTCCAACCATTACATTTGCATTATCAGGTTCTGTCTGTTTGTTCAGACTTCTTGAAGACAATTGAAAAGGTTATCACCAGTTCCAATATTGAAAATGGGCATAGCCAGGAATTTGGTTATCACTCTGTGAATGTCACTGTCAAACACCCTTACAAGAATTGCTACACACTTTTCATCACCAGTCATTAGATTCATCCGTCATCACTGAGAAAGGGTTTTCTTTGCATAGTAAAGTTACTTGAATGTCTTTCATTGGACCCAGTGCATTGTTAAAAATGTTTGTTAACTTAGTTTTTTTTGCAGTGAAATTTCTGAGCAAAATTACGAGTCAGGAAACATAATTTTACACAGCTCATTAAAATGATCAGCAACCAAGAATGGTAAATTATGCTCTGCCATAAAGATAGCAAAAAGAACCTCTGCTTTGGTGACACTGTCTACCGATGTTGGTGCAAACATTTGCATTACTTTGGGCACATTATGTGACAATTTGTCATTTGCAATGTGCTGCATATTTTTCAATTCCTTGTGAGATAATTTTCTTCCCCCACTAGAAATGTTCAAATATGTGTTGCAAGTTGTGCAGTATGCAAAGCTCTCCCTTTATACTAGGCTTCAAACAATTAAATTCACCTATCCAAGCACTGATAAAGTTACAAACATACTTCATTTTTTATTAAGGCATAACTTCTATTATCTGTTAGCAGATGTTTTGACATGGCACCAGAGTTTTTGAAATAACCCTGGAAGTAGTTGCAAGAATACGCATCAATTTTTATATCTTTGGTGATTTTCCTCCTACATACTGTACAACAGCAAAGGCCAATGGTATTCTGATTGTGATTGTGCCTGCTTCCATTGCTACTATTGCTCCATATCAACAATGGTAACTCAGAATATAATTCTCAATGGGGACAAATTACATCCGAGGTTTATTTTTTGAATCATTGTTTTAGCTGGAAATACCTGTGCTTGGCAGGTTTGTTTTATTTCCGGGAGATCTTGTCAAAAGATGGGGTCAAAAATCAAAAGACTCCTGGGCAAATAGGGAGACTTGACATGTATGTCATTGCTGGGCTCTGCTGATAGTTTATTGCTTCTTTATTTGCATAAAAAAAATGAATCACACTTGAGCAATATTCTGACAACTGAAATAATCATGCTTTGTGTTTTATATAAGCAGTAAAACTGGACTTGAAAGAAATGCTGCATTTCATAAACTTGCCAATATTCTTTAATATGGGTGATTTATACATTCAAGGCAGTGATATGTAATAACTTTTGTTCTTGAACACATATTCAGCATCTCTTTGATTTAACTTGAGATCAATTGGGTTGTTCCTTTTGTAAACTTTACCAATGCAAATGAGCATAATGGGCTCACCCACATTTATCAAAGTACACTTTGAGTTGTTCCTTTTGTGAACTCTACCTATGCAAATGAGCATAATGGGCTCACCCACAACATTTATCAAAGTACTTAACTCCTTACACTTTGAGATCAATTGAGTTGTTCCTTTTGTGAACTCTACCTATGCAAATGAGCACAATGGGCTCACCAACAACATTTATCAAAGTACTTAACTCCTTACACTACATATTGTCAGTCAAATAAGCATTATATGAAATGGTGGTTATTGATGCCTGACCTCTTTGCTTTTTAACTGCTGTGATTTAAACTGCCACAAGGATAGATTTACATCAGTTCTAAGTCCAAAAGTTTGGATCATGTTTAGTAATCTCAACTAGACTTAGACTGGTTTTGTGGAAGACTGATATTTTATGTAAATTCACACATTATTTTCATTTTAACTAGAAATCCTATGTCTTTTGGTGAAATCACAATGGGCACCATTTCCATTAGGACCAACTTGAAATCTATTGGTGAAATCACTGTACCAGTATAAACCAGTTAACAAAGTTTTCAAGATCACAAGTTTTTAGTGAAACTCCTTTGCTTATATCTTCACTCTTCCAAGATAAGTAGTGACATGATTTTCAAGATGGCCACTGTGATTTGGAAACAACTAAATGGAACAAGTCTTTTGACTTTGACACAAATGTTATCATACTTCTTTTTTATATATCAATCCATTCAAGAACTTCTTTCAGGTACAGTAGTGGTTAGATTTTCAAGATGGCCACTGTGTCAGCCATATTGAACATCAGATATGCACCAGTTTCATTTAGGACTATATGAATCATTTTTGTCATTCTGACATACCATGCCAGAGGAATTAGTGACTGCAAGCATTTCAAGATGGCTGCTGTTGTAGCCAAAACTGGATATCAAATGGCACCATTTTCATTGTGAACAACCCAGACATTTTAGGAAGCCATCTCAAGCTAACCCCATAATGATGACCATCCATCCAAAAGAACTGAAATTGGTCCGATGTATCATTGTAAAAAAATGAGTAATTTGATGTGATGGATGAATTGCATTGTGTGATAAAACAAAGAATACATATTGGTAATGTCAGTTATTTATATAATCAGGCTGAAAAAGGTGCATAATCAGGCTGAAAAAGGTGCTGGTGGAACCATGGAAGTGAGAGAATGCTGTATTGGCTGACTACTATGCAAATTTGTACAAATAGTAGATTATATCTGAAAAGCAAATGCAGCCTTTATGTTATTTGATTGTAAATGCATGTATATGTATTGCAAAATAAGAGGGAAATTATTTGTGACTTGCTGCACTCAAATGGCACGCTCAATTATATGTGAAATGTGCAGACATAAAATCCTTCATGCCTTTAAATGGGGTTAAATAAATAATATTTGTTTGCTTTTCAAATCATATACTGACAAATTATTAACTGCATTATAGAAAATAAATCCATAAAAACTGATGGGTTACATGTCACAGCATATATGTCTATGCCACCTATATTGTGTATTTATACTTTGGTAAATCAATTTAGAATCATATGGGGGTGGGGAATAAATGTTTAAAATATTACCATATTGATTCGCCGTGTTAATACAGCTAAATAGGGCCTAATGTGTAATGAAGTTCACATACTTTCCTATTATCCACATCTGTTAAAGTCCCTTAATAATAGACAACTTTATTGATTGGCTCACCAAGGAAACGACATAACCATGGTGTGACAGATGGACCCATGGATGAACAAAACTATTATTACTACTACCAGTGTTGTGGTGTGGATAAAAATTAACATTTTGTTATGTTAAGTGCAGCAGTTTGAAAGAATGACTAGGAAAGCCAACATTAACATTGTATAAGCTAGAACTGTTAATACTATTCAACAATATGACAGCCATTCTATCAGTCTTTTGCTCAATACCTCTATTGTCCTCTATGACATTGTTTCCCAACAACACCTACTCTAGAAGACAACACATTACAGTACCAGTGATGCATAAAATATGGGTCAAAGTAACCTACTTTTGTGGTGAGGATACAGCAGTCATTAAGATCCTTCCTCTAATCATGTTTCATGATTCCAGGTATAACAGCATAGACTGCAAAAACCTGTTAGATCAAATCATGACTTAAACATGAATTTTCAAGCAAATCTAGCAAAATGTGAAATGTCAGTCAGTGACTTTTTATTGTTGCAAGGGTTTGATACTAATAGAGGTACATAATATAATAGTCCAGTTTGATCATTCAAGCAGGAAACATAGTTTGAAACAAATGTTACAAACAACATGTATCCCAAGTCAATGAAGTATGAATGTAGTTACTTTTGTGATCATGATGTATTACTCATCAAGATGCATCTCCTCACTAGCATTCATGGTATAACAGTGTGTGTACAGTGTTTCAAAACAATATGTGTACAGTGTTTCAAAACAGTATGTGTACAGTGTTGCAAAACAGTATGTATACAGGGTAGCAAAACATTATTTGTACAGTGTTGCAAAACAGTATGTTTACAGTGTTTCAAAACAGTATGTGTACAGGGCTGCAAAGCATTGTGTGTACAGTGTTGCAAAACAGTATGTGTACAGTGTTGCAAAACAGTATGTATACAGGGTTGCAAAACAGCATGTGCAGTGTTGCAAAACAGCATGTGTACAGTGTTGCAAAACAGTATGTGTACAGTGTTGCAAAACAGTTTGTGTACAGTGTTGCAAAACAGCATGTGTACAGTGTTGCAAAACAGTATGTGTACAGGGTTGCAAAACAGTTTGTGTCCAGTGTTGCAAAACAGTATGTGTACAGTGTTGCAAAACAGCATGTGTATAGTGTTGCAAAACAGTATGTGTACAGTGTTGCAAAACAGCATGTGTACAGTGTTGCAAAACAGTATGTGTACAGGGTTGCAAAACAGTTTGTGTACAGTGTTGCAAAATAGTATGTGTACACTGTTGCAAAACATTATGTGTACAGGGTTGCAAAACAGTATGTGTACAGGGTTGCAAAAAGAAATGTAGTCATAAGCTTAATGCAAGAAGTTAACTTAATAAAATGTACAGTGTAGGTCAATTTTTCTTTTGCTGTAAGGGTGTGGAACTAAAGATGCATGCAAACATATTGTTTTATAATTATAATTGTTTAACCGCTTCCATGACCTAGTGGTTAGAGCATCTGCCTCAGATGTGGAAGGTCATAGGTTCGATCCCAGGTCGAGTCATATCGAAAGACTTACAAAAATGGTACTAACAGCTTCCTTGCTTGGCGCTCAGCAATAAGAGGTTAGTGTTAGGACGGGTTGGCCTGGTGTCAGGATAATGTGAATGGGTGGGACATCTTGCTACATGTTTGCAGCATGATGCCCCAGTGCTAGACATCACTATAAACTGCCACACTGCAGACATTGTAGTGATATAACTGAAAAATTGTTAAAGCTATGTTAAAAATCATAATCGCAACACTTCACATCACATGTTTTATAATTACAACTTGAAAAGAGCTTCAGAAATAAACTTAAAACACAAAATTTGCTGAACACAGTAATATATGGAATATGCATCATAGTAACCTAATTTTGAGATCAGAGTTTTGTACTTATCAAGATGTATTTACTCAACAAGTTTCATCATTCCAAGTATAACAGTTATATATCCTGGATACAATAAGGCTGCAATAACTGGATTAACTTAATGTAGAATGTAGATATCTGCACAAAGTTAACCTCTCAGTAGGTATGTACTAGGAAAACCATCCCAAACAGTTTCCTTGGACCTGGGAAGAAATAATGGCTAGATGCAGGTAGACTCAGTATATGTATATGGTTTTATGTGGATGCAAATATCAATTCTGGGGGAAATACAATAAAAATCTGAAATGGGTCAAGGTAATATTGTATTGATGGCCTCACATGATAACGATGACTATAACAATGCCAATTGACAACCTAGTCTTATTCATTTGCTTCAGACAATATCTAGAATAAGTCAGATTAAGTAGGCTATCAGATATGTGAATGTTTGTACTGAACAAGAAATCACTATCATTTATGGCCATGTATGACAGTTTCACTCATCTGAAAGCTGCCTAAGATCCCAATGCCAAGAAGTTGGCAACATAATCTGGCTTAGTGGCATCAATGCTAAGCAGTTGGCAACACTAATCAGGTTCATTGGCATCAATGCCAAGTAGTTGGCAACATAATCTGGCTCAGTGGCATCAATGCCAAGCAGTTGGCAACATAATCTGGCTTAGTGGCATCAATGCCAAGCAGTTGGCAACACTAACCTGGCTCAGTGGCATCAATGCCAAGCAGTTGGCAACATAACCTGGCTTAGTGGCATCAATGCTAAGCAGTTGGCTACACTAATCTGGCTCAGTGGCATCAATGCCAAGCAGTTGGCAACATAATCTGGCTTAGTGACATCAATGCAACACTAATCAGGCTCAGTGGCATCAATGCCAAGCAGTTGGCAACACTAATCTGGCTTAGTGGCATCAATGCTAAGCATTTGACAATACTAATCAGGCTCAGTGGCATCAATGCCAAGCAGTTGGCAACATAATCTGGCTCAATGGCATCAATGCCAAGCAGTTAGCAACATAATCTGGCTTAGTGGCATCAATGCCAAGTAGTTAGCAACATAATCTGGCTTAGTGGCATCAATGCTAAGCAGTTGGCAACACTAATCAGGCTCAGTGGCATCAATGCCAAGCAGTTGGCAACACTAATCTGGCTCAGTGGCATCAATGCCAAGTAGTTAGCAACATAATCTGGCAAAGTGGCATCAATGCTAAGCAGTTGGCAACACTAATCAGGCTCAGTGGCATCAATGCCAAGCAGTTGGCAACATAATCTGGCTCAGTGGCATCAATGCCAAGCAGTTGGCAACACTAATCTGGCTCAGTGGCATCAATGCCAAGCAGTTGGCAACACTAATCTGGCTCAGTGGCATCAATGCCAAGCAGTTGGCAACATAATCTGGCTTAGTGGCATCAATGCTAAGCAGTTGGCAACACTAATCAGGCTCAGTGGCATCAATGCCAAGCAGTTGGCAACATAATCTGGCTCAGTGGCATCAATGCCAAGCAGTTGGCAACACTAATCTGGCTCAGTGGCATCAATGCCAAGCAGTTGGCAACATAATCTGTTTCAGTGGCATCAATGCCAAGCAGTTGGCAATATAATCTGGCTTAGTGGCATCAATGCTAAGCAGTTGGCAACACTAATCAGCCTCAGTGGCATCAATGCCAAGCAGTTGGCAACACTAATCTGGCTCAGTGGCATCAATGCCAAGTAGTTAGCAACATAATCTGGCTTAGTGGCATCAATGCTAAGCAGTTGGCAACATTAATCAGGCTCAGTGGCATCAATGCCAAGCAGTTGGCAACATAATATGGCTCAGTGGCATCAATGCCAAGCAGTTGGCAACACTAATCAGGCTCAGTGGCATCAATGCCAAGCAGTTGGCAACACTAATCTGGCTTAGTGGCATCAATGCTAAGCAGTTGGCAACACTAATCAGGCTCAGTGACATCAATGCCAAGCAGTTGGCAACACTAATCTGGCTTAGTGGCATCAATGCTAAGCAGTTGGCAACACTAATCAGGCTCAGTGGCATCAATGCCAAGCAGTTGGCAACATAATATGGCTCAGTGGCATCAATGCCAAGCAGTTGGCAACACTAATCTGGCTCAGTGGCATCAATGCCAAGCAGTTGGCAACATAATCTGGTTCAGTGGCATCAATGCCAAGCAGTTGGCAATATAATCTGGCTTAGTGGCATCAATGCTAAGCAGTTGGCAACACTAATCAGGCTCAGTGGCATCAATGCCAAGCAGTTGGCAACACTAATCTGGCTTAGTGGCATCAATGCTAAGCAGTTGGCAACACTAATCAGGCTCAGTGGCATCAATGCCAAGCAGTTGGCAACACTAATCTGGTTCAGTGGCATCAATGCCAAGCAGTTGGCAACATACTATGGATCAGTAGCATGCTTTCTGTAGAACTGTCTTCTGATGCTGTTCACTGCAGATGTTATGAAAACAGTTGTTTCAATGGTTTTCCATTTTCTGTATCATCATGCCAGGATTATTTGTGTTAATTTGGCTAAAGTCTGTTACTTTTGTTAATTTGGCTAAAGTCAGTTCAATAGTTTTCATAAGACATTTAAAGGTTTTTCCAATTTTACTGAACAATGGCCATATCTGAATGCAGTTCATAATACTTAAAAGGCCTCAATGCCAGGAGTTTTTTTATAAATGAAATTATGCCTAGTAGTTTTTGATTTGTTTAAAGTCTCTTGATTTGTAGTTTATTTGGTGGCATATTGGCATTTGTGTTATATTAACATTTATATTATATTGTGTTATATTACATTTATATTAACTTGAAAGGTTGTAATGATTGGAAGCTCTCTGTCACATGTGGCTAAGGGGCAAAGTGGTGTTTGAGAAAAGCAATGTTTGATCAATGAACAAAACACAAAAAATATAGACACATGACCAAATCAATGGTTTCAATCATTTTCTGCAAAGTTGAAAATTGCTTATGTTCATGTATGCACCATGCACTATAAACAAGGAGCCATAATGACTGGCTTTTATTGGTTTTCAAAAAGCTGAAAATATGAATTATGATCAGGTGCAAGGTGTAAGACAAGCTATGGAGGCTGCCCATATTATCATCCATATGACCTGACACAAGATGTAAGACATGCCATGAATAGTTCCCATATTATCATCTTTATGACCTAATGCAAGATGTAAGACATTACCATGAATAGTGCCATATTTTCATCCTTATGACCTGATGCAAGATGTAAGACATTACCATGAATAGTGCCATATTTTCATCCTTATGACCTGATACAAGGTTTAAGACATGCCATGAATAGTTCCCATATTATCATCCTTACGACCTGATGCAAGATGTAAGACAAGCCATGAATAGTTCCCATATTACTGTATCATCCATATGACCTGATGTAAGATTATGACAAGCCATGAATAATGCCCATATTATCATCCTTATAACCTGATGCAAGATGTAAGACAAGCCATGAATAGTGCCCATATTATCATCCATATGACCTGATGCAAGATGTAAGACAAACCATGAATAATGCCCATATTATCATCCTTATGACCTGATGCAAGATGTAAGACATGCCATGAATAATGCCCATATTATCATCCATATGACCTGATGCAAGATGTAAGACATGCCATAAATAGTTCCCATATTATCATCCTTACGACCTGATGCAAGATGTAAGACAAGCCATGAATAGTTCCCATATTACTGTATCATCCATATGACCTGATGTAAGATGTATGACAAACCATGAATAATGCCCATATTATCATCCTTATGACCTGATGCAAGATGTAAGACAAGTCATGAATAGTGCCATATTTTCATCCTTATGACCTGATGCAAGATGTAAGACAAACCATGAATAATGCCCATATTATCATCCTTATGACCTGATGCAAGATGTAAGACATGTCATGAATAATGCCCATATTATCATCCTTATGACCTAATGCAAGATGTAAGACATGCCATAAATAGTTCCCATATTATCATCCTTACGACCTGATGCAAGATGTAAGACAAGCCATGAATAGTTCCCATATTACTGTGTCATCAATATGACCTGATGCAAGATGTAAGACAAGCCATGAATAATGCCCATATTATCATCCTTATAACCTGATGCAAGATGTAAGACAAGCCATGAATAGTGCCATATTTTCATCCTTATGACCTGATGCAAGATGTAAGACAAGCCATGAATAGTTCCCATATTATCATCCTTATGACCTGATGCAAGATGTAAGACAAGCCATGAATAGTGCCATATTTTCATCCTTATAACCTGATGCAAGATGTAAGACATGCCATGAATAGTGCCCATATTATCATCCTTATGACCTGATGCAAGATGTAAGACATGCCATGAATAGTGCCCATATTATCATCCTTATGACCTGATTCAAGATGTGAGACATGCCATGAATAGTGCCTATATTATCATCCTTATGATTGGATGCAAGATGTAAGACAAGCCATGAATAGTGCCCATATTATCATCCTTATGACCTGATGCAAGATGTAAGACAAGCCATGAATAATGCCTATATTATCATCCTTATGACCTGATGTAAGATGTAAGACAAGCCATGAATAGTGCCCATATTATCATCCTTATGACCTGATTCAAGATGTGAGACATGCCATGAATAGTGCCTATATTATCATCCTTATGATTGGATGCAAGATGTAAGACAAGCCATGAATAGTGCCCATATTATCATCCTTATGACCTGATGCAAGATGTAAGAGAAGCCATGAATAATGCCCATATTATCATCCTTATGACCTGATGCAAGATGTAAGACATGCTATGGAGGCTGCCCATATTATCATCCATATGACCTGATGAGCTTACAACAATTATGTTGAACATGCACAGCAAACATCATGGCATAATGTGTCAGCAGATCAGATTCTATGATATTCTTTCTATGGATGATGTGGGTCAGTTGTTTTTGGATTCTTCTTTCTTCCCTGATTTTATTACTTGGTGAAGAAGAACTAGATAACACAAAATCAGGAGAGTGAAAATTCAGCCTACTAAAAAGCTCTGATGCAAAAACTGTCAGGTAAAAATTTCCAGAAATTGGTACAAGGATTATTTTGTAAGTTTCATTGCTTTAAGACATCTTATATGGCTATTAACTCAAGGTAGTATTTTAACTGAGGCATTTGTTATGTATACTATATGTAATTAAATTGCTTGTGTGTTAGCATAAAATTAATTTTTTTTTTGTTTCCTTATATTTTATTGTAGTGATAATTTTCATTAGATTTGAATCTCTTTTCTTAAAATTTGCTTGATCTGTTGAGCATGTAACAGTTGCTTTATCACTATTTTTAGTTCACCTTGGTTGAGACATTTGTGAACATTAAATGAAAATGATTGGCTGTTACTAAGGTCATGTTCAGCCCACATGTTAGCTAAGTTGTAAATAACTTTTCTTTTTTTTAATTTATTTCCAGTGTGGGAATCGGATTTTTAGATATGACTATTCTAAGCTATGTGTTAAATGGCACATTTTTATTGTTCTGTTCAAATTAGTGATCACTTAGCCTGTCATGTAAGTGACCATGTGATCTAAGCTCACAGCTTAAAATAGCTATTTACTAATAGATTTTTCAGTTGTATTCCTACATCTTAGAGCTCATGGTGTTTTTAATTGTTTACTCCAGTTTGTTCTGAAGTTTATCTATTTTTTCAGATTTAATAAATCATATTTTCTTGAAAGCAAAATGAATGCTTTTCTTTCTAAAAATACTGGAACAGACAGTTAGTGGAGATTTATTCTGGAATTTTAAACAGAACATTATAAATTTGTTTCAATGAGGAACTATTGCCATCAGTAAAACAACCTCATTTGATGTCATTGCCTTCCATATTGGAACTTCATCGAGATTTGAACCTGGATTCAAATTAAAACTTTAAGTGATAGGACTTATATTTTTAGATTCCAGGATTAATTTTTGGATTATATTCACAGACCCTATGTCCTATTTCATAGTTTTACCTTATTTTCTAGGGAAATAAATTATTTTGTTAAAATTTACAAAGCTTGTTGACTTTACTCTTTTCTATTTTTACTTTTGTATCAGCCTAAACAAAAGAAAAAGAAAATTGAAGCTCATTAGGGATATATGAATTTTGGCTAAAATATTTCATAACATTGTTTTTTGAAATTTAAATTCCTCTAGTTTTTAAATCCCAAGTACTATTTCATATTTTGTTTGAAATTTTTAGTGGAATCAACAGGCTTTTTCACAATGTCATCAAAAGTAGAAATTTTTCTTTCTAGTCTTACTCAGGAGCAATTGGATGGTTAAAAAAAAGATCAGTTGCTTGAACTTGCCAGAAAATATGATTTTTTCTGAGACAAATAAAAAGAAATTAAAAATACTTTTGATTCAGCATTTTGTAGAGAAGAATGTTTTTGATAAAATTGTTTTGGCTTCTGTCAGCAAGTCTGTATCAGACTCTGACATAAAAGCAAAAGAATTAAAAATTAAATACAAGATGGAATTAGAGTTAAGAAAGCTGGAGATTCAGAAAGATAAAGAGGAGAAACAATTGCAGCTGCAATTATAAGAAAAGCAATTCCAATTGCAATTAGAGAGAGAGAGAGAGAGAGAGAGAGAGAGAGAGAGAGAGAGAGAGAGAGAGAGAGAGAGAGAGAGAGAGAGAAATAAACAATTGAAGTTGCAATTTGAAAAGAAGGACAGATAGACACATGCAAAAAGAGAATTATAAAAGGAAATTTCAAATTAAAATGAAAGAAATGGAGCTGGGAAGTGAACAGCATGATCCCACTTCACATACATTCTCAGGTTTCGATATTACAAAGATATTACTGCCCCTTTTTTGAAAAAAGAAGTAGACACATTTTAGTTATTTTGAAAAAGTAGTTGAAAATTTGAAATGGCCAAAGGAGCACTGGACTCAGTTACTACACTGTGTGCTTAAAGCTAGTGATATTTACCATTCAATTTCAGTTCATCAAAGTGCTGACTATGATTTGGTTAAGGAATTCTTCTTAAAGGCTTATCCATTAGTCCCTGAGATGTATCAGTAAAAGTTTAGAAACTATAGAAAAGAAGCTGGACAAATGTCGAATTTACAAGAGAAAGAGCAGTTATTTAAGAGATGGTGCTAAGCCAAGAAAGTTGAACATAATTATGAAAGTCTCAAACAACTTGTATTACTTGAAGAGTTCAAGAACTATGACAATAAAACTCATCTTGAAGACATAAGATCGAAACCTTGGAAAATGCTGTTCTTGCTGCTGACAAGTATTCCTTAACTAATAAAGTTTCTGTTGTAGGCAAATCTTTTACACACACACACACACACACACACACACACACACACACACACACACACACACACACACAGCAGTCTGTTGGTAAAAAGGTATTTTAGCTTAATACAACAACATCTAAAACTCAATTTGGCACAATTTTTAAAAATCAAGCTTCTGATAAACCTATTTCAAAATCCTTGTCTCTTCCTATGTGTACCTAATGCATGAAAACTGGACACATGATTTCTGATTGCTTCAAATTGAAATATAAGTATCAGAATCAAGATATTCCTATTCCAAATGTTCTTAAAACAGTTATAATACAAACAGATATAAAACAAATGAAACTATAAATTATATAAATATGACACAACTACACTAGCAATACCACATACAATTATTAAGATGGATTAAACATTGTTTCTAATTGTCAGGATAAAAAAGATTAACAAAATATGTTGATTCACCAGTAATGATCCTGGAAAGTAATTTTATAAACATTTATTTCCAACGGGGACTTAATAAATCAATATTTTGAGGTAGTATGCATACTATAAATTAAAACTTATATATTCAGATAAGTAAAGAAATAACAAATAAGTTGTAAAATCTGATTTCAGAATTAAGCATATAACTAAAAGCAATTCAAACTAATAAAGGAACATATCAAAATTATATTGCTGATGTTAGTTCTATGCTAAAGATAATGTTGATGATATGTAGATCTATTCTAAAGATATTGATGAAACACAAGCAGAAATAGAATGCTCATTTGCTTGTTTAAAATATAGGCTTATTTATGCCTAACAAACGGAGCTTGAAAAAAAGTCCGTGATTGTGACGCATGCCAGTCACCATCCGGATCCTTAAATTCATTGGCTGAACTGATTTTTCGTAGCAAACTGTTACGTGTTTCCGGTTGTCAAACTTCGTTATGTCAATACTGTACAGAAGTTCATCGAAAATAAGATGAGATTCAGTGTTCTTAGATAAATGTCTGTAAAAAAGAAAATGTTTTCGAAATTTTCAAGTATCCTGCAACACGCAGTCGATGCGGTAAGATTTTACATTTAGAAGTAGTTTGTCCATTTAATTGTACGAGTCTGAGAGAGTGTCAGCATCCGCAGCCAGGCGGTGTCTTGTTGAGTTTCGTCCTGTATGTTTATAAAAAAAATTGACATCAACTAGAGTGCAAATAAGACTCCCTAATTCATATTCAAGAATTTAATCAAAGCATTCAGAAATCTCACAGTCAATAATCAATTTCCTGATAAGTGTAAATAATTTCCCGTTATAATTATCGCATGAAACATGACGTTTGTAGTACCAATCACATAGCTCATGTGCGCTGTCTAGCTCACTTTTTACAGCTACAGGTGCCATTTTGGAGAATTTTATAACACGTAATTTTAAATAGCATTTATTCACTTTACTTCGCGCCAAATCCATCCAAATTCCATTGAAGATTCTTGTATAAATTCATCGAAAAATGCTTAATTACATATTCGTTTATAACTTCGACATTTTTAGGCATAGGCAAGCAGGTAGGGTGATCTCATTTAATCCTTTTTCATTGCACACTATGATGTAAGAGGGAACGTGCCTGCGGTAGGGAAAAAGTTGTTTTATAAACTTACATACACGACAAAGACATTTATAAAACCAGGGGAAACACTGTCAGGACAGTAAAGTACAGCAATGCATACCATTTGAAAAACAGCAGTTGTCAGCAGACCATTACGTTCAAATTAATGCTAATTTTGGACACATGGAATACTATCTGTATTTTCATGACTCGTAATATGTCATCCTATTCAGCACATTGCTTTGAAAAAATGTAATGTTAATGCATCATACTATGTAAATGAAACATTTCTTTGGACTCTTCTAGCATTTTAGCTGAGGAACTAGGTCAGGTTTATAGCAGGTTTTGCAAATTCAGTGTTACAATTCCACAAAATGGCAAGAGATATAAAGTAAACTAATCAGATCTTTAAAAAATGTAAAAATTCAACATTTTATTAAAAAAAATAAGCTATTATGTTGAAGAGAAAAAACATATAGGATAAAATATGTTTACAAAGTTTTCTTTATGGTAAAATAAATTACTGAGGAATTTAGAAACAGATTTTAAACCCAGGAAATTCTTGAGAATCCATGAGTGGCAAGTTGACATATTGGATAGCAAACAATAAAGTAGATGTGGGACAAGTTCTTGCAAGATTAGAAACTTGGATTAGGATACAGCATTCTTCTAAGGTTAGCATTTCTGTCTTTTAAATAATGTATTTATCAGTATAATTCTAAAAGATATATATTAAACAATATTTTGGGGTTAAAAGTTCAAGAAGGTCATGGAGTAGGTCTTCATGTTGACATTTAGATATCACATTTTCAGATGCATTTGGAATGGAAATGTGGGATATTTTTTTATACTTTATGAATATCACTTTCCATAATTAAAGGATGATGGATTCTTTACCAAACAGAACGTGATCCAATGTTTTCAGAAATGTGTAGGCCAACACAGTAGTATATCAGTCTTGATTATAACATATACTTGGTTAGTCATCAACAGTTTGATGCTTATATGTCACATACATATCTTGTCAGGGCTGCACATAGAATTTGTTTTGTTTTAGCCAGTAAAAACCAAAATTAAGAAAACATAGGTTATGATCCTTTATAAATGTGAAAGCAATTATTGTTAATCTGGGTTAGCCACCATAGGCAGGTTTATTTGCAATTGACAGACTTTTAATGGGATAAGATAGAGGGTAAATCATACAAACTTTAAAATTTGTAACCATATAATAATTAAAAAACAGCTTTAATAGGTAGAGACTAACAAAGTAAGTAACAAGTATACACATAGCTGCCAACCCTCACGATTTTCCACAGCTATTCATGGATTCACATTGCATGCAACAAAATAAAGAATTCCCCAATTCTCAATTATTTTTAATTTTCCTGTCAAGTGCTAGTCGTGATGTCATCAGTTGCCAAAATGGTCTGTTACTGCTAGTTGCGATAATAGTAGAACTATAGCTGAGTCGGTCACCAGGCAGCATGCATTTTAGCATATTTTAATCTATATACATATAAGAGTAGTTTTACAAATTCTTTTGAAAGAAACTGGGCCTAACCGAAGTTTTTCTCCATGTATGTGCCTCCAATACTGAGTTGAATTACCATTTGGTATCGCATCTTGAAAAAATCATCACCACCAAGGAAAAAGAAATATATTGCACAAAAAGTGAAGTCCAGTTTCAACTATACCAAAAGTTGGCTGTGCATTCAGCTAACTTTACATGATTTACATCATGATTTTTGCACATAGTATGCCTTGGGCATGGTGGCAGGGACAATGTGAGGAAGCAAATTGGTAGAAAAAAAGTACATGGAGGTTGGGAAAACATGAAAACAGCTATTTTGAGTGTTGGAATTTTTTTAGATCAAAAGCATATATCATAATTTCCTTAACTCCACAGTTTTCTGTAAATGTGCCAACACCACTAATCATTCCCCATTCGGCATTGGATCTTCAGGATTTATACCATTTCATAATTATACTACACTGCAGTTAAAATGTTTTCACCTACAAGGAAAAGATTTGTATTCCACAAAAAGTAAAGTATAGATTGGAGTAAATCAAAATTTGGCCTAGCATTCAGCCATCAAACATCAATGTACATTATGCTTTTCGCACAGTAGTGTGCAGCGAATTTTATAATTGAGTGAGAATGTGCACAAGGGCTGGTTTTGTTTCTTACAATTTGACTGTCATACATGTACCATGTAGTAATATTCCGTTCATGTATGAAAGATAAATTGTAAGCAACAATATGAGCCCCTGTGGGTATGTGGTAGAATGGTGTGAAAAAGCACACTGCTGTCGCACCCATCTAAATGCTGAAGCATTGTTTGTGAACTTTCTTGTTGAACATAACCTGTCTTTTTTAGTAGGAGATCAGCAACAGTGACAGTGAAAGATTATTTTCAGTTGTAAGGAAAATAAGACAAACTTTAATACCCCTTTTGGTGCTGAAAATTTGCACCAATTTTAGTCACCAAGATTAATCAGCAGACAAGAAGCCTGAACTATTTTGAAAACAAATTTATCATAGTCTGATTGAGGAAGTTCAAGACTGCCACAGCATCATTTCATAGCAAATAGTGTGAAGTTTGTGTATATCAGTAAATTTGGCTGCAAATAAAGTAGTACATGTAATCAGTGTAAATAATGTTTTATTTTTATTTTGGGATTTTCATATATTGCAGTACAGACCATTGTAGTGGTGGAGTTAGTGTCATGATATAGGTTTTCACTAATTGTGTTCAAAATTCACTAATTTTTATCCAACTTTTCACTAATGGCTAGTCTGGAGGGTTGGCAGTTCTGTATACAGCATTCTGGGCTTCATTGTAAAGTATTACACCCCCATTTGCTTGTAACCCACCTGCCTCAGAATGATTTTAGCAATAAAGTGATCAAAGATATAGAAAATGCATGAAAATTTTTCATTTTATTCATGAATTTACAACTTCTTCAAAATACGTTATCCAATGATAATAGCTTCAGAGAACTACTACTGTATCACAAATCCAGCCCTCCAGTGCATTTCAGTAAAAATTGTGTTGTCTGCATTGTTTAGTTTTTATATTTCTAAAAACTAATGAATAAATAAAAAGGAAGAACTTCTTGTATACAAGTTTTCAGTGAGATGTAACTACTCAATTTACGGAATTATTGAGATTATCAAAGATGACTTACATCACGTACACTGTTCTAGAAACCAGAAACAGTAAGTAGTCTGTCTGCCTGTTTATGTTGAGAGCTTCCTTTTGATTTGAGAACTATGATTTGGTAAGTACATCTATTAACGAAGAAACATTTTACTAGAAATAATTGGTTTCTTCTTATAAAAATCTTACCAAATCTGACCTACATACACGCCCATGCAGATATGGCAACTATGTTACTAAAGAAACTCCCAGTTGATTCTAAATACAAGAACACTGACAGTGTCAGGGTTCCCCTGACAACAACAGGTTTGAAATTACAAATTGATAAATGGATATAGTTTTGTGCATTTTTCGTATTAGGATAGTGTACCTCGGATGTCATGGAGGTGCACATGCTTTTTTTTTTTTGCATGGGAGTCTGGAACTTCCTCTGATTGGCACCCACTGAATCTACCTGGGCATGAGGAATATCATGTTTGAAGTTGTCCTGACAGGTGTGGTCATGTGGTCATCACTGTAAGGTCTCTACTCCAATTTGCAGCAGAGTCCCATTATTGTTACAAAACTTAACATGAAGTTCCTGGTTAAATTATCTGTCCAGTATCAGATCATATGGTCTGGGTTAGTGGGTGTGTTTATTCAGTTGAAAGTGGGTTCATCAGTATGCATACACCTTCCCGCCTTTCAAACAGTTCATCAGGTTTTGCAAGATTCCCTGTGGTCCCAGTGGTAGAGGAACCTAAGAGATTAAAATGGAGGAGGAACCTGCTGTCACAGCACAATGTCAGTCCTCCACAACAGCCCATAGAATCTTGATCTTTACACTTGGCTATCTCAAGTAATCAGTCCACTAGGACCACTTTTTAAGCTAGCTTGTCATCTTGCACTGTCCAGGCTAGGAGGCAATGTACTTGTATGATTTACAGTATAAAGTGGAGAATTTTCTGTGATTGGTGCGGATGGAAACATTGTGATCCTAGCTGCCCCACCCCCACAGTTGTAGATTTTGTTGTCTTCTTTGAGAAGAGAAAATGTTTAGTTCTCATTATTAAGGGCTATAGGCAGCCTTTTTAAACTCTTAAGTTCTCATTGAGTGGTGGACAGTCTGTCAATGGGTTGGACATGTGATTTGCTGACCTCATCAGGCATTTTGAACTTTATCTCATTACCAAATGTCTAGATGGAATCTTTTGGGTGTTCTCATAATGTGTTCTCATAATCTCTTTATGAACCTTGAATGAAGTTTTTTTGAGAACCCAACCCATAAGACTTTTCATGCAGTCCTTCATGACATTGAGATGGATCAAAGGAAATGGTTGTTCAGTGACAATTATGAATCATGTTTCTCTTTGCCAACCAGGATTTCTGGCTATGAATTGGCTACTTTAGTGTCTCCACATCCTGTTGAGTTTCCCAGTCTTGTTTGTATTTTTTGGGGATGGTCAAGGTAGGTTCCATTGCCTACTTAGAAACTTAAGGTTTTCTTTCACTTCTGAGGGAAGAAGGATGGGGAAAGTGTCCCCTCCAGCCCATTAAAGGTTGTTCTGAAGTTTTGGCAATATTGACTGGAGGAGGGAATAATTTAGTCAGGGAACAAGGTAATCAATGCAATTGTAGCAGGTAAATATTACATAATTCAAATTAGCCACCCTCATCCAAATAAGATACTTGTTATAGTACATATACTAATTTATTGTATTAAATATTTTTAAAAATGAAAAAATCAGGGAAATATTTATAAACTTTTGGCTTGCTTATCATTTTTGTCACATTTGTGCTTTTGTGATTTTTTCAGTTGACTCCTCCTCTGTCCTTGCAGGAAGAATTTGTTTTTCATTGGAAAGCTGTCACATCATACTTTTTTGACAACAAAGGTAAGTCTTACTAGATAGGGGAGGGTAGTTTAGCTTTTGCTAGTGTTCCCATTGGTATCTAATTTTTTCAACACTAGTTATTAAATCCTGCCAAGGAAAGCTATGGGTCATTACATTGTATTGCTTTTGTCTGTTCTGGCAGGTTTGCATTTGTCAGATTTTGGTTCTGGTTGATAACTTTTGTTTTAGTGAACAGATATGGCAGCATGGTACATTTATTCGTTTTATTCAGGGGAGAAACCCTGTGAAATTTTGAGAGTGTGTTCTGTGTTAGCATGCATGTACAGTAAAATCTGATTTGAGGTGTTGTTGCCATGAGCAACCAGCCATCATGTTACCAGAATTGCAGTGCATGAATTGATTTAGCTATATAAGTGCACTATAAGGAGTGACCTTGTTAAATGCTACAAGTGACCATTATTTTGGCAAAATATGTGTTTCAGCATTGCAGTAAAACAACTGTCATGAAACCATATATGAACACCACAGACAGACCCTTTCTTTAATTCTTGTAACCTCTGTTGAATCTGCAGGTTGGGTGCAGGTCTTGAATGCACCTTAAAATAGTTAGCCTTTTCTGACAAAGGTTCAGTTGATTGTAGCTGATACTTGGCTTTTTAAATAATAAATTTAAACAATTTGAATTCAGTATGTAATCAGAATTAAATATTTTTTTAATGACAGGAGAACCAGGTTTAAAATCTGCCATATTTAGAAATGGATATTGATTTTTGACCAATCTTTAATCCCCATCAACAAACCCAGCCTTTCCATCTGATTTGCATTGTTATCAGGATAAGCATGCATCATGCTATTTATAAAGTGATTCAGATCAAATGCAAGTAAATTACTTGTTATTCAGAATACGAAATAATCACATGAATACCATATATTTTGTTAAGGTGAGAAGGTTCCAGTAGAACAGACAAACATCCCAGCACACCTGGAGCAAATGCTGATACTATTACAGGAGGAGGAGGACAGTCAGATAGAGAAGGGAATGTATGGTCCCTGTCTTGAGTACCTCCTCCAACATAAGCTTCTGGAGACATTGTATTCACTTGCCAGAACAGATGTAAGTCTCAAAATGCCCAGGAATGCCCTAAATGACATAAAAATATAGGTTAAAGGCAATATTGGCAACTTTTTCAGTAGTAGAAGTCCTCTTTTGATTTATAGGATGAAATAAATAATAAAATTATTAATTTTATTAATAATTGACCTGGATACCACCACAAAGTCATAATTTGCTTCCAATTTGGCTTCTTTTTTTCCAGGATCATATTTGAATCTGTGGGAATCTCTCTATGTAGCAATGTAATTTATGGCATTTATATTCATAAAATTAGCACCAGATTATATTTTTTATGTATTAGGAAAATTGCACAATACAATTTTGTGACATTTTTAATTTTGTGTCACCTAAACTGTCTTTATTGTAAAAAAATCTTCTACTGAGAATTTGTACTTATTCTGTTATATGGGTAAACAGCATTTCCAAGGTTGTACAGTATATCTCTCTGAAAAAACTCATTCATATTTTCCCATTTTCGAAGTGCCATAGAAATTAACCAAGCTCCCAACTAAATAAAATAGTCTGATCTAGCATTCAGTATGGCAGCCAGCATGGTAGCATGAAATCTTGTTATGGCAACTTCTCATAACTGATTTGATGTTATAGACATATGGTTTTCACTGTAATACCTGTTTTCTGTTTTTGTCCTAAAAGAAAAGGTGCTGATACTAAATGTGACCTTCCAAAATGTTTATACTCCATTATAGTTGCTTTTTTGAATAGAGAGCTGTACCACCATTTTTATATTTAAAACACAAAAAACAAGAAAACAACACTTTTTGTAATATTTTGTTGTTCCTGTAAATAAATGATACTGACCCAACCACTCAATGAATGCCTTAATGGCCATCATGAATTGCTTTATATAATTAATTTTTCAGAAGGTATGGGTGTATTGGGATTTTCACAAAAACACTAGCAAATGAATGAATGAAAATTATGGTAATCTGACCATCAGCATGGCACTAAAGTGTTCATTTCAAAAGTCTTATTGTTGCAACTTTTATAGGAATGGTGGTATTTTCAAAGAGTACTTCTTGCACTATGTAATTAGATAAAAATGAAAAGAGTGAGTGACCACCAACATATCCACACTTTTGTAAAGTAGTTTTACAACATGACCTAATTAACCTCAGTCAAGTCAGAAGTTTGCATTATTATGCCTTATTAGACCTCTGAATACAGTGCCTTGTACATAATTAATTTAATACAGTGCCTTGTACATTCTCAATTTAATACAGTGCCTTGTACATAATGAATTTAATACAGTGCCTTGTACATAATGAATTTAATACAGTGCCTTATACATAATGAATTTAATACAGTGCCTTGTACATAATGAATTTAATACAGTGCCTTGTACATAATGAATTTAATACAGTGCCTTGTACATAATGAATTTAATACAGTGCCTTGTACATAATGAATTTAGTACAGTACCTTATACATAATTAATTTAATACAGTGCCTTGTACATAATGAATTTAATACAGTGCCTTGTACATAATGAATTTAATACAGTCCCTTGTACATAATGAATTTAATACAGTCCCTTGTACATAATGAATTTAATACAGTGCCTTGTACATAATGAATTTAATACAGTGCCTTGTACATAATGAATTTAATACAGTGCCTTGTACATACTTAATTTTTTACCAGATTGTCTAATTTTAGTTGCCTTCCAACAAGTTGATAGTCGGCACTCTGATGTTGATCATTACTCTACTGGCTTAATTGTGATAACACAAATAGGTTTCATTGGATTTCTATATGTGAAGAAACACCTTGAGTTATGCCATGTTAATATTCTTGGTTTGTTTTTCCAAAGCAAAATAATAGTATATTTAACTAACTGAACATGTGTATCCTGATATTTTCTTAGACAATTAAGTTGAATTATCTTCTGTTCTTGATATCAGGTTTAGGGTCAAAAGCCATGACAACAGATTTTGTATTGCACTTGACAGCTATCATGTGAACATTTTATCTCAAACAAGTAAAAAATATTTTTTGTTTCTAAATTTAGTATGTTGGAATTAATAAAAAAAGTCAGAAATGATTTCAATAATTGACAAGTAAAGATGTAAAGAGAATAAAATGAATTATATTGTACCAGCAGAACATGATTTTTTTTTTGGACTTAAAATGTACCTTCCAAGTAAATTTAAGTTGAAATTTTAGTCCAATTTATTTTTATGTTTACAACATACAATTTCATGAATTAATATTGGGTTTTGAAAATTCATCATCATTGCCATATTTGTGAAAGTTTGGTGATTTTACAAACATTGTGACCTTTTTCAGTATCCCCCAGGAATGAAACATATAGTGCTTGCATTCTTTACAAGACTGCTGTCCAGGATAAAGCAGCCATTATTGCCGCATATCAGTGTTCATAGAGCTGCCCATGTAAGTAACATGCCATTTGAAAAAGTGGGGTTGGAAGTACAGAGAGATTTATGTAAATTTTTATCATAATTGTATCATGAACACAACCAGTATTTTTTATTTTACAAAGTGTCATATTATACAAAGTAGAAGGAACTATTTCATGTATGTACATGTTTTCAAGACTAGTCCAGCTGTGATTTGCACAGATCCATATCTGCCATTGCATAATGCACCTAAATATCTTGGTCAATGCAGTTTATTAGGAGTAATCAGTAGAACAAAAAAGATAGACCCTGAGTTGCCAGTTTATAATGCACCTAAATATCTTGGCCAGTGCAGTTTATTAGGAGTAATCAGTAGAACAAAAAAGATTGACCCTGAGTTGCCAGTTTATAATGCACCTAAATATCTTGGCCAGTGCAGTTTATTAGGAGTAATCAGTAGAACAAACAAAATCGCCCCTGATCTGCCAGTGCATTATATGATGGCCAATCCTTGTCTCTTGTATTTGCATTTGGATTTGACTTGTGAGTATATACAGGAAGTTAAACTGCTAGGCTTGTTTTCTGAAATGCTGTTAATTTATTGAACAAAAAAAAATGTCTAGTTTCTAAGGTGATAAATAGGTGCTGAAGTGCTTAGTTTAATTTGAAATTGATTTGTAGAATAAATATGCTGGCTTATAAATTGGATCCAACTTCAAACTCCATAGACCCAGATCTACCATCAAATAATGTGCTGGCAGATCTGTGTCTGTACAGTTTGTTAAGACTAATCCATAGAACATACAACATAGACCCTTTTCTGCAAGTATATTATGATATGTTGTCTGTGTTATTAGTTTTCCTTAGTAAAGTGCACTTAAACAGTGTTTATTCAGTTTATCTGAAACATTTCCTGTGGAACAAGCACTTTACAACCCCTGTTTGCAGCTGACCTGTATAATAGGGTTGTGTCTGGACTGATTCGTTTCCCCAGCAAAGAACTTCATTGGTTCATGTGAAGATTTAATTGCCACAATTCTCTCCTCAATGATATACTCAGCCTCATGATTTAGAAAAAATACATAAAATTTTTCTAGCTGTTTCTTAGCTGTTTCACATAATAAGATGACTGCTCTGGTGGCCTAGTGATTAGAACACCTGCCTCAGATATGGTAGGTTGCGGGTTCAAACCCTGTTAGAATCATACCAAAGACAAGACTTATAAAAATGGTACTAGCACCTGCCTTACTAAGAGCTAAGCATTAAGAGGTTAGTGTTAGGACTGGTCATCCTGGTGACAAGATAATGTGACTGGGTTGGAAATGATACTACATGTCTACGGCATGATCCCCCAGTACTAGACATCACTATAAACTGTCATACTGCAGACATTGTAGCATCATGACTGAAAGCATCATGACTGAAAAAGTGAAGTTAAAAATCCAAATCACACATACATATTGCTTGCAGCATAGTATATTAATATATTTTTTATATACAGATCATTAATAGTATTATTCTCTTAAGTCACATTCCTTTATGTTTAAATCATTATCTCAGACACTCTTGTAGAGTAATGTAGATGCTTCTTAGTTGAAACTGTCATTTTTACCTGTGATCTGCTGTAACTTTTGCATTTAGATTTCTTTCTAGAAACTATTTTTGTGTAACTTGGAACACCAGATGCTTCATACATACACTAAAACCTGTCTTGTGAGACTACTGCTGTGAATGGTCACTTGTCTTGAGAGAACATGTTCTTATTGCACTGATTAATTATTTATATAGCATTCTGACCTGTAGACCACCTACCTTGAAAGATCCACTTTCTGTTGGCAGAAGGGCTGGTTTCTTGAGACAAGTTCTGCTGTACTACACCAATTGGACAAAACAAAGTTTTACAGTTTGATCACTCCTGCTTTGGCAATTTTCTTCTTCCTACATAGTTTGCTTGACTATCTCTTCAAGTGAACAAGACTGCTCCTGTGGCCTAGTGGTTAGAGCATCTGCCTCAGATGTAGGAGGTCATTGGTTGGAACCCCAGCTGAGTCTAACCAAAAACATAACAAAAATGGTACTAACAACTGCCTCGCTTGGCGCTCGGCATTGGTTTGGTGTCAGGATAATGTGACTAGGTGGGATATATGCTACATGTCTGTGGCATGATGCCTCAGTGCTAAATATCTATAAACTGCCACAATGGAGACGTCGTAGTGATATGACTGAAAAATTGTTAAGCTACGTTAAAAATCCAAATCTCACACACAGACACATGTGTACAAAAAGGTGTCACTTTCTTTGGTACTTTATTATAATTATTATTGAATATTTGTGTATTAAAAATCAGATGATATGAGCAATTACAGACATTTTGTTTGACTTGTGATTGCAAGCAATGAATTTCTACCATAGATGTAACTTATTTTGCCAACTTCATATATTTTAGGTAAAATAAGATGTGGAGAAATTAGACTTATTGATCGAAAGCAGGCATCTCTTTATTGTTTATTACATGACCTCATTCATATAATTGGTCACAGCTCATTTCATATTTCCAATATTAGATGTGTAATATTATTAAGATTGACTTGATAAAGCAAGCGTGAAATATTTAAACTTTCTGAGTCATTTAACTCTGAATACATACATAATAAAAGATGCGTTTTTAACTTAATAAACAGTCTGACAGTGAGATTATTTAATATGAAATCATAATACTCATTGAAGCATGCAAATCTTTTGCCTGTCAGAACTTGCAAATAACAATTATTCCATTCATTTTATTTATTTTGTTTAAAATGAGCAATGATATCAGATTTTTTTGTTGCTTTATCCTTAGTTATATTGCTACTTTGTTGCAGAGGTTGGTGAAGGTGTGTGGTGAGGTGAAGGCAGCCCCAACAGAGGTTCAAGAAATCCAGTATCTGTGTACAATTTGTGCCAAAATCAAGATGGATCCATACTTAGTTAATTTCTTCCTTGAAGTATGCTTAATTTATTTCACTTTAATCAGTTTCATTTGTTGTGTTGTTAGTTAATTCACTTAAATCAGTGTTGTTAGATCCTTAAAAAGAAGAAGAGTACCTGGCATAAAATCAAAGTAGACATGTTTGGATGTGGTCAGCCTGAAGGTGTAATCCAGTGCAGACATAATTATTGAGTGTCACGTGGTGTGATATCACAATGAGAGCTTGCATGCTTTGATGAAAACAAAAGAAACAATCTGCCTATCCTAAAATTCAGTTTGATAGATCCGGCATCTTGAAATTCATTTTGATAGATCCAACATCCTCAAATTAATTGTGATAGATCTGACAGCCTGAAATTTATTTTGATATTTGACATCTTTTAATAGTATTTTGTCTTTTATGAGTTATTAAAGTATTGAACAACAATTAATTTTTAATATAATCTGAGCTATTAATTGTTTATTAACAGCAAATATTGAGTGGTTTGATGGGCTGACTGTGGCAATTAATTAAAAATAAAATTAAATTTGTAAAGATAGAATCTGTAATGGGCCAACTGACAATCATGATTTCCAAATTCATTTCATTCCAAATTTGTAAAGGCAAACATGCCAACCGTTATGCCTTTTTTCCCACTGAATTATGTCTTACACTTTAATGTATTTATATTGCACTTTTCCAACACATTAAAAAAAAAAAAAAATAAAACAATAAAAGTTACATTGGTAATTTATATCATCATCTCCTTAATTCCATTCATCATAAAATATTAGAATATTCTACATAGATAGACTGCTGCATATGAATTTTCAAAGAGCTAATTTGTCTAGCATAAAGTTATGTGCACTTTCCCAGCTTTCTATTTATAGCAACTACATGATCCATTTCAAAGAAAACATTTGGGCAGGTTTCTTTAGTATCAAACTTTGCATCATAGATTCATTATAAGAACTAATTTATCTATCCCATTTTTTTCCCCGTTTTCTATTTATAGCAACTACATGACTCATTTCCAAGTAAGTTTGTAAGAATGGTCAGAAAAGTTTATGAATTTTGTTTCTCAGAGTCTGTATAGCACATTCTGAAACACTGTTTAGATAAATTGTTGAAAAGGATTGGTCAGTATCATAAACAGTAGTGTTTATTTCAAAATTTAAAAAGATCTAGAGAATTTATCTTACATGTTACTGACAAAAATTAGGACTGTCAACCTTAGGTGTGGAAAGATTCATTAGTATATTGATGCATTGGTACTTTTGCTATACCGATACACATATTGATACAAAGTGTTTGAAATTCATTACAAACGATATTTACTGTATGCAGACTATTTTAATCTTCAGCAGTACTCCAGAATTGTATTAGTCATTTGTCTTGTTTTTCTTTAAATTCATTTTCACGAGAAATACTTTATTGCAATAGCTTGTTTGGCATAATGTAGTACAAGTTTCCTCTAACCCTTGCCACCTCATTTTTGATATTTGGACATTAATCATTGGTATGTAGGATCAGAGCCATTTGCCTGTCAAAAGTTGCAATCTATTTCCTAGCCAGCCTAGCAAATTGTAACACCCTTACATCAGACTATACCTGCAGAAAACCAATTGGAAGATGATTTTTTTTTCTCAGTAATTGGTATGTTTTTAATCTGTTGATTACAGTGTTAATGAAATTTGACTTGGAACTCGACATTTTCATAGCTAGTGACATGTGGTTGTTAAACTAAATTTGATTGCACATTGTTCCCTGTAACAAGAATTGTCATACTTTGAAAGAAGTTTTGGAAATGTGTGTTCAAATATGGGCTACACAGAAACCCCAAAATGGCAGATTCCCAGCATGGTTCATCTTCAGATGATTTCATTTGGCAAATACTGGTTTGTGATAATTATGGTGACAATAATGTTTAAAATTATGAAATATATCAGATTATTGGAGCTTGGAAAAATGTTAATGGAGATACTAGTGGGTGATTTTGAGCCCAAAAATAGTGTTAAATATGAGACCAATTTACATAGTGGATGGACAGAAATAAACAACTTGCTGGTCAATCACTGTTTCAGCAAATGTAGAAAAGGCTGAACACCAAACCAAATTAAAATACAGACAATATAAAAGTAGAATGTAATTTTCATTTCTTTTCTTATATAGCCCTGTGGGATCATGTGCTACAAAAGTATATATCCCTATTGGGGTTATGATAAACTGACTAAATAAGAATGTAAAGAAAAATAAAATTAAGAACTTACAATATTTATTTAATGAAAATGCTTCTGTCTGGTGAATAAAGTTAGCCCAGCATCTCATCAAATGAACCAACCATATATGGCATAAAATGATGAATACAAATTGGTGACAACTAACAGGTAGTCATTTTGAAAGTATTTTTGTTATCTTGTCATGGATGAAAATGGAAAATAAATAGATGCGAAGTATCTGTCTGTCTGTAATCTGCATACTGGAAATAAATCACATAAAAGGGCATTATATACCACTGACAGACCTAAAGATTAAAATATATCAACTTAATATGTGTAAAAGATAATTATTGTAGGCTTTGTTTTGTAAATCATATCAGTGCATGGCATGGGTGTGTTGTTTCTTCCCTAGTCAACCAGTAGGATAATGCAGTCATTAAATTTGTGGATATATTGTCATTTTTCATACAGATGCCAAAAAGTCAAGTTTCTGAAAATGCCAGTGTTTCCACTTCAAAGCAGCAGGGCTCATCTGTGGTTGCATCTCCAGAACAGAGACTAAAGCAGGACTTTGGTCTGGTCACTGCCCTTCTAAGCCTCTCCAACAGTGCTGTAAGTGCCAAATTATTCCATGACAATTCAAGGGTCTACTTGTAAATGTGATGAAAATTAGTGAGTGGGGGTGAGCTTATTACTATAACAAATCTCTTAGGGTAGCATTTTCATATAACATGGATTTGTTATCTGGGAAATGTGACATATTTATACATATACTTTTACTATGTAGAATGCTTTGTCCTCCTGCAGTTAGTGTTAGGACTAGTCGGCCTGCTGTTAGAATAATGTGATTGGGTGGGACATCATGCTAATTGTCTTTGGCATGATGCCCAAGTGCTAGACATCACTATAAACTGCCACACTGTAGATATCGTAGTATTAAGACTAAAAATTGTTAAAACAACATTAAAAATCATAATCATATCACATCACACATCACATTGTCCTCCTGCATGTTGTAAGAGGTAATTAATAGAGGCAGAATTCCAGGATGGCTCAGTAGTATAACACAGGTTTATGATCAGAAGAGCATTTTTAATCCTACTACAAAATCAACCCAGGTTGGCTATAGTGGTGTGCACTGTGCTGCACTATATACCTGGTAGTGTTGCTGTGCTATAAAAGGCCAATCCACAAAAAGGAAACGACTATCCCTGTGATATTTGTTACAATTTATCAGTTTATAGTTAATCTTCACAATAATGCAAGAGAAATTTGGTAACCTGTAGTGTTCTTGTCTTTTTGACATTAGTAGATAGAAAAATGCAAGTAGCATTGTTTCCATATCAGTTTCTTAACAGTTGTAGGATTTAATGTCTCAGATTTTGAAGGTCATAAGTAGTATTATTATAGGCATTTTGGACGGGGCTTGCTGCTATAGGTCAGTCTTCCAGATCCAATTTGTCTCTGCAGGAAAGTCTTGACTTGTAATTCATATATCACAAATGTTCTACTTGGTGGCTTCAGTCAGTTCTGTTAGAAATGTAATTGCATCCATGGACATACCAGGTAAGTGGCAAGACATTGCTTGCTTTCTATCATACTGAATCTGGTGGTTTTTGTTAATTTTTATAATTAAAAATGATATTCTTTTGTCAGATTGTCTTATTAGGTTCTAATCTGATTGTTCTTGTAGTTTTATTATTACATGCTTCTGTGACTGAGGGAAGTCATGTTACCCACTTGCAGGTTTATGATTAAATTGTTCCACAGTAGTGTAGTCATGATTTCTTGTTAACAATGTAGCAGCAGTGACAATAAATTATTTACCTTAAATGACTTTTACAGCCATGACCATGTTTCTGGTGGTAACTAGCATAAATAGATTTTAAGCGAATCTGCGACACTCACTGTATCTTTAAACATCAATGGCTTTACTTTTTTATGTCTGTTGTCAGTATTTGTAATGGTTAACACATCCTTTTATGTCTGTCTTCATATTTGATCAGCAGAAACAAATAATCAGTCTGATGAACTTAGGTGTTCTCACATGAAACCATGTACAGGAAATCTTTTTTTGGCGTGAATAGGTAAATGTGCCTCAATGCTTGCTTGGCCAAGCAATCCACAGCGTGACTTTTTCCACACTTGCTAATTTTTCAGCAGCTTTTTAACCCTTCCAATAACTAGGATGACTGTAGTATATTGGGGATAAAGTCTGCTTGGAATATATGTTTTCTTAATTATGTTTGTGTGTTTAATTACATCAGTATGCTTTATGAGCCTTCCTTCTTCCTATGATAATCCTTCATGTCCGAGTTTATTTCAAGTTTATGTCATGAATCAAGTTTATGTCATGTCACTGATCAAGTTTTTGTCATGAATGAGATCTATTTCAGCACATTGACAGACCTGCCAACCAAGATGATTTTACTGTGAAAATTACCTTCTGTTATAGACAAATAATTTTCACATAGTTTGTCAAGCTTTGTCATATGATATGGTCATTGGCACTACAATTGTCTGCCTGTAGGTCTGTGTTATTCTACATGTATATACTAGCTAGTACTCTCTCATCAACTTATCATGAACATAAGCCGGGCTGCATATCTTGAGCTGAGACGCATCAGCTCCATTCGCAAGTATCTGTCAGTTGATGCCACTAAAACACTTGTGTGTTCCTTAGTGCTTTCAAGGCTGGACTATTGTAATTCAATTCTGTCTGGTTCATCTCAGTATCTACTTCAGAAGCTTCAAAAAGTTCAAAACACAGCTGCTCAGATCATCTTTAGAGTACCATGATCAGATAACTCCTCTCTGCTGCTCTATACTGTACACTGGCTACCCATACAATCCAGAATTAAACACAAATTTTGTTCTCTGTGCAATGTTTCACTGATGGGCTCCAGTCTAACATACCAATCTGACCTCACCCATGTGTGAGGTCAGATTGGTATGTCAATCAATGACATGTTAAGATTCTTCGGTCTGAATGTATGTAACAGTAAGAAACAAAACAAACAAGCTTTGTAAACTCAATAAGTAATTTATTTCAAGACATTACTTATCTAATTCCTCTTCTCAGGAACCACCAGTCTTACAGTGTAACATCACAATAATTTTTTACTTAGATATGGTTATATAAAATGTTACAAATATATATTTAAATTGCTTGTGTGTTAGATTTAAAATTCTTTTTTATTTTAATTTTGTTTCATTACATTTTATTGTAATGATTATTTTCACAGGATTCAATATTTTTTTAAGTACCGAATTGAAAAGTTTTTCTTTAGTATTATTTTTAGGTGACTTTGTTTAGAGACTTAGTAAACTGAAGTTTAAGTGATTGGTCAGTTTCAAGTGATCACCTTGTGTCATCAACACTTGGGCACACATGTCAAATGGCTTGTAGTAAGTGACCACATAATCTGTTGCATGATCTAAATTGTTTAAGACTAACATTTTAGTGACTTTGATTTAGTCATAAAAGTACCTTTAAGATATCAGAAGCATTTCTTGTTGTTGCCAATTAGGAGTTATTCGTTACTTGAGAATCATATATATTCCCTGGAAAAAAAGTGCTTTGGCATCAGAGCTTTGAACAGAAACATACATTGGAAATTATTCCGATTGCTAAAGTTGGAATATTCTTTTGTGATTCATAAAATTCAACGTGTAACTTTTGACATCAGTACTTTATTTGTCTGTCGTCATCATCGGCCATCTTTGAACTTTGCCAGGATTCAACCTTGGATTTATTTAGGACATTTTAGAGAAAGGACCTGTGTGTTTAAATTTTGGGATTTATTTTTGGATTATATTCTTAAACAGTAAGTCATTTTTCATATTTTTACTGTGTTTTGTAGAGAAATAAGTTATTTTTCTTAAAATTTACAAAGCTTGTTGACTTCACTCTTTTCTTTGTTACTTTGAACGAACCAAGATTTGTAACAAAATGATTCTTATGTTCAGCTTTTTGGGTGTTTTCTAAATATTCAGGCATGAATGATAATTTGTAAGTCTAATATCAATACAAAAATCTTCCAACCTCATAGGTATTCACCAAAAGCAAAATAGCAGAATTTGTAAATTTAATTTCAGTACTTAATAAAAATTCATCTGATCCCATGATGCTTTGCAATGATTAATATGGTGGCTGAAGTCCTAAATGTATATCTGTCAGTTGTATTGAAGACTCCAATCCAGAAATAATTGGGGTGTTAGAAATAAAATAATTACCAAATCACTGTAGGGTTAGTAGAACCATAATGCACAATCTACTAAAGGTTCATGTTATATTCAGATAATACTGGTAACCTTGCCACATGCTTACAAAACTAACACTACAACACAGGCATTACGTGGAGGACAAATGGTCAAGCTTTGAGCCTCTTGTGTTGTGTCATCACTATCACAATGTGTTCTGTTGCCTGCTTACTGTATGATACATATTTTGCGGCATGTATTTTTTCACCAACCAACTTGTGACATGTATCATCACTTAATGCAATATGTATTGTATTGCCTGCTATATGTATGATACATAAACAAAACTTCATTAAAAAAAAATTTCAGGTCAGTGGAAAGAACAAGTTTGATATGGCATAGGAATACATCAGGGATGTCTAGATTGGCCATATCTATTTTGGTTTTGTATTTATTACATATGTTTTTTATTTACACATTTTTCCCAACTTATTAATGTAACCACTTTTTTTTAAAAACAAATTGAATTAAGGTATTTGTTGTTTATGAAAGATAAACTGGAAATCCCACAAATAGAACATGGGTAAGTAAACCCTCTGTATTCAATGCATACTCCACTTTCAAGGACATTTCAGGACAACTTAATAGACAAAGAGTAATTAAATACATTGTGTTAGGGCTGTTGTGACAAAGAGAAGGCACTTTAAATGTAAAATTTTGTGTTTTCATATGAATTGTTCTAGTAATCGGAGTACACTAGCATATATTTTTTAAGGCAAATTTCCTGTATGTTTAAAAGAAACAGTCCTTTTAAAAAGCTTCTTGATTTACAGTGCTTCCAAACTTTTTTTCTGTATTCATTACAAGAAATATGTTATTGAACTTTTAGGTGACAATTTAAACATTTTCTCAAATGTAGTTGCAGGGCTTAACGCCATTTTTCAGCACACAATAGGCTATACATGGCGGCCAGTGTTAAAGGTGGAGGAAGAAACCGGGAAATCCCTGGAAAGACTACCCATGAGAAGCTACTGGCAAGCTTTCTAACATATCCACATTCACTGAATCCTAGACTCAAACCCACACAGATTTGAGATGGCAGTGACCCGTAATGGAGAGGGCTTTAGACCACTCGGCCACTAAAATGAAGATTCAGTCTCTTTCAGACAAGCTGAATAGGTCTTGTTTTTCCATTCTAGTATGACTTCTAGCTAGGCAAGCGATATTTTCTTGCTAAAACTAACCAAAAAAATGAATTCCCTGGGAGAGTTGAATTTGCCAGGTAGACTATGTTCTACTGCAGTAAATGCTATTGAAGTAATGTAGTTTACTTTAAAACTATGTTCTCAAGGTCACAATATAATACTTTATGTCAAGTGAAGGACATCAATATATAAGTAAGATATTTCAAGTACAGTTTGACCTTGATCAGACTGGATCAGATATGATTTTGCCTTAGAAGAATGCCATGACCCATCTTTAAGAGTCATAGAGGGACATTCAGTTTATTACATGGACTTGTAGCATGAAGAGTACTTACACTGACTTTGTAAGCAAGTTGTTTTTAAAGGTATTGAACCAAAGCTGCCAGAATGAAATATTTAGATGCATTGAAGAGGTTTTAGGACTTGTTAAGGGTGTGTTGATTGTGCTCTGTTTACAGGGAGATATTTTGTGTTTAATGAAGGCACCAGCTTGTACAAATGTCTAGGACATCACCTTGTAAAGAAGATACGTCCCTTTATGTCCATTAATAGTTTGAACAAACTAGATTAGATTTGATATGAAGATCCCATGACATGATTAGCTTTTCATGACCTTGAGCAAATTATCAAGGTTATAGGATACATTGTACATGGTGGAGATTTATTTTATTGTGTGTGGATGAGAGAAGCCTACCCATCATCTGCACAAGATATCTTGAGAATAAAAACAAACCTAACCTAATTGTATAGTTAGATGCTTTTCGAAGATGCCAAAATATATTAAGGTTTTATTTGATATTTTCAAGATCAGAGGACAACTTATAATTTACATTGATTTTGTTCTCAGAATTTATGCATATTTTTGATGAAGTCTTTAAACCTCTTTATCAACTTCAACTATCCATAGCAAGTTTAAATGAGTCATTTTGTATCATTTCTTATCAGATTTTGCTGTAACTAGTATTGTTGCCCTTGGCCATAATATGTTTTTAACATCAAAAGATGACATTATATAGAATTACAGTTGATTTCTGTATTAGGCACATAAGCAAACATTCTTTGCACAAAATATCAACTGATAACCTTGGGTATGTGTTTCAAGCCACCTGAACCAAAATGAGGTCAGGTTTGATTTCATGATACTATAAATATCAGTCACATGATGATTTCCTGTTTTACAGACAAAAACTTGCCTTTTGACCTTAAAATTCTAGGACATTCTGTGCAAACTACTAGCAGAATTTAATTTACCCCGAAAGATTTTTGTTTTCCTTCTGTTAGTGTTACAGAATAATATTCATGGTTGGGACAGTGGTAGGCATATTTTTGATTTGAAAAACATTCCTTCAAATTTCCATTGTCTTCTTCTTGCTGACACTTGGTGATTGGCTGTTTGCATGATAATTTAGGCACAAGGTCAGTATGATTTAAAGAATTAATGGACAAAGCTAAATGTAGATGATGTAGATCCCAAGCACCTAAGCAATATCATGGTTAACATTTTGTTCTTGATATTATTATTGCACCCAAAACTATGAAGGTTCATTATAGCAGTAAATAGCATCACTGTTTGTAGGTGTGGTATAGTTTATCTTTGCACTTGTTGGACCACAGAAGAGTTGCAGATCGAGTATGTTAGTATCATGCTGTCTAGACAAAACACTTATTATGCAATCCTTATCAGCTGACTCATATTATTTCAATTTCAGGATAGCCGTGTGGCAGTCAAGGCATGTGAGGGATTGCTGCTGTGCTCCAGTTTTCCTGATCAAATTGCTGCACATTGTCTTGTCCACAACACAGACTTCTGCAAGGAATTCACAAGCAGGCTTGTACGCACCTTCAAACAGCTTCCTGATGTGGTTAATCCAGTAGATATTGAAAGTGTTGAGGTTAAATGGGGGTGAGTATATAAAAATGTACCATATATGCTCATAAGTAAAGTCCAACTGCAGTCAGCATAGACCCTGATCTGCATGGCATAATGTGCAGGTAGATCAGGATCAGTGTTATTTGTTCTATTGATTTCTTTGTACAAAAAAACTACATAGACCCAGATTTGCAGGTACATTGAAAAGTGGTAGCTCTTGGTCTGCCTAGTTTGAAATTTGATGACTTGAGCAAGTTTTGTGAATTCATATCTTTTTGAAGACAAAAATTTGTGTGTTTTTGCAAAAAATGACATTTTTATTGGGACTTAAATTCATGGAAATGGAGCAATTATTTTGGTAGAAGAATCATTCTGTTGGGGGTCTATATATTTATGGTTGGTACTGTACACAAAATCTAAGAAAAGTTTTACCCCATGAAAAATAGTGAATTCACAGTATATTTTCTGTATGTTTTATCATGATAACACTGTGAAATAACACCTTGCATGAAAAACAGCATGCCACTGTGAAATAACACCTTGAAAATCACATAGCATTGTTATTGCATAAATCAAAGAAGTTATGACATAAACAGAAGCTCAAGCTTGTTATGAAGATCATGATATTGGTAATGACCTTGTAAAGTTGTATAGCTTTTACTCCATGCAGCTCCTGGCATAAAAGCATTTGTTAAATTTTTTATAAATCCCATATCGAAGGACCATTCATAAATCCCATATTTCTGTTACCTTTGAGAGAAATAGCTACCTTTTTCGGTCCTTTGCTCATCACACAAAATCGTCAGAAAATTGTACGTTAAATTTGCCGATTTAAGAAATTAATTTATGCATATTTGATACTGAATTCTGATTGGAGTGAGCAGCATTCAGTATAAATCATGCTTGCTGAGTATAGGCAAGACATATGCATTACCATGGCATTACAAATTTTATAGAAGTCAGTTTTCCCACAACAAGCTGACTGAAAAATTGAATTTGACCATGGAGATTTAAGGTTGCCCCTAAATGAAATTGAAACACTTGGTAAAATAAAATAATATACTAGGATACATAAAGAAAATCTCATTAGAAATAAATAAAGAACATACATTTTCTTTTTTTTTTTGTATGCATCTTAAAACCATATGCTAACAATTAAAATTGCGTGAAAATAGCATTTGTAGATAATTATATAGGTGAGGAAAAAAGGCAGGATTAGCTATATATAGTTTATATATGGTTAGAAAAGAGAGAAATATAGACATATAAATAAGTAGATCCATAAGGGTTTTAAAAAGAACTTTATTTTTAAGATAGTGTTCTTTAGGTAAATAACCTTGAACTAAAAATAAAGCGACTTTTTCTTTGAAAAGAATGTTCATTAAATTTGATTTTCGAAACTGTGTCATTTCCTTTTTTACTGGAGACACTAGAGGATTCATTTCTAACTAGAGTCAGTAGTGGCCACCCATGAGAAAAGGCAATACAAGACTTTTTACACAGATGACCTCCGTACACAAGTTCACCTTTAAAATTGGTTTCTGAACAAATACCATGCACTGAATATTATCATCATTATTAAATTATCACGATTGTCTTATGTGCATCATGCAACAAAATCATAAAATACACATACACAATGTTCTCTCACAAATATATGTTCCACAATAGGTTATTGTATAATGATCACTTTAATCCATTATAAATTAAATAATCACCAACTTAAAATAACGACCGATCTTAATTTGTTCACACTTTAAAAAAATTCTGGATTAGGCAGTTGTTTAATTCACTGAGATCAGAAGTAAGGAGCCTGTAATACCAAATTGAAGTAAGCCATGTATGGGTTATTCTTTTTGATCTATAAACCAAAATGTTGCCCGTCTTACAGACGTTTTAAATACTGAATTACACCTGTTAAAATGAAAAGGGATGTAACTCATATCTCTTCACAAAGATTAACTTTTTCTTGATAGTGTTATTACTCTTTGGTCTTAAACTAAGTAACAGGAAAGAGTGAAAACCAAGTTTTTTTAAAAAAAAATCAACATATAATTTATTTCTCCTTTAAATATGTTCCACAATCACATTGCATTAGGAGTATTGGCCAGCCTTGCTAAAAGACAAAAATGGTTTTTCCTGTCTATATTAATAGACAAAGGGCAGAAACTCTTGCCCATTGCCTTCTCTTGGCACTTCGCTGTTGTACAGACCACACATTGTTCATTTCATCCTTTGACAAACCAGCTGTTTTGTGTTCCTATGGGCCTGTCAAATGTTATTTATGGATTGATTGTGCATATTTATCAATCTACTGCAGATTGTATGCATTATTTTACAATTTCTGCTTTTATTGATTCATTTTGTCACCTTTCTGGACTTTGTCTTTTAAGACCACCATCCTACCATGCTATTATTGAGCTTGGTCATTATGAGTTCATGTACCCCATCTATTACAAAGCTCTTATTAGCAAAATTCAGAAGTGCTGCTTGATGTTTATGCTTAGATTATTCATATTTCATGCTATTTTGATGGAATTATTGTTTAATTACTAAGCATTGCACATAAGTTCATAACAGGGCCATAACACTTTCACTGCTTTTCTAGTTTCAACAGTGTTTTAGTAACCTAGTAATTTCATTACATTACTAGTTTCTGCTTTGTGTTTTTCATCTCAGCAGAATGTCAATTTAAATTATTTATTTGCAACTTCAGAGCATGGAAGTCTGCCATGACCCTTGTTTTGTTTATACTATGTATATACCCTTTATGATCTGCAGCATATAATATATATATATATATATATATATATATATATATATATAGTGTCTGGAAGTCTGAGCTTTCATTTAAGCAAGTTAGTCATATATTGATTTGCCAGTTTATTCTAGTAGCTAGTTAGTCACATGCTCATTTTCTAATCTATGCTTTATTTTCTTGTGTCATTTCTGGAAAATGTTTATTATACACATGAAATGCATATTCAAAGCAAGCGTCCATTTGGCATGAAGGGAAGGAAAGATGAAATAAATCAAGGGAGACAACATATTGTTCATTGTTGGTGTACTGATTCATTGGGTAATATTCCCCAATTTTAAGCAGCCCATGAGGCACAAGTCCCCGTCATTCAGGCTTGTAAGTCTGGTTTCATGCCAGATCTGGATCCAGCTCTTAATACTGCCGTACCATTACTGGCTGTCCAGCCATCCAGCCAACACTAGCAGTCCAGCTGTCTCAGCATGAAAACCTTTAAGTTGAAATGGTCCAGCCAAATAGTTCTTACATGGATCTTAGTGATAGATCTGTCCATGTAATAACACCGTTGGCATCCTATCATTACTATACCAGAGGTTTCAGTGAGAAATCTGTCCATTCAGCCGGGCCACCGGTGCAACTGATACTGGTCTTTGTTGGACCATTTTATAATGTGTCATCATCTGGGCCAACCACACACCATTCATACCAGATCTGTTGTATCTAATGTATACCACATCCAGTCATTCCAACATGGAGACCTGTTCATTGACTTGTTCCAGCCACCTATGATTTATGGGATCTTAGTGACATCCATCCATCAAACTGTACCATTGTCTGTCCAGCTAGGACTTTGGAATGGCTGCTACCTCAGATAGCCAGATCATCTTCTGTACTGGCAGTATCCAGGTCAACCTTTTGTCCACTTGGGAGAGATGTTATCACCTGGTATGTCTTCTCTGGAGTTGCACTTAAACCCAGTTGGGCCTGCAATGCAGTGAATATGACAAAACTCCACCAAATCCACCATCCTTTACATCTTACTCAGATCCGACCATGTAAGAAACTGAAGTTTAGCTTTTAGGGTGTTGGTTGCTTCAGAATGTCCTCCACCCTACCGCTGCTCCAAAGAATCGTTAGATCTCAGCAGGAGATAGAGATGGACTTAAGACAACAGCCACCTTCAGTACTGATCTCCTGGCACTTGGCAATATATTAGCTGTTCATATGTCCACTTTGTATATTTTATAGAGCAGACAAAGGAGATCCAGAGATCTCAGAAACGATTAATTAAGCATATTTGGATGCAAATTTTTGAATTGGGATGCAGAAAATCACCCACACAGGAGTCCTCTGTACGCACGTTTTTGTTGCAAGGAGGAAACTTTTGCGGCAAAATAAATATGTTCTAACCACTATGAAAACTGAAGCAATGCTTTTATTTTAGTTTGTTGCAGACTTCTTTGATCAAAGGTCACTGGCTTGCTTTGATGAAGATGCATGTGTTATTGAAGGCGTCACTATAGACTCCCTTTGAAGGACAAAACAAATACCCAACAAATATCCATTTGTTATTGCTGCGGCAACATCAAATGAATTGTAGAACATTGACACAATTTTGAAAAAAATCCCTATTATATATCTGTGCTTAAGAGGTAATCAGTTTTCATTGAAGTTGCAGCAAAAGTTTTTTTTTTTTGTTTTTTATTTTGCTGTTGTGTGGTCGACTGTAGTTATTTCACATTTCCTCCCTTAAAACATAATTGCAATTGGCAAAGCCCAGCGCAGTCACTGTTATTGATTTCATTTCCGGTTATTGCTGTATAAATATTGCCTGGGTCATTGAAAATCCTAACTTCTTTGAGGTCAAAACTCTTGATCAGATTTTGGAACTCTCCTGAGCTGAGTTCTAACCTGTATTTTCTGTTGCATGTATTCTACACTGATGAAACTTCATTGATGCATTATAATTAATAATATTTTCCTCCACCATATATTGGCATTGTAATTACCTTAGACTTGTATCCAGTGCATAAAGTGTTCAAATTCAATCCAGACTGGCACATAACTTTGCAAGGCTCTCAAATTCCATTGTCTTGACATCAATCTTCCATATTAGTCATTATATTGATAGTTACTTCAAATGTGTTTCTTTAGGTGAGAGATTTAGGATTTAACACTTTGCTACCTGTAGCAAAGAAGTAATTTAGTATGTGATTCTTGCTTCAGAATGGATGTCATAACTCTAAGCGAGGATCAGCAGACATTCCAGGGAAAGCGCCACCTGGTATCTTTTCTGTCTTGGCTGGATTACTGTGATCAACTTATCTCCCTTGCCAATCCAGTAGTGGGTGAGGCATTAGCCATATCGATACACAAGGACTTCATGGTGACAACGCTTCAACCTGCTCTTCTACAGTTGTGAGTTCCAAACTTGACATTCCAAACTTGAAATTGCATGCATTAAAATCTGTTCTCAAAACAAAATTGTTTTACTTTTAGTAATTTTTAAAATTAAGCAACAGAATAATTTATGTGTAATAAATCAAGTACATGTTTTAAATTGCTCAAAGTTTTAGTGCAGTTGTGTAATTAAAGAATGATTGTGATATTTAAGTTGGCAGTATAATAATATACAGTTAAAATGCTGTAGAAATATAAGCATCATATGAGAAATTTATATCAGAAAATCATTTTTGAGTCTCTTTGTGAAACTTCCTCATTTTTTTTTAAGGTCAGAATCAGGCGCAATATCAGCTGTTGTTTATATCACCAAGATTCTGAGGATGATTTGTTCAGATCAGCTGTTGAAAGGTAATGACTTAAGCTTATATATAAACCTTTTACGTTTTGCACATTTTGTCTTAGAGTGTGTTTGTCATTCATCTGCAATATTAGATCAAGCTTGATCAAACTTGTAAACCAGAAAGCATGTATCTGAGAACTTCACTGTACAAATTGTTCATTGAAGTATTATCACTTGGGGCAGTTACTAACATCAGTTTCCTACCTCTTAAGGCCAGTTTGCCTAAGTTTGGTATTTCTTGTGTATTTCCAGTTGTAAAAAGATGACATTATTTCTTATTTCCAGTTGTTAAAATAACACTATGCTGTTTCAGAATTCTCCATATTCCTTCTGGGTGAAGACAGGTGTCTAGAAAAGCCAGATGGTGATACCCATGTGATCAGAGCAAGATTGATAGATAGATGTAATCACTTGTCAGAGGACGTAAGTATTCTACTGTAATAATTGACAGAAAATGGTGGAATCTGGATACTTGCAATCTTTCAGTGACATCGGAAAATAAGTGTCTCTTTTATAAAGAAAGGTTCATGAAGTATGATTTTAAAAATTATATTTGATAATTAAAAATTTAAAACGATACAGATATTTAAAAATCACTGACAATTAAGTTTTCAAAATGATAGACCTTGGTAAATACAGTAAGAAGAAAAACTACTTAATAATTCAGTTGACTAATTTGTTTCTTCAAATTTTTAAGAATGTTTTACATTTATAGATACAATTCATTTCATTTGGATCAAAAACTCATTTAATCTTCTAATATCCAATGCTAAACTAAACAAAATCAAATTTTAAGATCAGCTGATTGATTCAGAGGAAAATGCAGCAGATCATGCTTTGCAAGCATTCTATTTTTAGCTCTGCACAGATTTTAATACACAGACTTTGCTATTGACGTGAATCAGTGTAGCAGTAGACAGGTTCTTGAATATGAGTGTTTTATGGAATACAAAATTAATTATATATGTATAATTTAGAAATTTTATCCTGCAAAAGTCTTTGGCACATGTATCTCATGTCTGTTTGGAGTTTTAACATATCATATTTTTGGTACCCTTTAATTTTTAGTAGACAATCCAGCCTGCAAATAATAATTGGTTTAAATGTATCATGCTTTTTCGTACATAACACTTTGTATTTGTTGGAAAATCCTTTTAATTGTTGTACATAAAAGTTCTACTTAGTAGAATAATGTTTGCAAAAAAGATCGAATAAAATCCATATTGCCATTTTGTTTTACAAAAGTAAATGAGAATAATATCATGATCATATACAGTTAGGTTTTTATGGTTGTTTTATTGTTTTATATTATTTTTTTAAACTCATATTTTGCTATGTTAATATTGGGAAGGTTCCCATGTCAAACAGTTTGAACATATGCAGAGGTATGATTTAGATACATCCAGTGATGAAAGTATTGTTCTCCTAAGTGTATGATTTATATAATGACTAAATTTCGGTACGTTTTTAAGTGAGGCATCAAATAATGGAACAAGTAATTAACTAATAAAAGAATCACCATTTATGATCACACAGAAAGGTCACTTTTGCATTTTGACATCTCCATAATATTACAATGATTGAATTAACCGTTTTGCATTGTATATGTGGACTAAAGTCCAACATAAAAAAAACATCACTAGTGATTACAAAGTAGTAAATTTAAGGCAGTGAAATGTGTAATAACATTTTTCCTCAGCATGTATCTCTTACCCAAGTTTAAATTAATGGGGTTTCTCC
Source organism: Potamilus streckersoni (assembly GCA_016746295.1). Taxonomy (NCBI): domain Eukaryota; kingdom Metazoa; phylum Mollusca; class Bivalvia; order Unionida; family Unionidae; genus Potamilus; species Potamilus streckersoni. The sequence continues at coordinate 910,855 of JAEAOA010000531.1, forward strand.
ACTTCATGTACTTTACCTATGCAAATTTGCCTGGTAATAGACTCTTACACAAGAATGATAAGGGGAATCAGGACTTTTAAAGAAATCACCTTAGCCATTGTCAATCAGGTAGTCTGTTCAGGCCACCTTTACATTTGTTTTGCCTTTATGATAATCAACTAGATAGACTGCCCATTGGTGACAGTTCTTTACATTAGCATGACTGTTTACTATTTATACAGGAATATACGATGGTGTTAAGAAAAGTATCTCAATTGTTTTTCCACAAGATTACTGAAAACTGATTTTATAAATGTGACCATGTCAGGAGTAAAAAAGTTTTTTGAATTATATGTTTTAGTAGGTATGAGATTCCATATACTGATCTGATTTATATAAATAAGCATGTTTTATATTGGCAAAATACATGAAATGAGACAAACAAAAAACAAACTTTGTAACATTGAATCCATCATTGGACAGTGGCATCCCTCACATTATTGTATCTGTTAACAATTTAATAATATTGTTATAAAAAAAAAAAAATAAAAAAATAATGGATTGGTTATTTTTCTTAAATTGCTAAATACACTGGCTTGACCTATTCAATACAAAGATGGTGTTGTTTATGTTTTCCAGTTCATTGTATCCATGATGCTTTGCAATTTTTCAAAAAGGTACATCCTTCACAAATAGAACTGGTTGAAATGCAAGTGGTTTCATTGATAAAATAATGTTCAAAATCCACAACAATTACAAGACCAAAAATTTAATGCTCCTTTCTTTTTTAAATATACTAAGCAGTTTTGTTGCTCAAAGAAATTTTTAACAAAATGTAATTAACTTTCAAAATATATTAGTGAAACTTAAGGAATTAAATGCCATAATGTTTTCTTTTATGCCATAGTTAAATAATATGTTTTCTTTTCAGGTGTGCTTAGTGACATTGAAACTATTTGAAACTCTTATTCTTAAGGGACACGAACACAGTATACATAATCTAGTACTGAGAAATCTCATTGGAAGAAATTACTATAATAGTCAAGAGTCATTTGTTTCCATTGCAAATGTTGCCAAGAAGTCCACAAGTTTTGAATCCTACCATGGCATTCTAAAAGAGGATTCCACAAGTGATTTAACTAGTAGTCTAAGTGAATCTTCTAAAGAGAGCACAGTAGAAACAAATTCATATAATGCCAAAGAAGACTACCATTCAACAGTCTCAAATGAGGCTGATTCTCCAAATGTGGAGGACATGAAAGGATCAGAACAAATAGAAAGTAATGTTAATAAGGAGAAATATTCCACAGGGTCAACAGAAAATGCTAGGGATACAAAAGAATCAGAAGAAGCAGATAGTTTAGACTCAGGGCAGTGCTCAAATGAGACTAACCTAAACTCCTCTGCTGGACCAGAGGAGTCTAATACTGAATTGCAGGTCGGCAAGGACAATGACAGCAGCCAGTGCATCGAAGTGAAAGATTCTAATGATGTGCCAAAGGAAAATAATGCAAGCTCAGCAACAGAAATAGCAGGTATCATACTGCATTATTAGCCAACTTGTGCTGAAGATAGTAGAATATCTTTTCTCTCTTTATATATATATATATATATATATATATATATATATATATATATATATATATATATATATATATATACATACACATACATACATACATGCATACATACATACATACATACACACACACACACACACACACACACACACAAAACAAGTTTTATCCTGAGTTGGTAAGTCTTTCCCCCGACTTGTAACAAACATGAATGTGGTTTTGTATTTATTACATTCACCCTATTTTATGGGATGTATGGTAAGAAAATACACATTGAACATGAGTATCAAGCATGTAACATTCATTGGGTATGTAGTAAGTATATTTGACTGGTTATTCCGTACCTTAGTGTCAAGTATGAAAATATTTTAATACCTTTCATCAGTTTGCCCATCTGTCCATTCATCATTCCATTGGTTGGTTACCATATATCCCCTTCAACTTCTTGAGGGAAGTTCATGAAACATTGCTGTTGTGTCAGTTGTGACAAAAATAATTTTATTATATATATATATATATATATATATATATATATATATATATATATATATATATATATCAGTGGGAGAAAAATTATATCACCACAGTGGTGATACCCTTTAAATTGCCCTAGTGGAGATATCACTTTGGAACTAATTTGTTTTCCTTTTAGGAAGTATATTTTCGATTGTTATGTTGTTCAGTCATGTATTTCCACATTTAGGCCTATTTTAGGGGAATTACTAGTACCTACCTCACAACTCCAGTCCTCCCACATTAAAATGTTTCTGCAAGAAAGTTAGAACTTATCTGCCCACCCATGAAGTATTTAGAGTGACCTCCCATTGATACCTGGATTATCACCAAATCCAGTAAAATCATGTTATTTATTACACTCATGCCAATTTGCAAGCACTCTACAGTCAAAAAGGCTTCGCAAAAGCCATACAGGCAGTTTTTAAAGTTTTTTTACCTTAAAAAAAAATTGGAGAACTCTAATATCCGAAGGTATTATACTCCATCTATAAATTCCCAAAATATTATGTGAATAAAAAAACTCATTGAATAATGCTGTATAATTTCTGCTACATCTAGATATATACAGGTCAGCTCCCTTTATTATCTAGTTTTAGTGTTAACTTCCTAGTTATATATGTGATGCCTTACTGATTTTTACCTGTATAGAAGTTCATTGGGTTTTCCCAACAAATAACATTGCCACACAATGGATGTTGTTGTTGTTGTTGTTGTTGGGCTTAACACCATTTTTCATCACATGATAGGCTATTCATGGTGGCCAGCATTAATGGTGGAGGAAGAAATTCGGGAAATCACCGGAAAGAACCACCGACCCACAAGAAGCTACTGGCAAGCTTTCTCACATATCCACATTTGCTGAATCCTAGACTCGAACCCACGCAGACATAGGTGAGATGGCAGTGATCCAAAATGGACAGCGCTTTAGACCACTCAGCCACTCCAGGCCACCAATGGATATTGTAGCATCTACTTATGAAGTGATGCAGGTGTATTGAACTGCTATCCTTGACATTCTTCTCCAACTACTTTGTAGGTAGAACATCATCCTAAACACTCAAGTTTCCTCATAGTTATTAGTTCTTACTATGAGTGAAACTGGCCTTTCAGACTTGGACCATTTCCATTGTGTCTGTCCTCCTCATTCCTCTATAAATAATCACCTGCCAGTTTTACTTTTCTGACATCTGGTTATCTCAGACCTGTCATATCAGTCATGGTAACCATGCACTATGGGACAAATTTTGAAAAGAAACCCTTGATGTCTTCTGCTGTGCCTGAGTTATTATAAAATCCAACAACAGATATATATCACTCATAAAGCAACTTAAGAGCTCTCAGATTTTGATAACAGCATACAAAATGCATTTGACACAAATACAGACACATCAATCTGTTTGATAGAACTCCAGACACACAGGTAATACATGTCACTGGGCACACAAAATCAAACTCTCACAAGTGCTACTGCAAATCCATTATGTCAAACTGGTTTCTTCTTTATCAAACACCCACAATCAGCCCCAATTGAATTAAATATAATAATGCAATTGCATTTGAAAACTGCACTTACCAACCAGTACTTCATTTATCAGTTAACGTGCTATTGCACAAAAATCTTTCCATGTAGCATATCATTTCACTGTTGTTGTTTGTCTTTCAATCTCTAAAATAATCATGACTTCAGATCTGGGTTGATCTGTGAATGTGCAGATGGCTGGTGAAACTAATCAACACTGAAGAGTAGGACAGGGAATTGAAAGGGGCTGGATGGAATGAGGTTTGGCACTGGCTCTGCTCTTCGCCTGCTGACATTTATGTTTGGCCTCGTTGATCCGGTGTTCTTCAAAAGCAGTTGATCTGGTGATGCCAGGCAGTGTGGTCTTCAGCAAGCTGCTCCCATCTGTCGGGATCATTGCCACTTCATGGAGGCTTTAAGCATGTCTTTCAACTGTTTCTTTTGGCCTCCTCAGGAATACTTGCCTTCAGCAAGTTCCCCATAAAACAGTGTGTTTGGGATATGCTCATCAGACATATGGCAGACCAGCCCGGCAGAGTTATGACCTTCTAAGCATGGCATAAATGCTTGTCATATATGCTCCCTGGATGACTTCTGTGTCAGGAATCTTGTCCTGCCATTTGATGGGGAGCAATTTTCTGAGGCAGCGCATCGTGACTGTACACTGTCCATGTCTCACATAAGAGGGATAAGAGGGAGGACATTACTGTAAGGCCAGGCTGATTCCTCTTCTGTTTCACACAGTATTGTGAAGTCTGCCGAAGGCTGCACTTGCATGAGCATATTGACTCTTCAGTGATGGAGACTCATGACAAGGTGCTGCCAAGGTAGATGAACATGTCAGCAACAGTGAGCTTCTGGTCATCAACGTTAATGCAGGGTTCAGTGTAAGAGATTGATGTTGCAGGCTAGAAATGATTTTGGTCTTCATGTACTTATTGTCAGTACTGGGGGTTGGCATGTATGTATATAAGTTACAGTGACCTTTGAAAATTATTGTAGAAAGTTTTGTAAAGATTGAAAATGTGTGTTGTTGTGCATCATATTTTTCATGGGTTTTTTTTCTCACACCATTGAGGGTAAAGAAACCAGCTTAAAATGCTCTTCACCGGAGGGCATAAGGTGTCTTCACTCAGGTTGTGTGATGCTTCTTAATTCTTTGTATTTACATTTTAAGAACTTTATCTTATATAGCTGGTGTTGTGTTAACAAACAGACACACACATACACACATACTCTTCTTAGTTTTTTCTTTTGAAAATTACATCAAATATATGTGTTTAATTATATTAAATGTTTTTATGTGTATGGTTTCAGAAAATGATTCAGATCTCCCTCTTTCATCCAGTCATTCCAGAACAGAGGTCCACAAGATTGTCAACAGGTAATTTAACTAGTTAATTTTTCATGTGATTTGAAAATTTTGTAGAGTAAGATTGGAATATGTGGATATGACATAGGATTATGTCCATCTGTTTATGACATAGGATTATGTCCATCTGTATGTTACATACAATTATGTCCAGGTGTTTATCACATTGGATTATGTCCATGTGTATATGACGTAGGATTATGTGCATGTGCATCTTACATAGGATTATGTACCTGTATATGAAAATACATATGATTATGTCTCTCTGTATGTGAAATAGGATTATGTCCGTATGGATATGACATAGAATTATGTCCATGTGTTTATTACATAGGATTATGTCCATATGGATATGACATATGATTATGTCCATATGTTTATTACATAGGATTATGTCCATATGGATATGACATAGAATTATATCCATGTGTTTATTACATAGGATTATGTCCATATGGATATGACATAGGATTATGTCCATATGTTTATTACATAGGATTATGTCCATATGAATATGACATAGGATTATGTCCATATGTTTATTACATAGGATTATGTCCATATGAATATGACATAGAATTATGTCCATGTGTTTATTACATAGGATTATGTCCATATGGATATGACATAGGATTATGTCCATGTGTTTATTACATAGGATTATGTCCATATGGATATGACATAGGATTATGTCCATATGTTTATTACATAGGATTATGTCCCTATTGATATGACATAGGATTATGTCCATGTGTTTATTACATAGGATTTTGTCCATGTGTATTTGACATCGGATTGTGCCCATGTGTTTATTACATAGGATTTTGTCCATGTGGATGTGGCATAAGATTATATCCATGTTGTATGTGACATAGAATTATATCCATTTGTATATGGTATGGGATTAAATCCCTATGTATGTTACATAGGATTATGTCCATGTAGATATGACATTGGATTATGTCCATTTGTATATGGCATAGGTTTATATCCATGTGTTTATGACACAGGATTATGTCCATGTAGATATGACATTGGATTATGTCCATTTGTATATGGCATAGGATTATTTCCATTTGTTTATCACATAGGATTATGTCCATGTAGATATGACATTGGATTATGTCCATTTGTATATGGCATAGGATTATTTCCATGTTTTTATCACATAGGATTATGTCCATGTGGATATGACATTGGATTATGTCCATTTGTACATGGTCTAGATGTCCATGTGAATATGGCATAGGACTATGACGATGTAGATATGACACTGGGTTATGTCCATTTATATTTAGCATAGAATTATATCCATGTATTTATGACATACAAGTAGTTCCATGTAGATATGACATAGGATTATGTCCATGTATTTATGGCATAGGACTACATGGATATAATATAGGATTATGTCCATGTGTATATGACATGGTATTATAACACACTATATAAATAATAAGGACATGATATTTCACCTTGAGTCAGAACAAGAGTAACAGAGCTTAAGAACTGATGATGCATGTGCAGTGTTCCCTCATCATTTAATGGGTGCTTTTTTATGATCAGGATACCTTCTGGAGCAGTGTATAATCTTCCCTTTCACTCAATACATTTCAGAGCCATAACAAATTTTCTAAAATAACCAACACTTCTAATAATTTCAATGAAAAATTTTATACTATGGGAAATTTGGTCATGGGTTTCCCATGTATTGGTCATTGAGATACTTGTTTTTTTGTCTGACATGAGGAAAAACAATTCAACATAATCATCTCTGTAACTAAGACTAGGATGTTTCACTTTTATATACATGCTGCATAATCCCAGTAATTGTTCAGTAATGATTGGTTGATGAGTAATTCTGAGTCTGAAATTGTAAATTATCAGTGATGGTCAGAAAATATTTCTTAGACAGACTGATTACCATGCCATTCAATGGCTAGAAGGGCAGATGAGTTTTTTGAGAAAACTCATACCTCAGGATCTATTCTGGGATGTACTATTGTGGGATTCACACTAATGTATAAAATGTTGCACCAAAAATATCAGTTGAATGCATGAAAGTTACTCATCAAATAGAAATTGCTTTGCACCATAAACTTGCTTTCCTTCAAGATACCTCAGCGGAAAATGTCAAAAGGCTATGAATTTAATACTAGTTGTAGGAAATTTATCTATGATCATTAGAACTTAAACTTTAGTATGCTTCTCAGTCGATGCAAATTAAGCATTACTTTATCTCAGAGTAACACATATGGCTCTCATGAGTATATTGCATTATATACTTGCCTGCCAATGAAAAACACTTTCATGTTAAAATTTCATTGTTCGTTGAAAAGTAAAAAAAAATTATTATCTCTTTAACTGGTTTTTCCATTTGTTCTTTATCATATTCCCATACTGCTGTCAGTGATGAATCTCTCTAGAAACTTCTGTACAGTTATGGTCCAGTACTAATATCAGTATTGTTTCATAGCATGGAGCCTGGCATTGTCTGCAGAATTTATCACCCAAAAAATATAAAGCTATTTGTGTTATCTTGCCACTGAAAATCTGAAAGATAATCCATATTTTCCTTCAAAATGCTTAAATGATCTTGACAACAGAACTCCAGATATATTGATCTTTGCCCACAATATGTGGTGGAGTAAATCAATTAGACTGGGTTTGTAATTTAATTGTGGAATACCATAGTTTCTACTCTAATTATAGGTATGAAGACCAAAATACATCCAAAATTAGGCTATCCAAGAGAAATATGCCATTGAATAAGAACATATGTCCAACATAGGTGTCAATCATGTTGATGGCATGATCACAAATAAATATAAACCCTGTTTAGTTACTGAAAAAAAGAATACAAAAATTATAGCATACATAAATGTTTAAACACTTCATATTACTCAAACTTATCCACTTTATTAAGAATAGGAATTGGTGCACATGACTGATTTGTCTCCCATTGTATACTGTCTGGCAGTAAATAAAATAAAAACCTGTAATTACATGTTTCAATGTATCTCTGATGACAATTGATTTTATCTAAGTGATTTGTTAATTCTGCCAACTGTTTAAAGATGAAAGCATGTTTTTCCATTATTATTACCTTTAACAAGCTAATGGGTTACTCTATTTATAGAAATGGTTAATCACAAGTTATGGAGTGTTAACTGATTTTATTGCTAAAACAATGAGACAGTATCAGGAGTTGAGAACTGTGACTACTTGGATATTGCTCAAAACTGAACTCTCAAACAACAATTACAACATGCAATTATCAGATTAAACAGATCTTCCAGGATTCTTGTATGTGTGTTCATTTGTCTCAAGTCATGCTAGGATAGTCTTGAAAAACACTTGATCTTCCAATGTATTTTTTATTTTTCTAATATTTTTGTAGTTTGCCAAAGACTTGTTTTGGTTGACTTATCCAATGTAAAATGGCAACAAAAGCATTATTTTAAACTACCATTACCACACTTACACTGTAAATGTGTTCAGTCAGCTGAGTTTGATAAGTGTTTCAGAACAGATTATCCTCAGTAGATGTTGCATAATGTGGAAGCCTGACTTGACTCATAAATACCTGACAGGGTAATCCACATTAAAATGTCATTATTTTCCACCATACTAGTTCTCTTTCAGAACTGAATGTGTATATTGGCAGGGAAACAAAGACCAGATAACTTTCTGTAGCAGTCAAGATTATGACTCCTTAGCATTCAACCTTATCACCAGGCCTTTGTCCGATGGAGTCAGGTCATCAACTAAATGTTGACCATGAGATAAAACCCTTCTGTACATGGACAGAAGTTCCAATCCAGAATCATGGTTAAATACTAGCTTCCCCCTCCATGATTTCTATAGCTTCTCTTATTTTCGTCAGGGTATTCTCTCTACCGAGTACTCAAATTTTATCCCAAGAAATAGTATGCACTGATTCTTTGCAATGTTCACCAACTACTGCCAGGGATTTTCTGTTGGTATACAAGTGTTATTTGACTTTTGTTTCAAGGTTTCTAGCAGTTTTCCCAGAGCAGTCTTTTTCACAATTATCACATTGGAGTTTATAGATAACTGAGTACTTCTTATTCAAAGGAGTTTAGTCTTTTGAATGTATTTAGATTGAGTGGATTACCGGTATTTGCAGAAATTCTTTTACATGTTTGGTGTTTAGGGCATTATTTGACTTGCCACAAGATTTACTGTTAAACTCCACCTTTGAGACCAATAAGAAAGAATATTTTCAGTATACAAAACAGTCTATAAGAGATTCATTTTAACATGCTTGTTTTGTTATAAATGATATTACCAAGTTCTATTTGTTCAGGAAACCCTTGGTTGTTTTTTTGTACAATTTTCTGTTTTATGTTTGATATGTATATTTTTGTAAATGTGTTTTATTTATGCATTATTATAGTGTTTCATGTTGCTTTTATTTTCCTTTTGTATCTTCTCCACCTTTGTCCCCTAAGCTGTAACATTTGTTCACCTTTTTTGTGTCCATTGGGTTCATTTTCTCTTCTGTCACGTACCTGTTTTTTTTAAAAACTTTGAAAACATTTTGTTTCAATTGATGTAGTATTGGATACAATCTGAAATGTACAAAATCTCAAAAGCAACCATTTACTGAATGGAAGATCCTTTATAGGGACTTTTAAGTGTTACACAAATGAATCCAACCCATCATTGGAGAGTGGCATCATTTACATTCAACAATCCACAAAGATGACACAACGCTATCACAGATGTACACTCATCCATACCTTCCAAAGTGTGAACCTTGACCAGAATGCATATTTTGCAAGTGTCCACTAACAGCATATACACATTCTTGTCAGGTGGATAGAATTGAGCAGTTTTAATGATGTCCTGCCAGAAAAATCTTAATTTATATAGATCTAATTTTGATCTTGTATTTTAAGGACTTTACTCTCTTATCACTATTTTCCTCTATTTTTATACTTGAACAAAATGTTGACAGGTTTTTGCCATTTATCTTTTATCTTGTCAGAGAAAATATTTCATTTAATTGCAAGGGTTTATCTTCCTGAAGATTTTAGCAGTTTTTAACCATAATATCTATTACAACCTTAGTAAGATCTTTGCCTTGTACCCAGAAGGACCACATGTTAACTTTTATTTTTGGATGATGTTATCACCTTAGTTGTTTTTTTGCAATTTTATCCTCAATAATTTTAGAACTATATATTTAATCAGCAGAATATTACTAGGATTATGTAGATAGTCCATTATATCCTATACATACATGCATAATTATTTAATTATAGATCACACCATACTTTTATGCTGACAGACTGTTGCATTTATTAATACAGTTTCCTGTCTATTTTACCGGAGGAACTCAAGTCAAGCTACCAAACTGTGGAAAGTGGTTATGATATGTACCTCAGAGATGCTCACAAGCAGGTATAAAATACTCTTCCATTTTTAAGACAAAAATACTTTAATGCTAAAATATTACATGGAATCCATGAATGAGATGGAGGACACATTAGAATCTGTTGAGCTGTAAGCATGTCTGTGTCATAATGGATATGCTGTTCACAAAACCATGTCTGTATCATAATGGATATGCTGTACACAACACCATGTCTGTATCATAGTGGATATGCTGAACACAAAACCATGTCTGTATCATAATGGATATGCTGTACACAAAACCATGTCTATCATAATGGATATGCTGTACACAAAACCATGTCTATCATAATGGATATGCTGTGCACAAACCATGTCTGTATCATAATGGATATGTTGTACACAAAACCATGTCTGTATCATAATGGATATGCTGTACACAAAACCATGTCTATCATAATGGATAAGCTGTACACAAAGCCATATCTCTGTCATAATGGATATGCTTTACACAAAACCATGTCTGTATCACAATGGATATGCTGTACACAAAGCCATGTCTGTATCATAATGGATATGTTATACACAAAACCATGTCTGTATCATAATGGATATGTTGTACACAAAACCATGTCTGTATCATAATGGATATGCGGTACACAAAGGTACACAAAACCATCTCTGTATCATAATGGATATGCTGTACACTAAACCACATCTATATTGTAATGAATATGATATGCAAGTCTATGTCAGAGGGGATATGCTGTACATGAAACCATGTGATTGTCTATATCATAATGGATATGCTGTATACAAAACCACATCTATTTCATAATGGATATGCTACAAAATCTCAATAATGGATATGCTGTACACAAAACCACATATATATTATAATGGATATGCTACAAAACTACAGAAGATATATGCAACCTCATAATTATTCTCATCAACCAACAACCAAAATCGAGTGGAACGAAGTTATTTTCTTAGGAACCTTGACTATATGCATACTTAATGAGAGTCTATGGTCAACTGAGGGACATATTGTCAGAAATTATTGTGCATTGTGCTACTACACAGTGAAACATAAGCAACTGTCATAGCAAACAGCAACAGTATCAACTCTAATAACAGCAGCAAGCACATTTTTTATGTTCCTTTTGTTGCTTTGGGACATATGTATGATATACCATCTGGCATGTCATGAAAAATGACTGGAAACAAACTTTTAACCTGGAATGAAATCCTATGGTTCATGAAATATATAGACAAATTTGATTTCGATTTAATGGATTTTACCCTTTTGTAAACATTATCTTTGTTTTGTATGATCCTTTTTGGGATGCCTAAATTTACTCTGTACAGTTTAGCCACAATTGTGCAGATGTGTGGTAAAGCACTGTGCATACAGAAAATTGATAGATATGTACATAGATAACACTCATCTACATACATAAACCATTTTCAAGTAGTCATCCAGTGTATTCAGGTTTCCATAGCATTAAACAAATGATGCCAGTGATTTGTATTGATTTTGAAAATGTTTTGTACTAACTGATTTTGAAATTTGTGAATTTATCGGTTCATACATTTAGTTTGGAGGTCAAATCACAATGATCAGAAGTCAAGATGATGTTCATAGACACATTGCCTTGTACCATGAGGATTGATCTTATCTTCACAAAAACTCAGTGAATAGATGGTTAGAATCACTGACAGGATTAAAAGGAAAAGGTCACAATGGTTATGATACAATGGTAAACTGGTTAGTTTCTGAGACTTAAAAAGAGAGAGAGAGAAAATTTTACAACTGCACAAATTACATGAATGTTTGTTGAACCATAAGTTTTGTCCATTTAACAGAAACCTTTTAGTTGACTTCTCATCATATACTGATTATTCTAGTTTTTTATCTTTGACCAGTTTGCTGGTATGGCAGCCGTATGTGCAAGATGGGGCTATCCAAAGGAACCCTGTGTTATGGAAGGATATAAATCTGACACATTCTATGAGGGTGCTTTTCTTCAAGTCCTGCTAGACAAACTATCACATTTAATGGACCAGAGTTATGCAGTCAATCTTCAGTTGACTTCAGTAATATCCAAACTGGCGCTTGTTCCACATCCCAACCTTCATGAGTTCCTGCTAGACCCATTTCTACCATGGAAAGAAGGGGTCCGAACCTTATTCAGTATCTTTCAAAAGGTATGTGATTATTGAAAGTAGATAATAGATGATTATGATTCAGAATTAAGTATGGTTGCATGCACAGACTTTTTATTTGTACTTATTGATAGTAAAATAAAAAAAAAAAAACGGCTGTTGGTAAAATTTATAAATAGATAATAAATTGATATTTACACTGGTTTTAGTGAGATTTAAATATCATTTGTTAAAATAAATAGGGGCAGCAAAAATCACCAAAGGAAATACTGTATTTCTGGCCTATAAGACGAGACCTTTTGACCAGAAAATCTTTCCTTTGTCTGTGCTCTAAATTGATTTATGTATGGATAATGCCATCCAAATCACTTTTTTGTATGTCACATAATCTTTCATATGGAAAACAATTCTGGAATAAGAAAAATAATGTGTAGAAAATAGGAATAATGATATGAGATAGCATACAGTGGTACCCATATGTAGAAACCAGAAGTTTATATAGTTTAATTCCACACAGCATCACAAATTTTATCCTTTATGCAACTCCATAAATTTTCAGGTCAGCATCATTATATCAAGCTAAAAGTACATAATACATTTAAAATACTTCATGTTGAATAAATGATACAGGTATTTGAATGCTGCAATCATTTTGGCTTGCATCAAGGCTATTGAATCCTTTCACAAAATTAAAGTAAATGGCTAATCTCGAATTTGGAAAATTAGTTATATTTAGTTTTTCATGTGACACTAGACACCAGTTTTATGCAATAATATATGACCCTTTCTTTACAAACTAAAATCTGTATAGTTTTGTGTGTGATTTTCAATAGTTAATGTACATCTTCAAACTTTGAAGTGTCAGAATGACATTGAACAGTAGCTTGTTTATGTGCAAACTGACCTGTATTTGTGCGAACTGTCCTGATGCACTGATGTTGATTGGATGTAGGAAGCTATGGTAACAGACGTAGCAACTGACCTCAAAATAACACACCTTAGGCTAAACAAACATTACAGCATACAAGACTCTGTGCCTTAAAAAAACTCCATACTCTCATACACAATGTTATTTTCCAAGTTGAAAGGTAAAAGTGCAGAAAACCCTTTCTGTAGTATAGCTCATTTATTTCTCTTATTTTAATATCTGTAGCCATTTTATTCCTGTATAATAAACTTCAGGAAGAATGAAATCAAGGTCATGATTTTCCGGTGTCCTTGATTGTACCAGTCTGATTAAGATCTCCCTTGCCCTACATGAAGATCAGGCAACAGCTGCTTATGGATCCAGTTCTTGTGACCTTTGAATTAGTCAACGAAAATGTAGTTTCAGAAATTTGAAAGTGAATCAAATTGTTTTGCACACAATGATACTATTTAGCCATAGTGCTCAGTCCCCCAAATATAAAAAGTACAAGATGTATTCTGATTGGCTGATAAAATTAGTGATTTTGATAATAACATTGGTCACCAGAGCATATCACTAAGTGGCTGCTGTCAGATTTTTTCATAGGACAGTCAAGTTCTGATTTTAATCAGATTGTAATGGTACATATCCATCATAAGAAGTGCAATGTAATCTTTTTTAGAATTTTAAATATATTTTCAAATTTATTCAAAGTAGATCTTGTAAATAATATGGAAATAGAAGGGAAACTATTACAAATTATTAACAATGTGGACAGGGTGCGTAGATATTGACAAAATTTAAATGTCATTTATCTTTATGTATTCCTAGTTAGTCCACTGATAAATTAGTAAAAAATGTTACTACTGTAGAGGTTGTGCAGATAAAGATATGCAGTTGGCATCTGCCATGTATGGGTTTACCTTTTTAGGATTTCTTCCATCTATTTAGAGAAAATAAAATCAAATTAGCTAGGGGTGTCATGAAATTTATTAAGGCTACAGTATATGGGTAGACAACCCACCAGGCTGACTGGACTTCACAACTTAGAGTAGGCTCTTACTCCCGTGCCTTACTATGTCCACCAGTTTGAGTGGCTAATCTGTAAAACATGATATATACACTGTACTGAAACAGCACATCTAAATCATATTAAACAGGCCCTCAGTGATAAACAGTAAACAATTTTCACACTGTCAGTCATGCAAAGAATTACTCAAAAGTTGGCCCTCTGCTCTCAGAAAGCTTACAAAGGCAAATGAAAAGTTTGTACATATAGGTGTACCAGTACATTCATCTATACATGAAATAGCTAACTTTCTTCTCTGGCTTTTTGATAAGAAAAAGTTGGAACCAAGGACAATCACTTAAATGTCAAATACAACTGCAAACTGTATGAACCCAGATCTGCCAGTGCATTATGCAATGAAAGATCTGGATCTATTCAGTTTGTTGGGACAAAAGTGTAGAACAAACAGCATAGACTCTGAACTGAAGGCATATTATGTGATTGCAATAAAGTGTCTATATTCCTTACAGTTGGACCCAGTTTATCAGCAAGTACAAACTGTTTGTAATGTATATTAGGTTTTTGGGATCTTCTGATTCCTCATTATGGGAATAATTATTTTATAAACAAATACGGTTCTTTTTCTATTGTTTTCTTTAGATCTCACAAGATATAAACCATCAGCTTGAGATGGAGCCAGATCTGGGTCAAAAACTGATCACTGCCAGGAAAAAACTTATGGGAGTTTCACAAAACTTACACAGGTAAGTTTGTTTGAGTTAAATGGTGTAGGATATAAAGCAAATTAAAAACCATAATGAAAACCATAATGTAATTATGTCCACTGCCAGTAGTGGCCAGTGCTTAAAAAGTGACCGGTGTGTTACAGTTTTCCTCCAATTTGGGTTTCACAAAAATACATCTGGTACCAAGAATTGTAAGGTAGAGTGGCATCATATATTTGTACTAACAGAGCTGTAGATAATGTATCTTTTTCCACAGAAAATTTAAATGCCTGCCAAAAACCCAAATTGCCACTTGTAAGATCGGTGCTTTTATACAGACCTCATTTTTTGTAGATGTAATCAGTGTAAGGTTCTTGGAGAGTTACAATGGGTTCAAATTAATGAAAACGTGCTCACCAAGCTGCAGAAAATAGTACAGCATCAAAAGCTTTTGACTTGTAGAAAATTTACAGTCTACCATATATACTTGTGTATAAGCTCATTCATGGATAAACCACCCCACCCCCCAAACTGAACAGGTATTACCACTAAAAGGTGCATTAACTGCGTATAAGCCAGCCCTCATCTCCGAGACATCACAAACTACTTAAGGTAAGTTCTAAGTGCATTTATTTAAATAAATTTATATTAACATATTATACATATACTTATCTTGGGGTTGGCATGGATGATTATTAAAAAGAAATGGTATGAACTCATTTGAAACAATTTAATTTTCTGTTTTCTTATTGCTTTTGCCAAAGTTAGATTTGTGTATAATTTGATCAAACAATGACAAGAATTTAGCAATTGTGAGTTGCTGTAACACTACCATTTGAATAATTATTGTTTGTTTATGCATAATTGCATTGGACATTTTATATCAGTGCAGCAGTAATTACATTTTTACTTTGCCTTGAAATTGTAAATACTAACTCATTCAAATGTGATACCAGTATGACAACAAATTGAAAAACCAATAAGGTTTAATTCAACCCTCCAAATTAGGCTACTGAACGTATTTATATAATGGTGCCACTGCATGTACATTGTATGTTTTAACATGTGCTGAATGAAGTACATCCCTTGTAGTCAAATCATGGGCACCACTGCACAAAGATTTAATGATATCTCCAAAATACAATAACAAAGTTTCAGAAATAATGCTTAAAAAATTATGTTAATACTGTAAAAGCAGAGTTGTACTTTGCTTTGATGTAAACGACCTTACACCATACCTGTCAACTCTCACGCCCAGAGCAAAAAAAAAATCCCTAATTTTGGGGTTAATCCATACATACCTTCTGATTTCATAACATCTCCTGATTTTTGTTTTGCGGAGAACTCCCGATTACAATATGTCTTCGATTTTTATTTCTCATAAAATAGAAAAGTCCTACATAAAAGATATATCATATGTAATCCATGGAAGCCATGTTCTATTGTATCACTTGTGAATAATGTTGTGATTAAATAATTACTAGAAAGAATTTGCTTCTTCATTAAATAGAATGTTAAGTTCAAACATTATTCACATAAATTTATGATATTTTTACCTCTACAACAACACAAAAATAAAAAATAAATCAGAATGAAAACAAACCACAAGAATAAAATTGTCAACAATTGATTTAAATCCTAAGAATGATCCAACTCCATATGCTATAATTTCATTCCCACCAAAGAAACTTACACAAGTGAACACTTGGCATTTTTATACTGTATATATCAAAGTTAATTACCATCGTTATATTAAAAGAAGGAACCAAAGTACATACCATGCAGTAATTCAGAATACATTTTATAGTAAACAATATTAAATGCTTTACGAGTTGACAATAAGGGAATAAGACTTGATATATAACAAGGGTAAAATATACCATGAGGCTGCTTAGTTTGATACCTTAAGTTCAACAAAAATTGGCAATCCTTTATTTATCAATCAATTGCTGGTGCTAAGTTGCATAACACACAGTAGTGTAGAACATGGTTTCTTTGAATTATGCTGGAGGGCCAGTCATTTTAACAAAATAGATGCATTGATTAGGATTTACTTTAATTGTTGTGCTGGCAAGAAAGCCAGCATGACAAGAAACTAACAAAAAAACAATTCAATATACACAACAGCTTCTCTGTCATATGCTATTAATTATTTAGAGCTTGGGTTCTGTAAATTACACTTTTAAATCTATTAAAGCCTGCAACCAAACATTTGTCAATTGGGTGGCAAGATCACAGTGAGTTCAGATAACCACCTTCTGTTACTTGGTACTGAGCAAGTATCAGTTCATCATTTTTACAAATATATTTCTGTAGATATTTATATAGCAAATAAAGATGCCATCAGGTATCCAAGTACTTGGGTACCTGCTCATTGATAATGACCCTGGTAATAATATGAGTCATAGGGTATCCATTTACTGTATACAAGTTTCCTGCTTGTAAATGCAGCACCCACATTGTTTTCAAGTTTCCTTTTGATTGAGCTACAAATGCATGTACCTTTTTAATGTCAAGCACAGTTTGGTCTGATATATGATCAAAGTGTTACAGATCTCAAGCTCAGTCTCTAAATAAACATTTGCAAATGACCATGAATTCAGACAATATTTACAGTAACTGGAAGATGGTGGTTTATTAGATGACAATAGACTATTTCAGAACTTTATCTGATAATGAAGATGAATTCTTTGACTTTGTACTAGATAACATTTGATAACGATATTTGTAGAATACTATGAATTTTACAAATGTAGACTTTAGATTTGTACACATGCAATACAATTTCCCCTTGATTGGGTACCTGGGTAACAAATCATTAGGATCAAGGGTACCCTGTATAAGTTTACTAAAATTTTGACAGTGTTAATAACAGAAATGTTGGGATTTACCAGATAAAAGGTATGATTAATTATAAAACCAAAACACACATCACTTTTTTAGGCCCTGCTGGACATTTCAAAGGACCAAAAATAATTTAAAGTCATCATTCTGTTGAATAACAGGGTAGATGTTAGTTCACAGCAGTCTGATGGATGTGATGAGACCGTTTCATAATTTGCATTGATATGTGCATCATGTATGCATGATTAGATATTGTTGACAAGTTGAAATTTTGGTGCATGTTTCATGTGCATTATTTTACAGACCAATCTTATTTCATTGATTGGCATTTTCATCAAAGCCAGCATGGATTAAATTTATTTGACAAAATTGTATTCTCAGTTATTGATGATAGATGTTTTTGTTGCTGTTCTGAATAAAAGAGTTTCTTTTTTATTTGTTTATACTCTTTTTAATGCATAAACATGGACATATTATTGTAAAACTGCATTGCCTGGCACAAATAGTTAATTGATAAAATGGTATGACATAATTTTATGACTTTTCTGTTCAAGAAACTGTTCAACAGTATTACAACTCAAAGTAATAGAAAAGAGTATAAACCAACAAGTTTGGGAATTTCTACAAATAATTTATTTCCCAAGAATAAAAAGTGAGAAATTTAAAAAGAACTTACATTTATGTGAATTAAATCCCAAATAGTCTCAAAATTTCTATCACAAGTCTTAATGAATTAAGTTCGGATTACATTTTAGTTGAATTTAAAATAAAATCCAACACTTGACATTGTTAATGTGGTTGTAGTGGTCTGTTGTCTTGAATATACTAATTTACTAATAGCCTGAAATGTAATGATGTGCCAAGTCTTTTGATGAATTATAATAATACTATGTAAGACATCCTTGTTTAAATTCAATATAATTCTAAATTAATGTCTCATTCCAAGAATATTATTTAGCACTTTGTAATTCCAGAAAATAATAATTTTGATACATAATTCCAGCCCAGATCACATACTGAACACAAGACTGATTTTGCTTTAGGATCTTACCGCATAAATAAGTAATGGCTAGATAAACAAAATTATAAAACCCTCTACTTGACCTAGGTCACAATTAGCATTTGTTATTTTTTTTTAAAAAAATGAATGAAAAATTCAGTTCCATAAGATTATAACACTAAAATTATCATAAATTAGCATGGTAAACATAAAACTCCTAGAGGTAATATTAGTATATATGATTACCAAAATAACAGTTACAGGTAAGGTAGAGAGTGAACTTTATTTTGGACCAGGTCAGATCCAGATTACAACGTACAACCAGGAAGAAAAACTAATATATAATACCAGTTAGATATACAAAACAACAAGACCATGAACAAGTCAATCAAAAATATTTAGCAGAATCATCACAATACTCATGAAAAAAATAATGTGCACCAAAATCATAAAAGTGTCATAAAATAAATATATGAAAGTGTCTTGAAAAAAAATGATAGGAAAACTGTAGGAACCACTGTACTTGTTGGGCAGATGGGTTAGCATGGAGTGAGGCATTTCAATACATTGCTTGAAATGAACACAAATAATGAAGTAAACAAAGTGACAAAATAATTAACTTTGCTCTTATAACTAAAAACAACCATTTTATTTCTAATCCCAAGGATGGCAATGCAAGGCATGTCCAATATATAAGACAATTTGCATGATTAACATGCCAGACTTGAAATCTGTTCCATCTAAATTGTGTGATTTAACCCAGAATACAAATCTAAACTCTCATGGTTTTCATCAGGCACCTGTACACAGAAGTTTGCCTCTACTTGAAAACCCATGTCAGTAAGAGCAATCAGTAATTGTTTTAGTCAGTAATACCAGAGTTCTCCAAAGACAACTGAACTGGAGAATCATGGTAGATTTCAGTGGCAACACAATTGTTTTCAGTAGCAAAGATATGTTTGTAGAACAAGTTCATTATTCTGATGCTGTTTAACTTTGTTTTTAGATAAAATGCAGCTTGCGGAAATGTAGGAAATGCAGCTTTCAGAAATGTAATCATTATTGTATTTTGTCTTTGATTTGTATGTGCTTGAATTTATTATGTCACATGTGCATAGGACTGATTTGTACAACCATGCTATATTTTGTTTTCTCTTTTTCTTCAAGGAAAAGAAACCTGTAAGCAATTAGATGAGGCAGAATATGTGTGTGTGTGTGTATGTGTGTGTGTGTATGTATATATATATATATATATATGCTAACCATACTTACATGTAATATAGATGCTTTTGCATGCTTTGTATATAATGCTTTCTCAATGTTTTGCCACCCTGACTTCTGATAAAATCTCATCTCTTGTACAAGTTGTTTTTTAAATGGCAGACCTTGATCTGACCACCCTTGGTTTCCTACTTGCAAAAAAATAAGTACTAGACTATACATATAGGATAAATATTCTGACATTAACATTTATCATCACATAATGCTTCAGTCACATTATCCAAGTAGGTTGATAATTAGTTAAATAAATATAGTTGCCAAATGACAAATATTTCATGGCAGTATTGCATATGGTATGTAGGCCTTATTTATGCACAGACAATAAATGTATGCAAAGAGAATTTCTATTTTTGGAAGCTTGACATATATGTCCATATGAATGTCCGCCCCAGATTAAATCAGTGTTATGATTTTCATTTTAAGATTAAATGTGTTATGTGATAGCAGATTAGGGTCTATGTTGTTTGAAGTTGGATTTCTCTTGCATGTGATTATATATGGTAAATAAAAAGTAGGTTTTGTAAAAAAATTGGTTGATTGTTTGCCCTAGGGAATGATGAAGCAAAGTGTTTAAAGCCTGCTTTCTGTGCACTTGTCATCCTTACTCAGATGATTGGCCTAACTGTTCATCTTACATTGTAACCTGCTGTGCTTATATGTGGAATTAACCTTATCCATGAAATAATCTGGGAACTATAGAGTTCATACTAGATGTTATACTCAGAGGCATAGCAAGGGTGTGGCAAGATGATACACATGCCGTGGGTGCCACTGGAAGGGGGGCACAAAATAAGTGAGCAGATCTAAGGTTTTTTAATACTTTTAAAAGTTTTGATAGGGGCGAAATTTTAGTTCTTGTCATGGTTCTTGACAAAAGCACCATTTTGATAGGAGTGCAATTTTACTTCTTGCAGTGCGTATTATATGTCATTGCTACGCCTCTCAACTTACTTAACATGGATGATGTGTGTTTAACTTTCATAGTAATTAGTAGAATTTGAAGACATAGTACAATAACAATTTGCACATTAATGCTTTTTCGGAGGGGTGGGTGTGTGATTACAGGATTCACATTAATTTGTAAACTATCTTACTGAATAATTATCTGAACAATGTTGTATCACATTTCCAAGCCCTATCCTTCTTTATTATAATTCTTTAAGCATTCAAAATATCACCTTGATATATATGTGATATATATACGGTCCATAAATTTTAATTACCCTTCATCTATTTTCATTATCAGATATGTACACTCCCTGTTGTTCGGGAAGTTTTATTTATCTATCATTGTTACCATTTTATTGTTTTACTTTCAACTGTTTGGTTTCGTATTTCTGGTCAATACGTTAGCTTTTACCATTTTCTTTTATATGATGAAAGATATAACCTTTTGTATGGCGCTAAGTAGCCAAACAGTGCTGATGAACCATAAAAAAAATTCAATCAACCAACCGAGTATTAAAAAGATTGACCCCATTTTTAAAGAGGGTGATTTCCCCAATAAATTTAGTTCTAGAATGGACCCATGTACTGAATGAAGTGGTTTACCATTTGGAAAAAAGGTTACTTTTTCGATCATCTATGTAAGATTGCTTCCAGCTACAAGACAAGGTCTGAATTATATCCTTAAATTACAATGTATTTTGCAGTTATGAATAAATAATAGGGAATTTATTTTTCTTCATTTGTATTTTTGCAAGGGAAAATTTTATTGGTTAAGGCTACTATTTAAAACTCTTCAAATTTGAGACATACCTGAACCTGCTATGAAAAGAGAGCATCAGTGTTTTTTGATGCTAAAGTTTGAATGGTTTGTTCAGCATCTACATGCATACATTAATGTACTCATCTTGGTATTAAGTTGATTCAAATTCTAATATATGGCATATATTATACAACAGTTTGAGGGGCCATATTTATGGCATTAGCTGCAGGTAAGTTGTATTAATTTTATTTCACCTTTATCACATCACCATGCTTTTATTTTCTGTACTTTTTTTTTATTTTGATCTATCCAAAGTTTTCCTCATTGCCTTACTTCACATCCCAAAAGCAAGATTTTCCATTTGAAGTATTAGGGGCATTATAACACTTTTTGTGAAATAAATTGGGAGTTTAGATATACTGTACCAACCTATATGCTTCTGATATGGGGACATCCTTTGCAAACAGCATGTATTCAGCAATGTTAAGGTCTACCTTAAAATGTTTTTATTTTTTTTTTCTTAGACTCATTTAGCAAATGGTGATATAAAACATTTCTGAGAGCTAATAATTATACCATCTTTGTGATGGACATCACACATTCTGTGTTAAAGGCTTGTGTTGTAATAATGGTACTATTATTATGTTGGACATTACACATTCAGTATTAAAGGCTTGTGTTGTAATAATGGTACTATTGTCATGTTGGACATCACACATTCTGTGTTAAAGGCTTGTGTTGTAATAATGATACTATTGTCATGTTAGACATTACACATTCTATGTTAAATGCTTGTGTTGTAATAATGGTACTATTGTCATGTTGGACATTACACATTCTATGTTAAATACTTGTGTTGTAATAATGGTACTATTGTCATGTTGGACATTACACATTCTGTGTTAAAGGCTTGTGTTGTAATAATGGTACTATTGTCATGTTGGTCATTACACATTCTATTTAAATGCTTGTGTTGTAATAATGGTACTATTGTCTTGTTGGACATTACACATTCTGTGTTAAATGCTTGTGTTGTAATAATGGTACCATTGTCGTGTTGGACATTACACATTCTATGTTATATGCTTGTGTTGTAATAATGGTACCATTGTCGTGTTGGACATAACAAATTTTGTTTTAAAGGTGTGTGCTATTAAAGCTTCTGAAGGTCAGATATAATGTGGTACAACTGCACTGGTGGCCTAGTGGTTAGAGCCTCTACCTTGGATATGGGAGGTTATGGGTTCGAACCCTAGCTGAGTCATGCCAAGTACTTATTAAAAATGGTACTAGCAGCTGCCTGGCTTAGCTCTCAGCATTGAAAGATTAGTGTTAGGACTGGTCAGACTGGTGTCAGGATAATGTGACTGGGTTGGGCATCATGCTACATGTGCCTCTGTGCTGGACATCACTATAAACTGCCACACTGCAGACATCATAGCAATATTATTGAAAAATTGTTAAAACTATGTTAAAATCCAAATCACACACACACAAACACAAACACACACACACACACACACACACAAACACAATGTGGTACATTTAGGAACTGAGCTTCATATATTACAAAGATGTTTGAAGTCATGATGCTTGAAAATTAATAAAACCATGGATTTGGATGGCCTTTGCTTATAATTAAAAATAGCTGTACAAAAAATGACAAATCTTAAATCTCAAAAAAAATAATAACAGAACTATATTTCAAATATTGTTTTACAAATGCTCTCACAAGCTGTACTGCCAAAGTTAATGCATAGGTAGAAAAATGTTTAGATTTATTAAAATTAGACAACATGTGCTTTACCTGTAATAATTTCTCATATATGATAAACATTTAATTCCATCTGTATGTCAAACATTATTGAGAAAACCACATGTTTGATTCACACATGAAATAAAGTGAAACAGAGTTTGTCCAAATGATAGTTGATGCTTATAAATTTTTAGTTTTACACATTATGTATAATAATTACATACATTTTATATGTTTTATATATGTGTGATGGACATATGCTTCAAATGTTTAAAAAGTTTGAAATGTTCATAGTTATAAATATTCTGACATAGAGAATATTTGCCATTCTGTCATTATTACACATTGTTGTTTTTGGAACTAAAACACCAAATATGTCTATATTTGAATTTGATTAACATTCGTAATACAGGCATGGGGGAAGGGTAATAATAGAAGAAAAAAATCAAAGCAATTATTCAATGTTTTCACAGTTGATAATGATTTACTAGATTTTTAGAAAACCAGTATGAGCTGATTTTCCCAAAAATGTTGAAGTATTTTGATAGGATCTTGGGAATTGACATTGGCTCTCTCATACATAGAAATTAGGAACAAAGAAAATTAAATTTTCAGGCATTGTTAAAGAATTGATATTAAAACATAAACTTATTGAAGAAAGGGTAGCTGATGCTTTAGCTTTGAACTTTGCATTTTTGTATAATTTAGTGTGCTTTAGAGCTGGATATCAAAAACATTTTTGTTCCGAGGTAAACCTACAGTATATTTGAACACCCCACAATATGTATCATAGTAAACCACAATATTAGGGTACTTCAGTTTATTGCTCTATGACAGAGGCCTAGCTCTTTACTTTTAAAATTTCTGTCTCTCAATAACCAAAAAGACCATCTTTCTCAGATTTATAGCAAAATAACAATATTATATCCATTGTATTTTTAAAGAAAAAAATTGTACTGAAAAAAAAATAGCTTAAGAGAAAATTGTGGCCCCAACCCACATATGTTCAGTACCTAATATTAGATAAATTTGCTATGAGTATATTAATAGTTGTTTTAGCTGTAATCTAAAAACTATAAATAAAATGGAATGATTGTTTACACAGTAAAAATAATTGTGCTGCCATTAGAGAGTTTGTTGATAGAATTTTTTGAAACTAAAGCCTAGAATTTACAAGCCACTCTATTAATATAATAGGCAGTGAAACTTTGAATGGGATGCTGGCACAGATATTTATAAGAGAGGTCCATTAAACATACAACAGACTTGAGAAACAAGAAAATATATATTGAACATTCAAAATTGCATAAAATTCAAACAGAAAACAACTGTTCTCTTGAAAATATTTGGAAGGTTCTCTGTCTTATAAAGGAATACATGTACTTAACACACACATTACCATACACTGGTTGATAAGTAAAGAATGTTTCTTTTGTTTTAGTCTGATATTTTTCCAAAAGTTTGATTTGGCTATGTATCTTTCAAATTATTCTATTTGGCCACCATGTGCATAGGCGAGCTTAGTTGTGTCTCCGACAGCTATTGTTGTGTATGAAAAGCTTTTAAACATGCGACACAACTATTAGGTCTAAATCATGAAACTAAAATCATGAAGTACAGCTTTTCTCCTGAAATTTAGCATACCTAGAGAAGAATCCATGATTGTAGCTTTATTTTGAATATGGTTCTATTCAGACCTTTAGCCTGAGATCAGTTATATGCACAACAAAAAGTGTTGAGAAAATAGTGAACAGATTTGAGAATATTTTACAACAAAAAGTGTTGAGAAAATAGTGAACAGATTTGAGAATATTTTACAACAAAATGTGTTGAGAAAATAGGGGACAGATCTGAGAATATTTTACAACAAAAATATGTTGAGAAAATAGGGGACTGATCTGAGAATATATTG
The DNA here is from genome assembly GCA_016746295.1 of Potamilus streckersoni. Classification (NCBI taxonomy): domain Eukaryota; kingdom Metazoa; phylum Mollusca; class Bivalvia; order Unionida; family Unionidae; genus Potamilus; species Potamilus streckersoni. Next base: position 936,511 of record JAEAOA010000531.1, read on the forward strand.
TTTTATAGATATTTATTTATGCTGTTTGCACACGTGGTTTCCTCATAACCTTTTTCAGGATAAAAGTACATTTTTGCACAACGCTTTTTTATTAGAAATGTATTTGTTCCCACTTTCTCTTCCATGGTACATGGTATGTGTTAATTTGTTTTGTTTAAGATAAAGGAAATCCATTCATCTTTTTTTTTTGTTGCTCCAACTGCTTGAAGGTGGCATATTAATTTAGTCTTGTTAGACTGCAGAGCCATGTGTCTTTATGTCTGTTGCAAAGAAGCATTGTTAGCAGGATTACACAGAACTACTTGATGTAAAAAATTGGAATTTTGTAAATGACCAGATTCAATTTTATGCCTCCAAAACAACTTTATTTTGTGTAAGTTTACCTTTATTCCTTAAAACATTGTTAACATAAAAACTTGTGACATGAACCAAAGAAATATGGTAGTTTTTTGCATATTTTGTTACCTGAATATTTTTTCAAACAATTAAAGCAATTTTTTATTTTAAGTAAAAATTTTAAACTTTGACTTTATTGGGTGAAAACCATGTGATATAGACTAAATTTGATGGGAATGTTTGTATGCATGCATAGGTGATTCAGCTTTTTGTAAAATAAAATTTAAGGAAGTTTGTCCAATATTTTAATTTTTTTAACTTGTTTCTGCATTATATTACAAAACACAAACCTTTTGTTTTTGAAACTTAGGGAAGAGCTATGTTATGTTTTATTTCAACTTAAAAAATTTAATATTTGTACACTATACATACTTATAGAATATGGTAAAAACTTATGACATCATATTTTTTAATACTAAATGGGTTTTTTTAAACTCAGTTGACATTTCCTTTAAAGCAAAGCCATTTGTTTGTAAAAAGTCAAAAGCAACAGAACAAGAGGCAAGTCCTGAATGTCATTATTTTTGGCTTCCTCTAGTGTCAATTTGTTAGCATTTTCTTAATATAGTGTCAGTTTGTTTTCTAAATCTAGTGTCAGTTTTACTATCTCCTTCCATGGAAAGTAACAAAAAGACAGCACATGAACAAAAGTTTTAGATCTTATTTGAGATCATTATGTCATAAATATTATGCCACACAATAACTTTACAGTGATGACACTTAACAAATAATTATATATGATACAACATATCATAAATATTATGTATCACACTTTGATATGACATTGATGACACTTAGTATATAGCCATATTTTATATGGTATATGTCAAAAATGTTATGTCATTATGATATGACAGTGTTGATACATGTATTTAGCATAGAACCATATTTTATATACAGTAGAACCTGTCTTGAAAGACCACCTCTTTTGCCAAAAAATTATGGTCTTTCAAGACAGGTGGTCTCATAACAGGTCACAATCCTATATAACCAATATATTTTTGCATTAAAAATGTGGTCTCAAGACAGGTTGTCTCACAAAGCAGTGGTCTTTCAAGGTAGATTTTACTATGGTATCATGTCATTAATGTTATGTCACTATGACATAACAATGTTGATATTTAGCATATAACCATATTGTATATCATGCCATTAATATCATCTTAGACTTTGACATGACAATGAGGACACATACTGTACAAATGATACATATCTAGTCATTAAGTACCAACTATTTCAGTAATGGGTGTCATTTTTTAGAATTTGTTTATGCATTCATTTACATGGCATTTATTCACTTTATTTGAATCTTCATACACCAATATTTCCTTGAAAAATCATTTATTAATTGCAGATTAAAGTATGTAAACAATTTTGGATGAGTTAAACCTAAGGTGTGATCCAGTACAAACCAGACTGTATATTGCATGCTGGGATGCCACAGTATTAAGGTGGTACAGTCTTTCAACATGTGCAGTTTTCATTATGACTTCCCAGCATGCAACATTCAATCTGGTTTGTACTGGATCACACCTTTATTTTATAGATAAACATGACATCCTTTTTGCTTAATATGGTTGAATAGCTTGGCCATCATTGTAAAAGCAATCAATATTTTTTATCTGAAAGTTTTTTATGACATTTATGGTGCATAGTATTCTACAATCAGGATTTAATAGATTTTGGTTAAACTATATTTGTAAAAATTTAGAACAACAGTAAGTATTTAATTTGAATAAATATGACCATGTTGACATAAACTTTAGCATTTAACCACATCATATATAACATATCACATTATAACCTGAGACAGATGATGGTTAGCAAGCCACATACCACCTTTATGGAGTTATGAAAAGTTTATTTAATTATGAAATAAAATTAATGATACAGCAAACTCTTGTTCATTTGACATCAAAATCCAGAAATATATTAAAGAAGTGTATATGCCACTTCCTGCAAGTGGCTTGTGTTGTATTATGTTGTTCAGTAATTTTATAAACTTCATATCTAATAAACACTCATGTAGGATCTTTTATGCAAGCTTTTTCTGCCTGTTCATTTTTTTGGTATAGTTTATTATGCTGAATCAGTTGCTATATGGAACACAAGCTTTTTGTCAGTTTTTCTTTCTTCTCCTTCATAACAAATGGCTAGGAAATCAAAGTCACTATACACTAACTTCCTGGGGTTGACTACCAGAGACTGCATGCATCAGTATACTCTTTCAACCAGGTGATGGGGTGTTTAGTTTGAGTAGTGTAAAGTAACAAGTAAAGCATAGTTGCTACTGGGGTACAGAACCAGTCCTTCACACTTAAAGCAAGAATGCATTTACCACTAGACTAAATGGCTGGACCAGCTAGGCTAATCAGGGAAATGGCCATGTGTACATTGACTGTGGCATTCCTCTCCTTACATTAAGATATAACCTGTAATGTAATCCATGTACCACTACTACAGGGTCAAATAAGCCTGCAAATGTAAGAGTAGGGAGAGAAAAACTGGTGGTTATGAGGATTGATCCAGACCATACCAGGTAGTTTTTATGCCTGACATTGGTATTATATGCTCCAGGTTTGATCTTTTTTTGCAGCAGAATTTGGTAATTAACCATAACATTTCTTTCTTTGGCTAACCTTTGTGTCAGTGGTCAGTGGTACAGAGCATGTGTTAGAACATATTGGTTGCTTCGAGTATTGTGTGTGATTTAAAACCAATTTTAGGTCAAGGGAGAGTGTAAAGATCAATTTACATGTATCAAAGGCCATTTTCTTACCTGCCTAGCTGGTCTTGACTTAGTGATGTGTATGACTGACAATTCATCGTTAAAGTTTTTGTGTTGGATTCATAATGGTAGCCATGCTTTATGGATTTCCCTAACTGTGGTAATATTCATTTATAGCTTCAAACATATTGTAAGATGAAATGTTGCATATAAGTCAATATGTAATGAGTTCTCCAATCCTTTGTTTATAGGAAATATTATTAAGAAGATTCTGATGAAAAACATTAAAAAATCTTTAGTGAATAAAGGACAAAATAGCAGTAATCAAATTTGAAGATCGACTAGAAAGGATTCCTTTGCTCACAGAAACAAAACATGATAATATGTGCTAGACTATACTGTAACTCAGAAATGTGACATTCTTCATGAGGAATAGTATGACTTTTTAAATAACTTACTACACCTTTTTAAGGAATTTTATAATGTTTATATTATGTTACAATGTCCATCTATGTATCTGTTCACTATTTTGTATTTGCACAATAACTCAAATTTCCTCCATTTATAATTACCAAACTTTGTGCATTTGGGGTAAGGAAAAAGAAAATCAGTTTTTGGTGGAAAAAAGGTCAAGGTCACTGTGTCTGATAGAAGACAAGTAATTTCTGCATAGTAACATTAGTTTACATCACAAACCAAACATTGTGGATCACTAACAAGATGCTTATCAATTTAGGGATCAGAAAGTTGGAGGTCTAGATCACTTTGACTGAAATAAGGAAAATGTTTCTGCACAAATATTTCAATTCTTGGCCATGTACCTTCCTCAGAGTTTGGTGTTGATAACATAGAAAAGAAGATAAGATAGAAAAGAAGTCTTTGATTATGGAGTCCAAAAATCAAGATTATTTGGACTGAAAAAAGAAAACAGGGCTTTTGCATAACTTTCATTCGAGACCACTTACTTTGACCATAATGGAAAACTGACTATTGATGATGGTGTATTTTTGTATACATAATTATATTGTACATAAAAGGTCTCCAGGTAGATTTAATTCTTGTATCTAATTGAGTTACCCTCTCTAAATAAAATTATTACTATTATTATTTTTATTATTATTATTATTAATATTATCATTATTATTATTTCATTCATGTTTATTTTTATCTTCTTTTTCATTCACTTTTTTGATATTTTTTCTTATATCAGCTAATGTAATTTTTGTCACATTTAAACTGAGCCTCATAATGACATCTTTATCGATGGGTACGTAAGAAAGATTGCTGTCAGTAGCTTCTCGTGGGTCAGTGGTTCTTCCTAGGTTTTCCCTGGTTTTTCCTCTACCAATTATACTGGCTGCCATGTATAGCCTATCTTGTTTTGATAAATGGCATTAAACCCTACAACAACATCACAGTTATCCAAATTTTAGTTAGAGATGCTAAAATCTATATATAATTTAAAAATATTACATCTGAAATGAGCAAGTAGGGTTTAAAAGGCAAGCCCATATTTACTGCTTGATGCATAATTGCTTACTTTCTATACTCACAAGTCCAGCCACATACTGCTGAGATTAGATCTGCCATTGCATAATGCGGCAGCAGATTTTGGTCAATGTAGTCTTTTAATGGTAGTTAGTGAAAAATATAGACCCTGATCTGCATGCACATTATGATATGGCAGACCAGGTGGATCAATGTTGTTTGCAGTTGCACTTGTATGTGAGTATAGATGGGAACAGATTCTCATAATTGTGATGCGAATGTCACTTTGATAAATTGAACAATCTTTTTATTCACAGTTTAATCATGTGCATATCCAAGATAACGGATAACTTTATTTTGGTGTAAGAATGGAGAATAATATATACAGTAATATAAGCAGTTTCTTATTTTCTATGCAGGATGGATGGACAAAACCGACTGGAAGCTATAATAGTTATTGAGGAATTCTGTAAGGAATTATCAGCCATTGCTTTTGTCAAGCATCATGCCGCTGTCACCAGTGACATCTAGTAATAACATCAACACTGTCAAGCATCATGCTGCTTTCACCAGTGACATCTACTAATAACATCAACATTGTCAGGTTTCATTGTACAGCTGTCACTACTGACAATTAGTAATAACATCAAGAGTGCCAGGCATCATGCTGCTGTCACCAGTGACATCTAGTAATAACATCAACAGTGCCAGGCATCATGCTGCTGTCACCAGTGACATCTAGTAATAACATCAACAGTGCCAGGCATCATGCTGCTGTCACCAGTGACATCTACTAATAACATCAACAGTGCCAGGCATCATGCTGCTGTCACCAGTGACATCTAGTAATGACATCAAAAGTGCCAGGCATCATGCTGCTGTCACCAGTGACATCTAGTAATAACATCAACAGTGCCAGGCATCATGCTGCTGTCACCAGTGACATCTAGTAATAACATCAACAGTGCCAGGCATCATGCTGCTGTCACCAGTGACATCTAGTAATAACATGAATACTGACAGGTCTCACAGTGCGCAAAGCCAAGATCCTTGTAATATTAAATGCCATCCTCTCTGGGGAAGGGGTGTTTATGTGTGTTTGTGTGTGTGTGGAAGAGTTTGTGAGGTATCCACATGACAAATGTGTATTTTGTGATTATGATATCATTAATGTCTGCTATGTTACAGTGGTTTTAATATCTGAATGAGTACTTTTATTTGCATATAGACACCATATGTAGCTTACAATATACTATTATGCTGTCCGGATAAAATATTTGCTATTTTAATTTTTATTTGGGAATGTGAGACACCATTTCATGATTCAAACTTCAGAATTTTGTGACTAATATTCAAGAAACATTATTTACAACATGGATGCTATTTTGATTTGTTATTGAACTTAATGAAAATAACTCTTCTAAACCTGCAAATTTTCTTACATGATCTAATATTAATTTGTTAAGAGTCTATGTTCTTAAAATAAGTAACAGAAAATTAATTTCTCTAGAATACCATGTCAAATTAGAAAAAAGAACATGTGTTGCAAATAATATTCCAAAATAATCCTAGATTACAGACAGAAGTCCTAATAATAAAAGTTCTGAATAAACTTTAGTGTAAATCCAAATTAAGTCCAATGCTGGAAGTGTTGATGTATCTGTGATAGCCTTAAATGCCATCAGTCTGTGGTTGAAATAGTAATATAATTCCAGGTTTAAATTCACTAAAAATACTAATGAATGCCGCTGCCCAAGAATAATATTTTTTATTGAGTGATCTGAATTTGCAGAGAACATAATCATAATTTGAAGTAATAAGTTCCAGTCCAACTCAACTTCTCGACACAACAATAATACAAAAATGATTGTGCTAAATCTTAAGCACTAATGAATAATCTTTCCAGTGTCAGGATTATAGTCTTCCACTTCACCTCCTGTCACAATTAACATTTTCTAAAGAAAAAATTACCTCATGGAAAATAGCCAAGTAGAAGTTCTTAATATCAACAAAATGAAATGTTAAAATGTTAGTTATTATTAGAAAGTCTGTTACTAAAAGTTATAATGTTAGGTACACCAGTAAAGTATGAAGTAATTCCAATAAACTAGACTCAGACCCCGATTAAATTTTTAGTGTTACTAATATTGATCCGGATAACCTGTACAAATAGAGAATAGTTTTAAATCAATAATTCAGTCAAGTAGAAAATAAATTCAATTTTAAACAAGGTTAAGTCCAACATACAAAGTTGCATTATAATAATGCATAATGAAAAAAAAATAATTAAAAAAGAACTAATAAAATATGCAAATAAAATGATAAGTAACATGATTCAAAGAAACCACTAATAGTTGCCATGGTCTCTTTTACCATTGACAAAACAAAACTCATTTTGGTTTACAAAACCTTAACACAAGATGGGTATTTCCATAAATATTGCTCTACAATTTATCAAACTCTCATTCTTCATTTACCTTAGGCAATATACCCACTGTTTTGTCAGTATTTGCTTACAAAACAGAAATAAATATAACATATATACTGTACTTCATGTAATTTTCATGCACAAAAAAATAATTATTAATTTCAGAGTACGAAAAATTAAAATATTTTGTGCTACTGACATTGTACAACAAATAAATAGATTGTGCCTCAAAAAGGTCTATGGAAAACATGATACTCAACATCCTAACTGTACTAACACAAAATAAATTAAAATTTGTCTCATTCTGTACTCAACTCAAGAATCCAATTACAACAAAAATACAAGTACTAAAAAGACTTTTGTTAACATTAGCGAGAGAGAGAGAGAGAGATGAAACAACATTGTGTCTGTGTGCAAGACCATATTTATTCAGGGTAGTTTTCATTTGTATCTTTTGGAGACAGGTAAAAAAATAGGTGATAGGTTGATTGTAATATATATTTAGCTGATTATGATCTTTGTTACATGGGACTATTATATTGCATTAACAATAACAAGTGCCAAATTAACCAATCATTCTTATTTTATTATTTTTTATATTGTCACAAGAACCACATGGCTGTGCATCATTATTTACATGCTAATTAAATATGCTTAGAGCTTTGGTCAGGATATTACATTTGAAACTAGATGGGGGCAAGATTCAATAGAAGAGATCAAATCAGCGAGGCTGTCTATAACAAAATTGGGAATACAGTATTTTCGATCTGTTTTGCAAACTTAAATCTCCTTAGTAGAACTTTTATGTGCAATAACCTAAAGGATTTTCTGAAAATGATAAAGTGTTATGTACAAAAAATGAAATACGGTACTCGCTTATCAGTTGGGATCAGCTACAAACTGCATTGAAACGGATCTGCCATCACATGATGTTCTGGTGGATCTGGGTTTGTTCATTTTGTTAGGAGTAACTACTAGAAGTGACGGTAATCTTTATTCTTATTTGAAGTAACTTTGTTCAAGCTGCATTCACTAATATTGTGAAGCTCACTTTAGAGGAAACTTGACTTTATAATCACTTTGGTATATCTGTATGTCCATCCATGATCAGCCTCAGTGTTATAGTTTAGTTTAACATCAGGTCTTTTTACACCTTAACTAGATAAAGGTGGGTGTCTTGTTAAGTTGTAGTTTATAATGCCATTTTTCAGCACAAAATAGGCTGTATATGGCTGCCAGCATAAGTGATGGACTCAAACCCACACAGACTGAGGTGAGATGGCAATGATCTGTAATGGTAAGCGCTTTAGACCACTTGGCCACTCAGGGCCCCTCTCTTGTTTAGTATGTTTATACATAGTTTACAGCACCTTTGGACAATAGTATCTGTATGGTGCCATGGAAAGGTAAACAAACATTAAGGGTAAATTACTGTCATTGTATATAGCCATTTGCACTTGGCCAGTGTAACAAATCTAGCACAATACCTAATAGATTATTTTTACATTTGTGGATTTTTTTGTGTTCCATATTAGCTATTGTGGAGTTATATTATTCTTTTTTTCCAACCAGTTTTCATTAGGGCCCTGCATTGTGGTGTTGGTAATCAGCCTTTATGCCCAATCTGTCTGCCCATCCTTTCATATTTCTTGCAACCAGCAAAGAATTGCAGCATTTCAACATAATTGGATGTAATTTGGTGGATGAATTACCTATTACATATAAATGCATCTTTTCAAGATGTTTTTTTCAGGGCTTGTTTTGAAGAAGTTATTACATCTTTTCCCATCAATATTACATCTCTATTACAGCAATTCCTTGAAACCTGCATAACACAAGAACCATTCAATCCATTTTGATGCCATTTGATATGTACATTGTCTCAAGACCTAGATTTTTAAAAAATTTTTTGCTTTAAATCTATTCAATATTAAAGATGAAATTGATCTGCATTAAAGTATGCCCACATTGAACTCTTTAAATAAGAAAAAACATTTTAATGTTTTTAAAAATAAAAGCTGCTGAACAGAAATTGACCGATTATAACTGAAATCATAGTCTTAAAATCCTGTCAGTCAGGGACAAATATTGATAAAGATCACAAAATATATACATTTGCTTGGTTTGGTGTTGTATGACACAGCAACACATATAGGTTAATAGAGTGAAGAGGTAATCCAAGTATATTGCCATGACAAATAACATACCGTGTTCACTGATCTGGACGGATCTGATGGTAGAATTTGAAGTACCCTTTTGTTGGTGTGTTCCGAAGGCAGATCACTGAGCCATTGCTGTTCATGCCTCTTTGTTTCACCAAGACCACAGGAGTATAAAATGCAGAGAAGCCTGAAAACACTATAATTGTACTACATAATCACATAGAGCCATTAAGAAATGTTATTTAGATTAGTCCAGTAGATAATTGACCTTGTTTTTAACCAATTTAGGATTTTGGCTTCGAAGGTGAATGAGCTTGCTATTTTTGCTCTGAACTGAATATTTACTGCTAATTACTTGTTGGAATTTATTCCCAGGATAAAGCAAGATTAATTTTTGTGACATTTTTTTTAGAACAGAATGAGAGAATGTTCTGACAAAATTAAGGGTAAGACGTTAGTAAACCAATGTTTTAATCTACCAGAAACAGGGATCTAGTCCAATGTTACCAGTACAAGTGTGTTAAACTGTTTTTATAAAATGTGCAGTTGACAGCATTGAAAATAAAATACAACTGATCCATATTTCGCAGCCAGCCACTTGCATTTATCTATTAGGCAGTTCTTGTCAGATAAAAGTCTGTCCAATTTGGACTGCAAGTTTATGCTTCCTCCATAAATCATATACAGATATATATATATATATATATATATATATATATATATATATATATATATGTATATATATATATATATATATATATATATATATATATATATATATATATACGATGTTTATTTCTTCCAGCTTGCTTTATTTAAAATATTGATGAAGTCTGTCAAGAATGGATTTAAGGTATTTTATGTGAAGACATTTTGACAAATGATTGTAATTATCCTTACCCCTAACATCTTTGATTGTGGTTTTTAACTTTGCAGCAGTCTAGATTGCCACCCTCTGACAATATACAGTTGTCTCACCTTGTATAGCCATCCCTCCTGCACCTGGAATATCGACGTATTAGATCGGTGGCCTTTCCGAAGGGGGACTATGTGAGAAGTATATGTAATGTACATAGTAAAAAACCTACATGTAACTTAAGAGCATATCATATCTTGATCTTCAGCAGCATTAAATATGTAAATGTTTTTAAGAATGGACCTGTTTCTTGATCTTAAGCAACATTAAATATGTAAATGTTCTTAAGAACGGACCTGTTTCTTGATCTTAAGCAACATTAAATATGTAAATGTTCTTAAGAATGGACCTATTTCTTGATGTTAAGCAACATTAAATATGTAAATGTTCTTAAGAATGGACCTGTTTCTTGATCTTAAGCAACATTAAATATGTAAATGTTCTTAAGAATGGACCTGTTTCTTGATCTTAAGCAACATTAAATATGTAAATGTTCTTAAGAATGGACCTGTTTCTTGATCTTAAGCAACATTAAATATGTAAATGTTCTTAAGAATGGACCTGTTTCTTGATCTTAAGCAACATTAAATATGTAAATGTTCTTAAGAATGGACCTGTTTCTTGATCTTAAGCAACATTAAATATAAAAATGTTCTTAAGAATGGACCTGTTTCTTGATCTTAAGCAACATTAAATATGTAAATGTTCTTAAGAATGGACCTGTTTCTTGATCTAAAGCAACATTAAATATATAAATGTTCTTAAGAATGGACCTGTTTCTTGATCTTAAGCAACATTAAATATGTAAATGTTCTTAAGAATGGACCTGTTTCTTGATCTTAAGCAACATTAAATATGTAAATGTTCTTAAGAATGGACCTGTTTCTTGATCTTAAGCAACATTAAATATGTAAATGTTCTTAAGAATAGACCTGTTTCTTGATGTTAAGCAACATTAAATATAAAAATGTTCTTAAGAATGGACCTGTTTCTTGATCTTAAGCAACATTAAATATGTAAATGTTCTTAAGAATGGACCTGTTTCTTGATCTTAAGCAACATTAAATATATAAATGTTCTTAAGAATGGACCTGTTTCTTGATCTTAAGCAACATTAAATATGTAAATGTTCTTAAGAATGGACCTGTTTCTTGATCTTAAGCAACATTAAATATATAAATGTTCTTAAGAATGGACCTGTTTCTTGATCTTAAGCAACATTAAATATGTAAATGTTCTTAAGAATGGACCTGTTTCTTGATCTTAAGCAACATTAAATATATAAATGTTCTTAAGAATGGACCTGTTTCTTGATCTTAAGCAACATTAAATATATAAATGTTCTTAAGAATGGACCTGTTTCTTGATCTTAAGCAACATTAAATATGTAAATGTTCTTAAGAATAGACCTGTTTCTTGATGTTAAGCAACATTAAATATAAAAATGTTCTTAAGAATGGACCTGTTTCTTGATGTTAAGCAACATTAAATATGTAAATGTTCTTAAGAATGGACCTGTTTCTTGATCTTAAGCAACATTAAATATATAAATGTTCTTAAGAATGGACCTGTTTCTTGATCTTAAGCAACATTAAATATGTAAATGTTCTTAAGAATGGACCTGTTTCTTGATCTTAAGCAACATTAAATATATAAATGTTCTTAAGAATGGACCTGTTTCTTGATCTTAAGCAACATTAAATATGTAAATGTTCTTAAGAATGGACCTGTTTCTTGATCTTAAGCAACATTAAATATGTAAATGTTCTTAAGAATGGACCTGTTTCTTGATCTTAAGCAACATTAAATATGTAAATGTTCTTAAGAATGGACCTGTTTCTTGATGTTAAGCAACATTAAATATAAAAATGTTCTTAAGAATGGACCTGTTTCTTGATCTTAAGCAACATTAAATATGTAAATGTTCTTAAGAATGGACCTGTTTCTTGATCTTAAGCAACATTAAATATGTAAATGTTCTTAAGAATGGACCTGTTTCTTGATGTTAAGCAACATTAAATATAAAAATGTTCTTAAGAATGGACCTGTTTCTTGATCTTAAGCAACATTAAATATGTAAATGTTCTTAAGAATGGACCTGTTTCTTGATCTTAAGCAACATTAAATATATAAATGTTCTTAAGAATGGACCTGTTTCTTGATCTTAAGCAACATTAAATATGTAAATGTTCTTAAGAATGGACCTGTTTCTTGATCTTAAGCAACATTAAATATGTAAATGTTCTTAAGAATGGACCTGTTTCTTGATCTTAAGCAACATTAAATATGTAAATGTTCTTAAGAATGGACCTGTTTCTTGATGTTAAGCAACATTAAATATAAAATGTTCTTAAGAATGGACCTGTTTCTTGATCTTAAGCAACATTAAATATGTAAATGTTCTTAAGAATGGACCTGTTTCTTGATCTTAAGCAACATTAAATATATAAATGTTCTTAAGAATGGACCTGTTTCTTGATCTTAAGCAACATTAAATATGTAAATGTTCTTAAGAATGGACCTGTTTCTTGATCTTAAGCAACATTAAATATGTAAATGTTCTTAAGAATGGACCTGTTTCTTGATCTTAAGCAACATTAAATATGTAAATGTTCTTAAGAATGGACCTGTTTCTTGATGTTAAGCAACATTAAATATAAAAATGTTCTTAAGAATGGACCTGTTTCTTGATCTTAAGCAACATTAAATATGTAAATGTTCTTAAGAATGGACCTGTTTCTTGATCTTAAGCAACATTAAATATATAAATGTTCTTAAGAATGGACCTGTTTCTTGATGTTAAGCAACATTAAATATGTAAATGTTCTTAAGAATGGACCTGTTTCTTGATCTTAAGCAACATTAAATATATAAATGTTCTTAAGAATGGACCTGTTTCTTGATCTTAAGCAACATTAAATATGTAAATGTTCTTAAGAATGGACCTGTTTCTTGATCTTAAGCAACATTAAATATGTAAATGTTCTTAAGAATGGACCTGTTTCTTGATGTTAAGCAACATTAAATATGTAAATGTTCTTAAGAATGGACCTGTTTCTTGATGTTAAGCAACATTAAATATAAAAATGTTCTTAAGAATGGACCTGTTTCTTGATCTTAAGCAACATTAAATATGTAAATGTTCTTAAGAATGGACCTGTTTCTTGATCTTAAGCAACATTAAATATATAAATGTTCTTAAGAATGGACCTGTTTCTTGATGTTAAGCAACATTAAATATAAAAATGTTCTTAAGAATGGACCTGTTTCTTGATCATAAGCAACATTAAATATGTAAATGTTCTTAAGAATGGACCTGTTTCTTGATCTTAAGCAACATTAAATATGTAAATGTTCTTAAGAATGGACCTGTTTCTTGATCTTAAGCAACATTAAATATGTAAATGTTCTTAAGAATGGACCTGTTTCTTGATCTTAAGCAACATTAAATATGTAAATGTTCTTAAGAATGGACCTGTTTCTTGATCTTAAGCAACATTAAATATGTAAATGTTCTTAAGAATGGACCTGTTTCTTGATCTTAAGCAACATTAAATATGTAAATGTTCTTAAGAATGGACCTGTTTCTTGATCTTAAGCAACATTAAATATGTACATGTTCTTAAGAATGGACCTGTTTCTTGATCTTAAGCAACATTAAATATGTAAATGTTCTTAAGAATGGACCTGTTTCTTGATCTTAAGCAACATTAAATATGTAAATGTTCTTAAGAATGGACCTGTTTCTTATCTTCAGCAGCATTAAATATGTAAATGTTCTTAAGAATGGACCTGTTTCTTGATCTTCAGCAGCATTAAATATGAAACAATATACTGTGTAAAGACCATCCTTATAAACAAATCATTTCATTTCCTCTACAAAAGTTTCCTTGTTGTGAATCCACGAAAGCTATATTTAGACTGTTTTAACTATATTAAAATCTTGACATTTAACTCTGGTGGAAGAGAATAATAACTGAATAATAAACTCAAAATTTATATCACAACAATTTTGAGCCCATTTCCTGTAAACATCAAAAGATATCATAATGTACTTTATCCAACATTACTTTCAGTAATGAAAACCTCACATGAGGAATCAGACATGAGTAGAGATAATTGGACTAGTCACTTTATGGCATGAATTAAAACTTGTTTTTGGACACGGATAAAATATGGCTGCTTTTGAGGGGTAAAAAATTCAACATTTTTGGCTTAAAATGTTGACTGCATGCTGCATAAGAAGGGTGGCTGCTCATGAGGTGTACTTTTTATACAAACTTGTTGGTGCTAAGAAAACTGGCCATATAAAGGAGGTGGCCACTGGTGGAAGGGGCTGTACAAGAGGGGGACCACTGTATACACTTCCTAGGCATGAAAATATGAATTTAAAATTATAATCAATATTAGGCCCATGATCTGTTATTAAGGATTTAGGGATTGATCAGAAGCTATATACTGGTCATGACACAAAAAAATCTATGTATGCATTTTGACCGGGGTCAACCCAAAAACCCAAGAGGTGCAATGGGTGTTATTGAAGAAATATGTGAGCATGGAAATCATTGTTTTAAAGATAGAGATTTTGTTGAACATTTCTTAGAACTAGTATTCATTAAGTAACAAATTTTAACCAAATGCAAACCATATTGTTTTTAAAGTCAGTCTTGGAATGAAGTTATGTTGGTGCTAACATGGGTCACATGGCCTATATTTTATGGTATACGCAAAGACTATAAGAAGTGCCATCATATGGGCTTCAGCTTATTGACAGCTCTAGTTTTTATCTTGTTTATGTAAATATTTCTAATAAAATGCATTTGTTTTGTCACATTTTTATGTCATGATTTCCCAGGATTATCTGCTTGAGGATGCTGCTTGTAGCTATAAAGTCCTACAACAGCAGTCTGATGCCATTAAAAATTATTGCTATCTTCATTTTAAAGGTGGCAGTTTGATAAATTTGTTTTCTTCAATTATTATTTCATATGAAGCTATATTTCAATTTTAGTAATTCAAAGCTTTATTTATGGAAAGATAAATAAAAACTGAATCCCATTTATAATTGTCTTTTGGTATGAGTATATTCTCACTTAGATCACCACAATTGGCCAAGTTGGTTTTACAGTATTAATTTGTTGTGTTTTATTTTTGTAAGATAATTGTCACAGATAAATTTTGAATTTTACAAATCATCATTAATTCACTGACAGGAACTTTTTCAATCCAGCATGTGATAGGTGTCTATAGAATTGGCCTCATTACTAGCAGTTAATAATTGTAGTCTACCTTTTTACTTTTTATGTTGACACATGTCATCCACTTTTGATCAGATTGTTTGTATTTCCTACTAATACCACTGAAACAAATTTGTTTTTCTACATTTTTCTGTGCCCACCATAAGGTGCAGTGCATTATGTTATATTATCCATCAGTACTAATTTAGTTTTCACTCAACAACTTTAGTGTCCACCATCTGCATTACCAAACTTTGTGGATAGCTTGCACTTAAGCAAGTAAAGAACTGTGTTGGTCTTGAGTTTATATGCTCAACAGTTAAGCTCACTGTAACTAGAAGAAGTAAAACGATGTCTTCACATTAATTCACCTTCACTGTTTGGTTAACAAACTTTACACATAGGCCCTAGCTTGCAGTGGGGTAAGGAAAATCCCTGTTGATTTCAGGCCCTAGCTTGCAGTGGGGTAAGGAAAATCCCTTTTGATTTCAGGCCCTAGTTTGCAGTGGGGTAAGAAAAATCTGTTGATTTCAGGCCCTAGCTTGCAGTGGCATAAGAAAAATCTGTTGATTTCAGGTCCTAGCTTGCGGTGGGGTGAAGAAAATCCCTGTTGATTTCAAGCCCTAGCTTGCAGTGGGGTAAGAAAAATCTGTTGATTTCAGGCCCTAGCTTGCAATGGGGTAAGGAAAATCCCTTTTGATATCAGGCCCTAGCTTGCATTGGGGTAAGGAAAATCCCTTTTGATTTCAGGCCCTAGCTTGCAGTGGAGTAAGGAAAATCTCTTTTGATTTCAGGCCCTAGCTTGCAGTGGGGTAAGAAAAATCTGTTGATTTCAGGCCCTAGCTTGCAGTGGCATAAGAAAAATCTATTGATTTCAGGTCCTAGCTTGCGGTGGGGTGAAGAAAATCCCTGTTGATTTCAAGCCCTAGCTTGCAGTGGGGTAAGAAAAATCTGTTGATTTCAGGCCCTAGCTTGCAATGGGGTAAGGAAAATCCCTTTTGATTTCAGGCCCTAGCTTGCATTGGGGTAAGGAAAATCCCTTTTGATTTCAGGCCCTAGCTTGCAGTGGAGTAAGGAAAATCTCTTTTGATTTCAGGCCCTAGCTTGCAGTGGGGTAAGAAAAATCTGTTGATTTCAGGCCCTAGCTTGCAGTGGCATAAGAAAAATCTATTGATTTCAGGGCCTAGCTTGCAGTGGGGTGAAGAAAATCCCTGTTGATTTCAAGCCCTAGCTTGCAGTGGCATAAGAAAAATCTGTTGATTTCAGGCCCTAGCTTGCAGTGGGGTAAGAAAAATCTGTTGATTTCAGGCCCTAGCTTGCAGTGGCATAAGAAAAATCTATTGATTTCAGGGCCTAGCTTGCAGTGGGGTGAAGAAAATCCCTGTTGATTTCAAGCCCTAGCTTGCAGTGGCATAAGAAAAATCTGTTGATTTCAGGCCCTAGCTTGCAGTGGGGTAAGGAAAATCCCATTTGATTTCAGGCCCAAGCTTGCATTGGGGTGAAGAAAATTCCTTTTGATTTCAGGCCCTAGCTTGCAGTGGGGTAAGGAAAATCTCTGTTGATTTCAGACCCTAGCTTGCAGTGGGGTAAGGAAAATCTCTGTTGATTTCAGACCCTAGCTTGCAATGGGGTGAAGAAAATCCCTTTTGATTTCAGGATCAAAATGTCAAAGATCAAGATAACTGTGACTGAAAGAATAAAAAAACCCCCCTGATTGAGTTCTACAATTAACACTTTTTGGATGGCTTGCACCTGGAGAAAGGTAGAAGTCTCTCAATTTTGGGGTCAAAGTTCAAGGTCACTGACTGAAGGAAGAGGAATTGTTTCTGCATAACAGCTGAAGTTCATCATGTACAGTTACATAACTTTGTTAATGGCTTGCACTTAGTTTGGAGGAACCCTACTGATTTGGTGGTCAAGGTCAATGTGACTTAAGAATTTTTTAAAAATTGGTTTCTGCACAAAACTTTAGTTCTGCATGTCATATCTAACCCAACTTTGTGAATGACTTGCACTTGGGGTAAGGAAAAAGCCCACTGATTTGGGATCAGAGTCAATGACTGAAATAAGAAAATTGTTCTCAGCACAATTACAATTGTTTTACATCAAAGACCTGGACCAAACATTTTAGATGGCTTGTATTCAAATGTCAAGGTTACTCTAACAGAGAATAAATAAGGTTTCTGCTGAAAGAAAAAGTTTATTTATTTATATAGAGAACTATTAGACATTGGTTGGGCATATAATTTACCATGTTACATATTTATGCCATGTCATTTTTTGTGTGGTTTTCTCATCAGCTCAAACTTGTAATGTCATCTTTATCAACTAAGACTGTTACATACAAGTAAGCTAGATACAAAATTCATTGAGCAAATTTATTTCTTTGCTGGCATGCCAGGACTTTTTCTAGGTAGTTTCATATAATATTTAAACAATTTGAAAAAATGCATGAGTAATTAATGTGTTTAATATATTGGTACACAAAGCAAATTTGTTACTATGTATTGTATGGTCTTCCATTTGTATTAATGTAGAATATTGTTTGGAAAACAAATGCTTCACTTACAGATGTTAATTATATTTATATGCAATATTGATATAATATAAATGTAACAGTTCATGTAACACATAAAAATACACATTTAAACAATCTAGTCAATAACAGTGAAGTTTTACTCTGATAATTCACCTGTAAAATAAAAAGTAAATCTAGACATTCACATTGTTAAATTTTTTGTCTCATGCCAGCATTAGTGTTTGTTGTTGTTATGTTGTTATAGGGTTGGACGGCAGTTTTCAGCTATACATGGCGGCCAGTATAAATGGTGGACGAAGAAACTGGAAAACCCCGGAAAGAACCACTGACCCATAAGAAGCTAATTGATATTAGTCTTTAATTTTGTGCATATATAAAAACCACATCTGTCCTTTTTCTAAACTTAGTAGTTATAATTAGCTAAATTCACATGACTTGGAGGGGTTTGAGCATGAAGATGTGGTTCAGGTTCATCAGTCTGCCTGTGTGAGAACATTTTTTTATAACCACAAATTAAATTGTGATTGTGACAAAGAACGTTATTTATAAAGAAGAAAATAATTTGAATTTTCTATTGCAAGAAAATGACACTGGAGTACATTATCTTCACAAAAACTCCTCGTTTTGGGAAAGGAATGGGATGGGGAAGACTTTAAAGTTGAAGTTCACAGTATTGCATCTAAAGAGGATAATAATTTAAGTTATAAATTTAACATTTTAACTTTTCTTACTGTAAGGTCAAGTGAAATTATCATATTGCTTCTGACGTTGTCTAGTTGATCCTAAATTTAAGAGATACTGATCTCATGTCTAGTACAGTTTCAACACTCACCAGCTAAAAAGAAGAAAAAGTTTTAGCTTGGATTCCAGGAAACCCTTTTGGCCAGTAGAGAATCAATTTTTTGGTACCTTAGAATGAAGCCTATATGTGACTCATTTGTAATTTTTAGTGTGTCATGATGACTGTGCTTTGAAACTCTTTAGGATAAAGTATTAGGCATAGAGTAATATCACTCATCGCCTAGTTTCATGTAGCAGAATCCTTCTAAGCAGTAACCTTATTAACATTTGGAGAAAATATATTACAGGCTTGCAAAGTTATATATGGAGTTTTACGACTCTTTAGTCATCAAATGAGTAATAGTAAAGAGGAAAAACTTAAATGTTTTTGTAAAATTTAAAATATAATTTATTTCCCTAAAGTAAAAAGTAACAAAATTAAAAAATCTTTCAGTATGATAATCCAAATGAAGTTGTCACTGTTGTGGTGATGTACTAGTAGGCTGGATGTGTCACAGTGATTTAATCCATAATGTCTTTAAATGAATTCACAGTAGTTCAATACAGCAACTACATCTAAAACAGCATAGAATGGGGCTTTTCATGGAATTTCAAAATCACTGACTGTAAACCATGAAGCGCTTTAGCAAATAGCTAGTCAGAAATTTGTCAGCTGAATTTCCCTTGGAGAATCCCATTAGCTGTATTGAACTCAGCATCATATTTACTTCAATAAAAGTACATCTCACTGTCTTTGAAACTATGACTGTGTTTACAAGAATGACATCAACGTACAGTACAAACCTAAACATGTACAGTACAAACCTAAAAATGTAAAGAATATTAGCATTTGATATGTTATTTAGTAAATTAAACTTTTGATGTAAATCATGAAAATCAACACACATTATATATATATATATATATATATATATATATATATATATATATATATATATATATATATATATATATATAACAGGAGAGAAAGAACCCTTCAGAATAGGCTAGACTTGTTGCTCTGTAAGTCATAGACCACAAGATGTTTGCCTGTTGTCTGTATGTGGTTCATCATCCAACCATTATCACAAGTTTGTTATTACTAACTACTATTAAGATTTCCTTGAAACCTGACAGACATTCATCTCAAGGTATACTTGTCTATAAATGAAAATGATGTCCTGTGGACATCATATCTGACCAGTTTGAAAATCTTGCTTTTCCTCCTCTTGATATTGGCTTCCAGTAAAAGAAATCTTATGCCTATGTTGTTCTAAATTTAAATGTATTCCACAGACAGTCTGTCTCCATGGTACTGTAGCCATCTTGAAATTCCTATAGCTACATCTGCTGAGTGGATGGCCATATCGACATTGGATTTCATTTAAAGACATCTTATGCTTTTCTGGTTGGTTTCTAAATGAAAATTATGCAGATGCAGCATCCCAAAAAGTCCACAGGCAGAAATTTTAAATCATGTTACATCTATTTCTCATGCTGGTAAGAAATCAAAATGGTGCTGACAAGTCATGTATATTCACCACTAATGGATGGTTTTATTCACTCAGATGTCTTACGATTTCTTAAAATGGTTATAATCAGATCTCCAGTTTTTTTGACTTGGTAGCTACCTTGAAAATCTTGTCATTGCTACTTCTCCTGAATTGATAGCCACAGTGACGTTTTTTTAGACTAAAAGTCTTCTTATGATATATGGATACTTCTAAATTAAAATGGCATAGATCCTAGACCACTATCTTAGCCATCTTGAAAATACTGTAATAGCTACTTCTCTTGATCAGAGGCATATTATGTGAACCTTCAAAGTTTAGGGATGTCCTTCCTTTCACTCACTGAAATAACCAGCATATGCAATATTATTGAAAATTGTAATTTTTCCATTTTTTGCATATTCTGATTCCAGTGTAGTATATTTATGGTAATACTGCCTGTGATCATGTGACCCAACAGGCTGCAGCAAGGCAAGACTATGTAGCTAATTTCACCCATTGATCCTGTCTGCATTATTATTTGAAGTTTGTGGATGTGGATTATAATGAGTGACCAAAAGTAATTCGAAAAGGATTAAAGATATTAATTGACTATGGTCGAGTTTCTAAAGAGCCCATAAAACAATATTTGAATCTCTGCTTTGGTGCTTATAGTTGTCTAAATTGATTAGAGTCAGCACTCATTATGATCAAATGTAATTTTGGACAATATTAAAAATGTTAATTTATTTGGGTGGGATTACTTAAGAGTATTGGGTGGTTTGGCTTCTGTGTTTGAAATTCGTCTAAATGTCTAAAGACGCCATTGTCAAAACACCAAAGTCCCTGCAATGAAAATATACGAAATTCAGTGATGGTTATAAATGGAAATTTCGTTGGTTGCAATCATACTCAAAAGAACGTGAATTCGTAGACTGCTCAGTAAAGCTTTCTTTTAAAGTCTGTTTTGATTTCACACATGATGCGAACTTCCGATCTCAATTATTAATTGTGACAACACCATGACATCACTGAGATCCACATTTGCTGAATCTCCATTGAATGTGGTGTAGAAAAAGGCATGTCAAGACACTATTTGCCATCTTAGCCGAATACAATTTCTCGCAAGTGACCATTTGGAGAACGCGACAAGCAATCGTGATTTTTAGACAAAATGCCTTTGACATTGTTATTATTAATGAACACATTGCAAAAATTGATATAAACATCACTAAACTTGATTTAATCCTTTGTAAACATTAAAATACAAACCAAATTATTGTACATTTCGCCAACTACAATTGTAATCCCTAATGAATGGGAATAGTGGGGTCTTTATTCCCAGCTTAAAATACTAATAAGTGACACTCGTTTTCCAGATTTGATATTATTAAGAGTGGTGATAGTGCTGATGATGAAAACACAGATGTCTGTAAACTAGGCTACAACTCACAAGGATGTAATAATGGGTGTATTTGTGGCGCATGTGAAATATCGAATTGACACTAAGACGATATTAGAATTAGGACAAGACAGTACCAATCTTTAGCAGTTCTGGCAGGCAGTAGTAATCTGAATCGAACCACAGGCTAGACACGATTTAAACTCTTCGGTGAAATCAGTAGAGTTGTACTGACTTTGCCATATTCCTAAGCATACACTAAAATATACATTTTCCATTCAGAGGAAAATTCAGGCCGACTCTTGAGGAAACGTGGATCCAGTAGCAATACATCATTTCCTAAGTGTTAATATCAACAATGTAAACCAGCAGTTATCTGGGAAATTCTAAAAATGATTGTGGTACATTTATAGTGATTGAAATCAAGTCACGGTGAAAAGACTGACTTCATGAGACGATGTGCATATTTTATTATAGTTGTAACTTTTGTCCAATTACACGCTAAAAATCGGGTCAATGGAAATTATCCCTCATTCAAGGTTAGAACTCCAGGCCAAATTTTGGAAATATGATCAGTCCTGAGCTGACCTGACTTTGAAACTTGAGGTTTTCACAGAAAGACTGATGGTGACTTGTAGGTCCTAAACATATAAGCTGCTAATCAGTGGTGGCCATCTTAAAAAAAAAAATTATGACTGCTTCTCTTCTAGAGAGGGTTGTTTCAACATGTCGTTTTCACTGCAACACTTATTATTATATCTATTTGGTCCCAAAATGAAAATGATACCAATGTGACATCTAAAAATTGGAAAAATCTCATTAGAGCTTAAATAATCAACTGATGATAATGCCAACATGGAGAAATGGTAGCTTTGTTTTCAAAATATAGTTGTTTCAGTATTAAACTGATGCTGTACTATCCTCAAAAATGGATGATTTCATAGACATTTAGAAAATCTTTAATAGGCTACAACTGTTTCTGAAGGAAACGCAATTACAGTGTCCGTAGCGATCCTTGAAAATCCTTGAAATCCATAAGCATCCTGAAAAACCTTCAAAAAGGCTTACATTTTTAATATTCTCCTGCAGTTCTTTCACGAACTATTGAAAATGAAAACCGATGCAAAAACAAAAATATCGCAAATTCAAATAAGTGATTTTTGGTTGCTGTATTTTGCCTGTATGCGGTTGTTCGCCCGTACACATTTACAGAGGCCAAGATGGCTAGGAAGACAAATTCCAAGCATTGTTGCTTGGTAATCAAGAATATAAAGGATGGCGATAAAGATGGAGACATTTATTCATCTGAAGATATGTCTACGGATAAAGTGCTTTGAAATCTCATGCAAAAGTTTGATTTTAGTAATGACAACAGTAAAAAATTGCAACAACATACAGAAATGGCTTACACTGCGACATATGCCTATATAAATATATCATTGATACTACCAGCTGGGCTAAGCGACGGTGCAATATATTACAATACATTTTTTATACAAATGAGGATATTTTTTTTATCAATATTACAAATCAGTAATGTAGTATCCTATATAAGGGAATCAATAATGTAATATCATATATAAGGAAATCAATAATGTAGTAATATATAAGGAAATCAATAATGTAGTATCATATATAAGGAAATCAATAATGTAGTCAAATATAATGAAATCAATAATGTAATATCATATATAATGAAATCAATAATGTAGTATCATATATAAGGAAATAAATAATGTAGTATATATATATATATATATATATATATATATATATATATATATATATATATATATATATATATATATATATAAGGAAATCAATAAATCAATAATGTAGTATTATATATAAGGAAATTAATAATGTAATATATAAAAGGAAATCAATAATATAGTCCTATATAAAGAAATTAATGATGCAGTCATATATAAGAAAATCAATAATATAGTATCATATATAAGGAAATTAATAATGTTGTCATATATAAGGAAATGAATAACGTAGTATCGTACATATAATGAAATCAATAATGTAGTTATATATAATGAAATCAATAATGTAGTATTATATATGAAATAAATAATGTAGTCATATATAAGGAAATTATTAATGTAGTCATATATAAGGAAATTAATAATGTAGTATCATATATAAGAAAATCAATAATGTAGTGTCATATAGAAGGAAATCAATAATGTAGTATAATATATAAGGAAATCAATAATGTAGTATAATATATAAGGAAATCAATAATGTAGTATCATATATAAGGAAATCAATAATGTATTCAAATATAATGAAATCAATAATGTAATATCATATATAAGGAAATCAATAATGTAGTATAATATATAAGGAAATCAATAATGTAGTATAATATATAAGGAAATCAATAATGTAGTATCATATATAAGGAAATCAATAATGTATCATATATAAGGAAATCAATAATGTAGTATAATATATAAGGTAATCAATAATGTAGTATAATATATAAGGTAATCAATAATGTAGTATCATATATAAGGAAATCAATAATGTAGTATAATATATAAGGAAATCAATAATGTAGTATCACATATAAGGAAATCAATAATGTAGTATCATATATAAGGAAATCAATAATGTAGTATCATATATAAGGAAATCAATAATGTAGTATAATATATAAGGAAATCAATAATGTAGTTTAATATATAAGGAAATCAACAATGTAGTATCATATATAAGGAAATCAATAATGTAGTATCATATATAAGAGTGGTAAAATTTTATGTAGAATAATTGCTATAGATTCTTGTGTAAGGACGGCATATAATCAAATTTTCCCAGATTGGTGTACTTTAAAAGATTATTTTTTTAAAAGTAAAAAAAATGTGAAAATTTTAAATTTAGGAAATGTCATTTTACATTTCTCTGGTGAATTTTAAAATTCCTTGGTTCCCTGTATTAAATTTTTATTTCGAATGAGAGATGGTTGCGCTTGCAAAAAAAGAAAACAAATCTTAATGTTTTTGGTGTAAGCTGGAGTGAGACGTCTCATTTTTGTCTTATAGAAGTTCTTTGGTGAAATTTGGGTGCATCTTAGTTAAGTTTATAGTTTATATTTCTCTTAACTTTTTGGATGCACTCTATTTCTAATTTTAAACTTATTATTATACCAGGAAAGCCACACCAGCCTTTCTATAATGTTTATTTTATATTTTGCACGCAAAAGAATCCAAAGCTCCTAATTTTGAAGTGGTAAAAATGTTGTTAATACTATTAATTAACACTATCATTTAAATGGGTAGTCCTTCCTATTTCCTGCACATGGAATTTCTGAAGCTCTTTCGCAGGCCTGTCCACTTAGCGTGGCGCCTTGCGACTTAGTACTGCGACGTCTATGTCTCATACTTCTTTCACGTGTAGTTTCCCTGTCCCATTACATATATATATATATATATATATATATATATATATATATATATATATATATATATATATATATATATATATATATATATATATATATATATATATATATATATATATATATATTAATTGACACAATTTTATTTTAATATGACAGTAGTAACTATTGGGTTACCCTTTCTTTGTGTTGATTAGCAACTTTAATTCTCTTATTGTCACCATGTTTGTTATAGATTATACTATATGGTACCTGAAGGATGTGTTTTAATTTATGTTATTATTTGTATAATAATTAAACAGATAATATATTATTGGTCCAAAAACAAGCAAAATTTTGTTTTCCTGAGGTGAGAGATTTAAGTCGAGGCTCCAGCCCGCGCAGAGGCTGGTACTTGGGATGTAAACCGAAGCCCCCTCCCCATCTCAAACCCCTGGATGACCTATATCATCAGGTTTATTTTGAAGTTACTTTTTAAATATAATAACCTGCATACAAATTATCGTTGTAGATATCATGTATTTGACTTTCATCGATATTTCTTTCTCAAAATTTCCATCTAAAATGAATAACATATTTTTACGGTATATTTCCTTTATCGTTATAAGCGCTATTGTCATTTCTACTATTCTTTTTTCACAATCAATCATTACATGACATTTTAAATATACAGCTTTTTTTTGCATTTAGGCATTTGTCTAATCATGTCTCATCTTTTCTGCTTCCCCTGTAAGCCACGTGTTGTGTAAGTATTTATACATTATTGCTCTGAATTTTTAGAGTTAATTTTTTCCCGATTTCGCCATACTTTTTCCAGAACCCCCTCCCCCATTTCTTGTGCTACTTTATTCCCTATATCTTTTGTACTTATTTCCTTTACCGATTCATATCTTTGGTACTTATTTCCTTTACCCATTCATATGTTTGGTACCTATTTCCCTTACCCATTCATATGTTTGGTACTTATTTCCTTTACCCATTCATATGTTTGTTACTTATTTCCTTTACCCATTCATATGTTTGGTACTTATTTCCTTTACCCATTCATATGTTTTGTACTTATTTATATCCAATAGTTTCTTATTGTCTCTATATTTTAATAAAAAATCTTTAATATATCTAAATTTCCTAGCTGCTAGTGATAGTTTACTCAGTGCATTATTCCAGTAAATATTGTTCTGTTCCTTACTGAAAACCAAACCAGCAAACATACAAAGCTTTCCAATGTGTATTAGGTTTTGCTTTGATTTTTTAAACCGATTTAACATATTTGCACATTTCGCTTTATCTAGGCTGGGCAACGTCAGCCTCCCATCTCCTTTTTGATTTGTATAATGTTTCTTTTTTAAAAAAAAATATAACGTGTTTTATAGACCCATAGGTAGTTTATTATCTCTTTATCCAATTTATCGATTTTTTTATTTTCTATATTAATTGATTTTAGAATGTAATTCATATTTGAATAAAAGTACATTTTTGCCACTAGGGCTCGCTCCATAATGCAGAGTGGCAGCATAACACACACACACACACACACACACACACACACACACACACACACACACACACACACACACACACACCACGCACACACATACACACACATACACACACACACACACACACATATATATATATATATATATATATATATATATATATATATATATATATATATATATATACTTTCTTTTATTTTTTAACATATATTTATAGTTTTCTACTTCGTCTTTATGTCCAAAATAGATCCCTAGTACCTTTACTCTGTCCTTAATGGGGGTGGGGTAAACCAGTTGCCTACTTTAAGTACTTCAGTTTTATCGTGGTTTATCTTTGACCCTGACGCTACCCTAAATCTTTCATATTCCATTTCTATATGTTAAAGGTATTCGGGCCTTTTATAAATTTTTTACAGCCTTGAGCATTTTAATCTCTTCTTTTAGATTGGGGATTTCTCTTATTTTGTTCTTATTTTAATACTTAGTATTTCGATTGCTATTAGATATAATAGCATTGATACTGGGCACCCTTGTCTCACTGATCTTTGTATGTCGAATCTCTCTATCAATTTCTCATTAACTTGTACTTGTGTATTAATATTATTGTACAGGATTTCTGTCCATCTTCGGAAATTTTTCTCGAATTTAATTTTTTCAAAAAAAAAACAACAACATTTTGTATGTAGTTATGATCAAGTCTATCAAAAGCTTTCTCCTGCTAAATTAGCACCATAGCGCCCACTTTCCCTGTTTCTTTTATATAGTCTATGACTGTTCTAATATTGTTTTGTTCATCCCTCTCCTTTGTACCATGTCCGATTCACATTAGTGATTTCTCCCATACCTTTCTTTGCTCTATTTGCTAGGATTTTATTCAATATCTTGTAGTCAATATTTAGGAGAGAGATGAGCTTCCAGTTCTTTAAATCATTCAAATCTCCCTCCCCTTTATATATGAATGGGATCAGACCCTCATGGTATTTGTCATTATATCATTTCTCAGAACTATGTTATTTTATAGAAATAATATTGTATAGAAATTCTAGGATCGGCAATAACTCACGTTAGAATTTTTCTCCCAGGTGCTTTCCCTTTCGTTAATTGGTTCATTGTAGTTGTTATTTCCTCCGTGGAGATAAATCCGTCATAAGTCTTTCTGTTCTATGTTATTTTCTCACATGTAATTGCTTATACATAGCTTTTAATCATTTTTGAGACGTGTATAACTCCATATAGTACTCTTTTATTCTTTTTAGTATATCTTTCTCTTTCTTTTCTGTTAGCATTATATTATATTGACTCTCCTTATTATTCCCATGCATCCACTCCTTTCCTTTGCTCCTCTCTTCTATTCTTCTATACAGTCCTTGCGTTTTATATATATATATATATATATATATATATATATATATATATATATATATATATATATATATATATATATATATATATATATATATATATATATATTCAAACTTCCTCGCTCTTATTTCCTTTCCTTTATGTCTTTCGATTTCAATTTGGCTCAATTGATTTTTAGTTCCTTTTCTATTTCTTCGAAATTTTCTCTATTGTTTCTTTATTTCCATTTCATATTTCTTGAATATTTCCACCCTTCTTTTTCAAATTTAATATTTCCATTTTCTTAAATTGTCTTTTCAGCTCATCATATTCCAGTATTATATTTGTATTCCCTTATCAGTACACTTCTGTATTATATTTTTTTATTTTCTCTTCAAACTTTTTGTCTTCTTATTATTTAATTTCAAATTGCCTACTCCCCATTTATAACTCATGGTTCTTGTTATCTCTAATTCTATTAATTTATGATCTGATACGTTTATATTTGTGATTTTTTAAAATTCTTTGTAAAACTCCTCCATAAAATTTGTTCTTTAAAACCTATCTAGTTTGCTAGCAAATTCATTTTCGTAGTCGTACGTATATTCCGTTATAGGCATATTTAGTTTCCTGTAGATTTAAATTAATTTGTTTTGTTTTTTTAAATTTAACATTTCGTTTATAAAGATATTGTCGTTGATGTAAAGTCCCTCCTTCTATCTACCTGATCTCCTATCCAAATGCCCTTCTCCCCATTCCTTATTAGGTCGTTCACAGAAAATTCACATATAAGTATTTATCCAGTTCTTTGATAAATTCATGCTTCCTATATTTATAAGATGGGAAGTAAAAATTAAAGATATGTATTTTTTCCACTGTTATGGGTAGAAGTCTTACAAAATTTATGAGATGCATTAGGCCTACACTTTTCTTTTACATTTTGGAATGGTCCATGCCAAGTCAGTATGATAACGGACTAATATAGTGTACAGGTATCACTCAGTTCACATTATGCTGCACTGGAAGCTGGGGGGGGGGATTGATATAATTATCTCCCTCCCTCTCCCCCTTCCAAATAATTGTTGTCCTTTAATAGTGTCGTCTTACACAGGTATGTACCTTAGAAATATTCATACGCATACTAAATAAAGGCCCACAGTAGCATCGTTTTAAAACTTCAGTTTTATATTTGAAATAAGGTATAACATTTTTTTTTGTATAATCGAAACATTATCGCGCTAATACAAGCTTGTTGGCCAATGAATCGGAAATCTTTTTAGAACTATTTTTTTGTAATTCAAAAATACCGTGACTCATTAGATCGTGATGTGGTCTAAAATGGCAGAGTCGATGACCTATTGAATACCTTACCGAACCAAAATTGTTGCGACAGTATTGGGAGATATTTAACATTTTGTAAAAATGGAGCGTTTACTTTACGCTTCGTTCATAGTTATTGTGCTAACGGAGATGGTTTCATCGCAAGCAGGTGAGCGAAATCAAAACGGTGATAATCCAAACATACACTGTACTCTCCGACAGGTAAAGTTGTTTATACCTGGACTGTAATATCTGTATATGAACGTAGTAGAAACCAGTTGCAAGGCAGTTTATACGTGTTTACAGGTGTGATATTTAAAAATGTTGGAATATTGATTACATCAGATGAAATTAGTTTTGTTTGTTTTAAAATTAGGAGAGACTTTCTGCAATTCATCTATTTTGCTGAATAGATCAGAATACAATGTGAATATTTGCTTCGATCACCTGCGCCCCGACGACCCTCTGCGAAGGCAAATGAGTATATCAACAAGGGATGATTTTTGTTCCTCATCAGCTTTATAGAATATATGAAACTAGTATGTTTTCTTCATAGTTTGAGGAATTCAAAACTGAAACATCTTTTTGATATCTCTGAGTTCACAGGAAGCATTCAATTAAGTACACGGTCCACAATTTTTAATATTGGTCTTTGGTTAGCAATAAAGGGATGATTTTTGCAGAAATTTGCAGTAAATAAAAATAAAATGTTTACTACACAATTAGAATGAGCTGAGTTTAAAAAATGAACTCATCTTCATGATATCTTTTCAAATCAATTCACAGTAAGCAAATACATATACCATCCACCATTTTTAGTATTGGACTGTAGTCATTTTTGCTAACTCGTGACCTCGTGTTTTTTGAGTTGAATTTGCATATTTATTGCCTATGATTAAATATAAATGTTTTGTGAACATTCAGCTTCAGGAATAAATTCACTCATTCTTTGTTTCAGGCACTTTTAAAGGCTCTTTTTGCTTTTTTGTCTTAGCCCCCCCCTTCCTATTTTTGCATGAAATGTCATACAAATGAGTCATACACATTGAAATTGTTACTTTTTAAAACTAATAGTGTATATATACATTATGATGTTCCTTCATATGCTTGAAATTATCATTTTGTATACCAGAATTCCAGTTTAGAATTTAGTTAATATAAGATACAAAAATTTAAATTCAGTTTATTTAGCTAATTACAAACATATAACTATCACTATGTAATGAAGCAACTTAAGTCATTTTTCTGATATTGAAAAAAACTGCAAGCACTTGATTTCTTCATATAGATCTGTTTAACAGCATTCCAAAAGTTTCAGTTTTTATTCAGTCCAGGTTCTCAGATAAATCTTCATTAAAGTAAATTTGCATTTCTTTGGTGTGAAGTGCAAGTGCTGGATATGCCAAATGCTGGATATTTTTGGATATGCCAAATGCTGGATATTTTTGGATATGCCAAATGCTGGATATTTTTGGATATGCCAAGTGCTGGATAATAATTCTTAATAATTATTATCAATTTGGAGGAATATTATACATGTCATGGCATAGTATTAAAGTATGAAATGAGAGAAAAACTGCCACTGAAGTTGTCAGGAAATATTCATGATTATGTTTTGTTTTGCCTTTTAAAAAATATGCAAATTTATCTTCTTTATAATTCAGATTTATATTCACAAGAATGAAATGATTTGGTTTTCTTTTTCTTCAAACTTATTCAAAATAGTTAAAAGTTTACCTACTTTTCATCTGTATGAAACAAGTATATTTAAATTTCAATACCGATGTCTCTAGGTAAGAACTATACATAGAGCACATGATCTGAAAGTTATAATATTTAGCTGATCACAAACATATAACTATCACTATGTAATATAGCAACTTAAGTCATTTTTCTGTTATTGAAATAACTGCAAACACTTGATTTCTTCATATAGATCTGTTTAAAAGTATTCCAAAAGTTTCCTTATTAAATATCTCTGTTGGAAAAAAAAGCAACTTTAAAGTTTCAAAATATTCAAAAATTTCTAGAAATTTTGTCTTATATAAATGTATTAAAATTGTGTCAGTCATGGAACCAAAGTAAAATGTTCTTTCCATAAAAATGTTATAACTTTATTTGTTGAGATACTAAAATGAAATTTGATACATGAATTCTGATTGCATTTTGCCTGCTAAATCCATTGCTGTCATTAAATCTGATGTCTGACTTCAATATTTTCATTTATAAGTGAAAAACAAAGCTTTCACAACTTTTATGACATTTAACTTAATAAAAATATATCATGCTAGCAATAGTTATTATATATATGTAAAACAACTTTGAAAACAAGAAAAATGCAATGTTTATTCATAATTGAAATTAAAACAATATTACTAGACCTAATTTCAAACATACTGTGAGGTTAAAATAAACAAGTTTTATTTCCTTGTATAGAAGACAAAAATATCAACAAATGAAGATTGATAAAATGTATCGTAAGTATATATGCAACCATCGATTAAGTTCTTTAGTCACATTCAAGTTTAAATTAAACATTAAGCTTAAAATAGAAGCATGAAGAAAGCAAGTGTGCAGAATTCAAATATTAACTCCTTTCTATGATATCTTTTGAAATAAAATCACAGGAAAGATTTAAACACCAAGACTTCTATATTTCAAGTTGACATGGGCACATTTCCTGCATATCGTTATATATAAATGTTTAATAAACGTTCAGCTTTAAGAAAGAAAGACTTTATGCAATGTTATAGATATTTATGAAGCTGTCTTGTTTCCTTTTTGTCAAGCATCCCTAACATTTATGCATTAAATACTGTATTATTGTTGGCTCTGAGTGGTCAAGTGGTCTAAAGCACTGACTGTTATGGATCACTGCCATCTCACCTCTGTCTGTGTGAGTTGAGTCCAGGCTCAGCTAACATGGATAAGTAAGAAAGTCTGCCAGTAGCTTCTTGTGGGTCAGTGGTTCTTCCTATGGGTTTTCCAGGGTTCAACCTCCACCATCAATACTGCCCGCTATGTTAGCCTATCTTGTGCTGAAAAGTGGTGTTAAATCTATAAAACAACAACTGTGTTCTTGAGTCATGAATTTTTTAAAATTATATGTTCTTAAAAATAATAGTGCTTATTGATTAATAATGTGTTTCTGTGTATGTATACAATAATATGAAATCACATATGAGTAAATTACTATTTTAAAATTCACTTTTGATTAGAGTTCACAATAAATATTTATAATCATGTTTTTAAATTGAGAAATGCTTATATTCTTCATGAGAACTATATTCATATTATAGGATTAAATAATCATGATTGGGAATTTATCGATATATAAATTTTACCTAATCACTCACAAAGTAAATAAAGTCCAAAAATTTACACATCAATAAATACCCAACTATGATCATTTAATCCTTATAATTCCAATTTACTTTCTTTCTAACATCAGATCAGCAGATGGGGGGCCCCGAGTGGCCGAGTGGTCTAAAGCGCTGACCGTTACAGATCACTGCCATCTCACCTCTGTTCGAGTCCAGACTCTGGTAAAGTGGGTTTGTGAGAAAGCCTGCCAGTAGCTTCTCGTGGGTTGGTGGTTCTTCCCAGGGTTTTCCAGGGTTCTTCCTCCACCATTAATACTGGCCGACATGTGTAGCCTATCTTGTGCTGAAAAATGTTGTTAAACCCTACAACAACAAATCAGATCAGCAGATGTAATCAACAAAACATTCACTTTTATGTACTCATTGTTTTATTGAATTAGCCTCTTAACTGCAATAGAATACATATTGTTGTTGTTCATCTGTCAAGTCGATGAAGACCACTCTAGTCTAGTTGGAGGGGCTGGTTCTGTTCTGTGTGTGCACAGGTGTCTGATAAGTCCAATCCTTGCATAGAAGGTTCGGTTGCAAAAGGGACATGGGATGAGTGGGACATCTCCACGAGGGTTGCTGGCACATGCTTTTCTGACTTGCCTCTTCATCTCTGCAGCTGCTATCCTTCTATATTCAAACAGCTTGGAGCCATTGTGCAGATAGGAGCATCAAATGACTCGATCGCTGTTTGCTTGCAAGAGTCAGGGTTTATGTTGAACGCTTTCAATGCAGTTTTAAAATTGTCTTTGAAGCATTTTTTCTGACCTCCATGTAATCACTGTTCTTGCTGGAGCTCGCCATAGAAGAGTCTTTTAGGCAGCCAGTGGTTTGGCATGCGTACAACATGTTCCGCCCAGCATAGTTTGGACTGCATCAGGATGGTGTGAATACTGGGGAGACCTGCTTGGGCGAATACTTAAGTGTCTGGGGCTTTGTCCTGCCATTTGATGTGATTATTTTCTTGAGGCTTAGAATAGAATACATAGACCCATCTTCGCTAGCCAAGATTCATTGATTCTTTATACAGTGATGTGGGGTAAAATGTCATAGTGGGTCATGCCGGCAATATATTGTTATGATCATTATATTAATATTTAAAAATTGGTTGTTGTGATTAAACAAAAAAATATTTTTTTTTTAAAAAATAGTATGATTATGTATGGCATGTGTTATAGCAATGCCATTGTAACTTGCAATGCTTTTCGATCTTTCAAAAGGAAAATCGTGTCCATTTTTAGTGAGACCCCTTTGTTGACATGACTCTGACCTTTAATCTGCTGTTGTAACATGTTTTTGAGGTGAAATGCAATAATTTCGGAAGATTGGATTCTAAAGTCTGCCATGTGCATTCTTCGGTAAAAGAGGTTAGTGTTGGAGTGTAAAAAGGTCAATACAATTACATTGTTTTAACTTCTAATGGTTGATTTTATCCTGTGGCTTGTTATTTTTTATTGAAAATCACAGGATTGCATGAATGAAAGCTTCTTGTTATTAGGGTGTAAGGCATTGATATAGATAAAACTTCAAATCAAATGATTGGGACACAGGGAACCAAAAGTAATTTTCAGAATTTATTGATGTGTAAAAAATTCCAGATCAGTTACCATATACATCCAATAATAGCGTAGAAAGCACAGTCAATTCATAAAATTGGAATTATTGATGCTCAGAAAAAAAGACCAAATTCATTTCTTCTTAATGGTTTAACTTGTATCTCTTGTTTGTCAATATTAAATATGAAAATTTTTATATGTATAGCGATGTCTGTAGAGGAGAATCTTACCTATAGTATATGTCTGGACCATGATAATATCTCAGTAATTCTCAGTCACATGTTGAGTCAAGCCTCAAAAATACATTGCACATCAAAACAAATGTACATAAATTTTGTAAAAATTTAGTATAATTTACTAATGTTTATATAATCAAATTCTTTGGTATAGACATTTGCTTTTTCATAAAATAAAATTTTTTCATGTGGTTATTTAATCCCAATTTATATTGTACTGTTTTGATTGTTTTTATTTTTAGCCATGAGCCTGGAAGAGTTATGGTAAAAGTTTAATAGGAAGGTTTTACATAAATATGCACACATTTTACCATTATTCTCATAAAAAGAAACCTAATATATTTATTTAAAAAGCAGACACAGGTTAATATATGTTTCTGAAATGATTTTACCATGTTGGTTATAATCTTGATCTCCACCTGTTTCCTGTTGATGAGCTTGTTGCTACAACTGTTGATTTGCAGCACACTTTATTTATTCATAAATGACTGCTCTGTAGCCCCATGAGCTCCAGCAACATGCCGAATCTCATGAACCATATTGATACCAGATATGGTTGCAGTGAGTGTCCTGCATGAATATAAACCTCAGTTAATCTTAAGCAATATTGTTTGAGATGAAGAGGGCGATACCAGCCCAGCTGATTTAAATAAATGCTCTACAGCCCTCGCCATAATGGTAGCAGTGCTGACCAGTGCACTGAAAATTTGTATAGGAATCACTATTCCTACTGGGTTCCCACAGGTCATGGAATCCTGGAAAAGTTTTATTGAATTTAAAAAATAAATTTCAAGGGCTTTTGAAAGTTATGGATTTGTTTCAAAGCCTTGTGATGTTATGAAAAGGTTCTAGAAAATTGAAATAACATTTTGTTTGAGAGATTCTGGCAGTGTCCTGAATTGTGTCCACAGTATTAACTGTCATGCTATTTCAGTGGACATTGTCACACAGTATCAAATGTCACACTATATCAGTGGACATTGTCACACAGTATCAACTGTCATGCTTTATCAGTGGTCGTTGACTGTCACTATATCAGTGGCCATGGACTGTCACACAGTATCACATGTCATTTGATATCAGTGGTTGTTGACTGTCACACTACATCAGTGGCCATGGACTGACACACCATATCAGGCCATGGACTGTCACACAGTATCACATGTCATTTGATATCAGTGGTTGTTGACTGTCACACTACATCAGTGGCCATGGACTGACACACCATATCAGGCCATGGACTGTCACACTATATCAAGGGCCATTTGTACCATGAGCAGAGAGATTTCAATGAAATAAAAGTTACATTTTTTCATCACTTTTATTTGTAAATCAACATGCAATACCAGGTACTGGCAGAGGAATATCATTCTTACTTTGATGTCTGCTACATTGCCTGTTACCGTAGCTCATGTCAAACACATGAAGATTTCCATGTAGTATATCACGGCAATTGTAAAAGCAACACTTGCCATATTTCCACAAAAGGAAAATTATTAATTTTCAAGAATTTTATGAACTAGAACTCTTCGCTGTCACTACACACTTAGAAATTGTATGGCAGTCTATACAAAGTAATGTATCGTACCATTGCCTACCATAGATCTTTTGCAAATTCGAACTGATGAAAGTTAAAAGATACCAATTATGTATTATTTTCATATGACATCCATCGATTAAATGCAATAATGCAGGAATAATATCAGATGGTTTTGTTTCTTTTATCTCATGATTAGGACTTGTTTACTTAGAGTCGACAGGTCACCCCATTGCTGTTGTTGTTGTGGTGCTTAACGCCATTTTTAAGTACACATTAGTCTATACATGGCAGCCAGTATTAATGGTGGAGGAAGAAGCCAGGATATCAGTGGAAAAAAACCACAAGAAGCTACTGGAAAGCTTTCTCACATATCTACATTTGCAGAAACAGAATCTTAGACTTGAACAATGGAGACTGAGGTGAGATGGCAGTGATTTGTAATGGAGAGCGCTTTAGACTACACACATACACTCAGGACAAGCAACAACCCCACCCCCCTGCCCCATTGCCCTCATTGACATATTTGTATTTTTGAACAGATGGTTTGAGATGCACAACACTTTCAACACCTAGCAATTATAACTTTATTCTTGATTTATTTATCCGTTTCTAAGTACCGCATATATAGCTCAATTCAACTTAGATAATTTTTCAGATTTTCATAAAAGAGTACAAAACCTTATGTCCTTTATACACAGTGAGAAGCAATAAAAGTGCTGTACCTGATGAATACAGTTTTGAATTGTCAGATAAATTGCAAAAGTGGAGGGTTATTTTAATTTGATTGGAAAAAAATGGGGTGAGAAAAATAATCTATCCATTACAAGGAAATCCAAGTCACAGGGTTATGTTGTCTCCGCACAAGGCACAGCTGAGAGACAAATAATATAACCCCATGACTGATTTCCTTGTCTCAGCCCATATCCAAACATAGATTCAGTTAGACTATAAAAGATTTTTTTTTTGTAATTTCAAAGTAATTATTAATTCTAAATTAAAAGGTTTACATCACAAGATCTGTAGTCTGAATCCTTTGTACTAGAGATAAAGGTTCAGATTGTAGAATAGAGAAATATCAGTATGTATTGGTACTTACCTGTTTAGTCCATTAATACTGTCAAGATGGTGTTTGTAGAATAGAGAAATATCAGTATGTATTGGTACTTACCTGTTTAGTCCATTGATACTGTCAAGATGGTGTTTGTAGAATAGAGAAATATCAGTATGAATTGGTTCTAAATTGTTTAGTCCATTGATACTGTCAAGATGGTGTTGTCTACTAAAGCAAGGGATTTAACAATTTCAATTTATATTTTCTCATCACATAAGGCATATTTTTTTGCTAAAGCAAGCGAAGTGCCTTAAATTAAATATATCTCTGTACTGATGTCTAAAATCTTTGCCTCCAGAAAAAAAGAAAAAAAAAATTCTATATAAATTATGGGACATACAGTATTCAAATAAGGAAGATCTTTCATTTTTATTTTCAGTTGTGCGATGGTGTGTAACGAAAGAGGCAGAAGAGAAAAAGTGCAATGATATGCTGCAGGCCATTATGACTATCCAGGTCAATCCAGTATCAGCCCAAAACGTAATACCTGAATTCAGAGCAGCAGCCGGTCTCAATAAGAATATGATTCCTCAGCTGAACTGTATCAGAGGAGTTGATGTGTAAGTTGAATTGTATCAGAGGAGTTGATGTGTAAGTTGAATTGTATCAAAGGAGTTGATTTGTTAGTTGAATTGTATCAAAGGAGTTGATTTGTTAGTTGAACTGCATCAGAGTTGATTGGTAATTTGAATTGTATCAAAGGAGTTGATTTGTTAGTTGAATTGTATCAAAGGAGTTGATTTGTTAGTTGAACTGTATCAGAGGAGTTGATTTGTAATTTGAATTGTATCAAAGGAGTTGATTTGTTAGTTGAATTGTATCAAAGGAGTTGATTTGTTAGTTGAACTGCATCTGAGGAGTTGATTTGTTAGTTAACTGTATCAGAGTTGATTTGTAATTTGAATTGTATCAAAGGAGTTGATTTGTTAGTTGAATTGTATCAAAGGAGTTGATTTGTTAGTTGAACTGCATCAGAGAAAGTTGATTTGTTAGTTAACTGCATCAGAAGAGTTGATTTGTAATTTGAATTGTATCAGAGTTGATTTGTAATTTGAATTATATCAGAGGAATTGATTTGTTAGTTGAATTGTAGCAGAGGAGTTGATTTGTTAGTTGAATTGTATCAGAGGAATTGATTTGTTAGTTGAATTGTATCAAAGGAGTTGATGTGTAAGTTGAATTGTATCAGAGTTGATTTGTAAGTTGAATTGTATCAGAGGAGTTGATTTGTAAGTTGAACTGCATCAGAGGACTTGACATGTAAGTCAGAGGTCTCGCTAGGATTTTAAAACTAGGAGTCCATGACTCTTTATTTGGTACAAATATGAGTCCCACCAGCAAAAGTTTCACTCCTTACTAAGCTAGAAATCACATACTTTCTTACATTTAGCTAAGGTTGTATCCAAGCTATCAGTTATAGCAACTTTAGCACAGTTCTGAATCTCATTGAAATCTTCAACATTTTTCTTTTTAAGTACAAAAAACTTGTCTAAATTTACAAATGATATTTTGTCCAATTTTCTTGATTTTGAGTTTTCATGATTTTTATACGGCAACATCAGGAAATGAAATCAATAACAGTGATTGTGCTGGGCGCAAATTTCAATTGTGTTTTACATATTGGTGACAAAATATACCATCTGGCCATATTTTTGGCTACAACATATTTGGCTGATAAAAACAGTATATAGTCTTGCATTTGGAGTGGAGAAATTCAAAGGCACCATGACAGTGAGCCGCAAACTTGGATATAAAAATGCACTGGAATCAATTGTTACAAAAACAAATCCTTATTTCATATTGACCAACCACCCTAACAGTTAATTGTTATGTTATAATCCGCTTACGCTTATGCTGATACCTGGCCTTGATACTGTATGCTTTACTATAATCAAACTAGCCATACAACTGACTGTCTACAATCAACCACCTCTGAAATAAGACATGACAGCAATTTAAAAAAAAAAAACTAACTCCAGAAAAAATAGTTCTGTTGCTCTTCAATAAAAAGTAATTAACTCTGAAGCATTGATATATACTATGGATATTGTTTTTAAAACTTGTGTCAATGTTATTCAATTCATTTGATGTTGCCGCAAATGGGTGAATTGTTTTGTCCTTCAAAGATAGCCTTTAGCGGTGCCTTTAGAGGTGCCTTCAAAAACACATGCACCTTCATCAAGACAAGCCAGTGACATTTGATCAAAGAATTCAGCTACAAACTAAAAGCATTGCTTCAGTTTTCATAGTTTCATGTCTTTAGCATTTGTGACATGGATTTCTGTTTGCTTTATATTTGATACTGCTAGTATCCCACTAGGCAAGATTGAACAAACACCTTACATTAATGATACATTTAGATACCCAATTCCACTGTCCAACATCGGCATATATCAATATCTTTCTCAGCAGGTACTGGAAAAAGTCATGTTTTAATACCATATTTAACATACGATTGGGTGAAGCTACTATTTATGGCATATGCAATGGTGTATAATGTGTTTGCAAATCAGGCTTTGCCCTCTTTTTAGCTGAGCTGGCCCTACTACCAATGGAGCATCTATATGGTGCTGTCATGTGTTTGTCAATCAGAATTTGCATGTTGTTCTTCTGATGTCATATCAATCCATCTTGAAATACAGGTTTTTAAGTGCATTGATATGCAGGATCTCGTTAACCCCTGAGCCAAACAGAGCCGTGTTAACTTTACCAGTGCCTGCATCCCTGAGACTTGCTGACAGATTTTTACAGAGAGCATACTTGCTATGAATTTGCTTTTTTAAAAAAAAATTCTATACTCATTAAAATTACGTACATAATGATACATATGTACATAAATTACATACATAATAATTACATTTCATGCTGCATGCGGGGGAAAAAACTTGTGCATAATGATTTACTTCCCAATTTGCTTCTCGTCATGAATAATCCATAAAATCTATTATGAATTCACACTGATTAATTTATACCATCAACATATGAAATAATTCTGTTGTATGTACACAGAAATTTCATTTGTAATCTTTCTTGAAAAATTGACTTTGTGTGAATACTGCAAACAGATGGACATAGTTTCCTTGCTCTTTACTTACCTTACTTATTAGAATACTCCACTGAAAATTTAAAAACTAACAAAACATTTTAACAAACTCAAAACTATGAAAACTTATGCTAAAAAAATAATTTTGCTAAACATTTTTTTCTTGATTGTTCAAAAGATCTCCATGATATTGTCTAAAACAATCCACACATAAATAAATATTACACATAAAGGCATCACTTTTGTTAGCTGCTTTGTCCACATCTTTCCCCCTTTTCACTATTATTAGGATATTGTCTTGTGTTTGTATCTAGTGCTGCTATATCATTTTTCTTGTAGTCTTTAATAAGCATCTGTTCTTGTTCTGCTTGACATGTTCTGATCATCTCATTAGTATGAATTCAATGGTGACTGCAATATCAAGCAAAAACCCAAAAGGGTACAATCACCATTTTTTGGCAGCTCTGTATGTACTGTACTGTACTGTACTGTACTGTACTGTACTGTACTGTACTGTACTGTACTGTACTGTACTGTACTGCACATGTTCTGTACTGTTCTGTACTGTACTGTACTGTACTGTACTGTACTGTACTGTACTGTACTGTACTGTAATGTACTGTACTGTACTGTACTGTACTGTACTGTACTGTACTGTACTGTACTGTACTGTACTGTACTGTACTGTACTGTACTGTACTGTACTGTACTGTACTGTACTGTACTGTACTGTACTGTACTGTACTGTACTGTACTGTACTCTGTCCTCAGCTGGTCTGCAGTGTCCACTTTATTCATGGTATTATTGTACTCTGGCATGATAGATGGTGCTCCATTTCTGCACTTGTGCTGTGCCATCTTCTCTATGGCTGCTGGATCTTCTGCTGTTGATGGGGTGAAAATATGCTTCTTGTCCACCCAAACAGAGGCTGTTAATTCCTCTCACTGTACTGTCTTGAATTCCCACCCAAACAGGCTGTTAATTCCTCTCACTGTACTGTCTTGAATTCCCACCCAAACAGGCTGTTAATTCCTCTCACTGTACTGTCTTGAATTCCCACCCAAACAGAGGCTGTTAATTCCTCTCACTGTACTGTCTTGAATTCCCACCCAAACAGGCTGTTAATTCCTCTCGCTGTACTGACTTGAATTTTCCTTGAACCCTCGTGTCTTTTTTTTGAGATGCTATATAGATATCGTCTTCTGTTTGATTTTACCATTCCACATGCATACCTACCTTTCTGTAGATTCTGAAGCCTCTTAAATAAATCTGGAATGGTGAATTAATTGTCTACATTTACTGTGTGATTTCTTTCCCAAATGTTTTGTGTTAATCTCACTTCTTTGGTATCTGTGTCCTTACCAGTATACAGCTGAAATTCATTGTTGAAGCCATTCATTGGGTCAGCCCTCATCCAGACTTAGATTCCTTACTATGTTAGCTTGGCTGGTTGATACTGGTAAAAAGCCAACCTTCCTAAAAATTTTACAATTGCTTTATCTACATTTAATTTTTTTAGGGAAATTGTAGTTTTCTAATCAGCTGTTTTTGAATGGCATCATACACTGGCCTTATTTTGATGCAACTAGTTGTGACCTGGTTGACATCTGGGAGTATTACTGTGACTATTATTTGTTGTTGTTCTGGGGCTTAATGCCAATTTGCAGCACACAATAGGCTATACATGGTGGCCAGTATTAATGGTGGAGGAAAAACCAGGAAATCCGAGGAAATAACCACTGACCCATGAGAAGCTACTGGCCAGCTTTCTCACATATCCATATTTGCCAAATCTTAGACTCAAACTCATGCAGACTGAGATGAGATGATAGTGATCATTAATGGACCACATGGGGCCCCTAAATATCATTTGTAAGAAAATATTGTGATATTTATCAAACCTATCTCTTCTCATCCTCCAAAAAGGGCATCCGTTGACCAGAACATGGCCATCTCAATTAGTTGAAGAATACTAATAAAAACTCATTCCTAACATTGCTTTCATGTCTCCCTCCATAGCATCTCCAGTTTGAGTCTTCTTTCTCCTCTTGCTTTCGTATTGCATAGAGATTTGTCTTGCCGGTTGAATAAAAAATGCTGGAAAAATGCTGAAAATAAATTCCTTTGTATTTTGATCTAAATCCATTCTTGGTCCTAATGTTCTTCCTGTTATTGGCCTCTTGTTGATGTGTGTCCTATCATTTATGATCCGTCAATCATCTCTTCTTTTATTTTCTTCAGCATTCTCATTTTCATGTCCTACTATTGTCATCAGTAGATTTTGTGATGTCACTGTCAATCCTAAAAATTTTCCATCAGGCTAAGAAAAAAGTCTCTTCTCAATTCTTGTAATTATGTAGATCTAAATAATTCCACTGCTTTTGTCACTATCCAAGTAAAATGATTTCCTTTGTTAAGCAGATTTAGCTAAAATTTCATTGCTTAAATTTCCTGCATAATTAGGAAATGGCTTGAACTCAACCAGTGCCTAGATTAATACTGCCACTCAGACATTGTGCCCATGATATGTGCTAGGTAAACTAAGCCCATGTTAGCATGTCACTTGGGACATAAGAGAGATAATGCACATGGAGTTAATTTGGCTTCAGGGGTTAATGAGTTAGTGATGTAATTTTGACCTGACTGGCTAACCTTGTTACCACTATGAAGACCATATTTCTGTTCAGTTTTGATCAAACTTGGAACTACCTTTACACATTATTAAGTCAATCTGACTATTATAAGTTGGCTCAACCACAATATTTTTGGGTTCACAGAACATTGGTTTTTCTTTGGCATGTCTGTAAAGCATTTTGCAAGTCAGATATATCTAAAGAAGTGACTTGTTGTCAGTGAGTCACAGTTGCACTTCTTAAAAATGAACATATCAGACTGGATAGATAGATGAATAGATAGGAAAAATTATTTTAAATAGGAAAAATTATTTTATGAATAATTAGCTAATTAACTGTAGACTTCACTGTCACCAATTCATTTTTCTTATCAACAAGCTCTCTTTATCAGTACAATGTCTTTCATTGGGTATCAGATATAGTGTAAGCTTATTCATGTCACTTTAATTAGTTTTTAGATTACAGTGTAATTAACATATTAAAATTAGATTACAGAGTCAGAGGTCTCATTAGGATTTTAAGACTAAGAGTCCAGGACTCCTGATTTAGTAAAAATATTAGTCCCACCAGCAAAAGTTGCAATCCTCACTAGGGCTGTCAAAAATCACAAAAAACCAACTCAGGTAATGGGTACCCAGGTACCTGTTAGCATATGAATGACATGTACAACTGTAGACCAACTAACTGTTATCTCCATTTCTTTAATAATTTTTTTTATGGCCATAGAGGCTAACTGTGTACTACTCGGTCTGATTGATCCTCCACACCGACATAGCTGTGAATTGTCTGACTGCACGCTGTTAATTAATAAATTTTTTTAGAATGACCTTTGCACACAGATGGTAGGTATAATCCAACTTTTAATGATCACTGTGATCAGCTTCGTTAAAAGCTTTAGAACACTCACATTTTTTAAAGTATAAGTCCTTGTTAGAACAGACCACATTTATTCATCTGCTTTTAACTGCAGATTTGAATTACCCATGCATGCATGCCCCAGTTATACCACGTGACCACCAGTCGCATAAGTGTTACTATTTTGGAATTATAATTCTTAAAATAATTATGGTAAAAACGTAGTATCGAAAATAGAAATATCGGTATATGTATGATGGCTAACTTTCGAAATTTGCAGAGCTAGTCGATGTTTGTTCGGAAATCAAAGGTATCCATTGGGATTTCATTAAAAGAATACCAATCATTTAGCACCCACATTCAATAGTTATCATATACAAACAGGTTTATTACCTGTAGAACAAATGTTTTAACTTTGGTATATAATGCTCGGGGATAACTGTTTGTCTGGTTGCACAACGCCAATGAATTTTATTAATCCAAACAGACTGTCTGACGTATTGTGTATTTATATTAAGCAGAGATCTGGTTTCTAATTATAGCTGTCACACCTGTTTTTGAAGTGGTTGGGGAGTGTGTCGATTTTTTTTCTTTTTACGGGTACCCGCATTTACGTTTTAATACCGGGTTTTTCTATAGGGTCAGACCGGGTACCGATGACAGCCCTAGTCATCACTAAGACAGAAATCTCATACTTTCTTACAATTAGCTGTGGTCACATCGGAACTATTGGTTATAGCAACTTTAGCAGTTCTGAATCTAATTGAAATCTTCGTCATTTTTCCATTTAACTACAAAACACTTGTCTAAATTTGCAAATGACATTTTGTCCAAGTCCCTTGATTTCGAGTTCACAGGCATAATTTATACACCAACCAAAAACAAAATAACAGTGATTGCGCTCAATTGCAGTTATGTTTTACATATTGGTGACAACAAAATA
Source organism: Potamilus streckersoni (assembly GCA_016746295.1). Taxonomy (NCBI): domain Eukaryota; kingdom Metazoa; phylum Mollusca; class Bivalvia; order Unionida; family Unionidae; genus Potamilus; species Potamilus streckersoni. Next base: position 980,938 of record JAEAOA010000531.1, read on the forward strand.
TCCCATCTGGCGATATTTTTGGCTACATTTTTGTCTGATAAAAATGGTTTAAAGTCTTGGGTTTGGAGTGGAGAATATCAAAGACACCATGATAGGAAGCTTCAAACTTGGATAGAAAAATGCACTGAAATCATTGTTACATAAACAAATCCTTATTTGATATTGACAAACCACCCTAACAGTTAATTGTTATGTGATAATCCACTTATGTTGATATCTGGCCTTGATACTGTATGCTGTAATACAATCAAACTAGCACTGCAATTGACTAGCTACCTCTGAGGGCAGAAAGTCACCACACAACAGCAATTTAAAAAAAAAAAACCTGAAAAAAATATTTTTGCTGCAACTTAATGAAAACTGACCTACTCTGAAGCAGTGCACCAATATATCCTAAGCAAATTTAAAAAAAAATTGTTATACAATTATTTGATGTTGCCACAACAATAACAGAGAGGTGTTTGTTTGGTCCCTCAAAGGAAACATTTAGAAGCGCCTCAATAACACATGCACCTTCATCAAAGTAAGCCAATGACCTTTGATCAAAGCAGTCAAGCAACAAACTAAATTAAAAACATTGCTTTATAGTGGTTAGAAAATAGTTATTTTGCTGCAAAATTTTCCACTTTGCAACTAAATGTACATACAGAGGACTGTGTAGGTGATTTCTATGTCCAAATTAAAAAATTTGCTTCCAAATACATGTAATTGTTTTTGAGATCTCTGACATGGTATACATGAGGTACACTGTTACATAATTATATTGCAGAGACTTTCTAATTGAGAAAAACTCTTCAAATATCCAGATCAGTGATGACATGGACAATCCACAATGACCATTACATCTGGTTTGTGAGTTAAAGGGCATAAAAGTATTATGGTCCACCATTAAAACTTGGATTTTCTATAATCCATGACACGAGTGTTGTTACCCGATGGAGTAGCCTCCCCTTGCTGTAGTGGCTATTTCTTCTACATTTATACCTGTCAATACAGCACTAAACAAAGTCACATTACATAAAATGTCATTTGAAAATAGTCATGGGACACATAGTACAAACCATAAGGACAGGATTTAGAAATGAGTTAAGGGTATGCACTTAGCGAGGCATGTATCTTGTATTGTAAGTACTTTGCTTTTGCTGTACCAGCATATTGGCAGAATATAATTTTGATGTGACCCATTCTTGATACTTTTTGAGAAACTCTGTGATTATATTATTTTCAGTGCTTAATAACTGCACTGTTGGTATTATCTGCCAAAATGAAACTTCCACTTTGTGAACATTTTATTATGTCTGTACAAAGAAGGCTCAATTAATGTTTGTGTTTTTTCCCTCCTTTCAGTACTGACTGCATGCAAATGATAGAAAATGACAAGGCAGATCTGATAACCTTGGAAGCAGGACAGGGCTACTTTGCAGGCAGATATCATTCTATGATGCCAATTATGGCTGAAATCTACAACCAGTGTATGTCACCTTTTCATGTAGTCAATTTGTCTAATTCTTTTCAAGTATAGTTGCTTTTTATGTTAGAAACTTTACTGTATATATTGACTTTTAAGTTGGGTCTAACTTTATATATATTTACTTTAAGTTAGGTTGAACTTCACCATATAAATACACTTTTAAATTTGGTCTGACTATTAACAAAATTGACTCTAATCTGCCATCACATAATGTGCAAGCAGATCGGGATCTATGTTGTTCTATTTATTGATGATAGCAGATTGCATAGAACGGGATCTGCCAGCACTTCATGCAGTGTGCAGTTTGCATTTGAACTTGACTTAAAAGCAGATATATGCTTCAGTTTTTTCAGCTTGAATGCATTATTATCCACACACTTCCATAACTGTATCTTCCATTGGTCTCTCCATAACATTGATATTGATTTCATTGATCATGTAATAAATTTAAAAACATTTCAAGGAAAGTCTCTTATGTCCACATTATTGGTGTTAATTGCCATCAGAATTGGCACTTGGCCATATTTACTTGGGATCATCCAAAAATTTTATTTATAAATCCAAAAATTAGGATTTTTCAATTTAATTTAACCTAAAATCCTGATTTTTAAAAATTCTAAAAGATGTTATTTTCATTCATGATGACTGCACCTCCTTAACCCTTTCCCTCATAGAGCATATGGTTTTTTAGCCCTTCAATACGCATGTAACAAAGTTTACGATTTTGGTACACACATATTATGTATGGAAAGATTTAAGAGTAAAATACTGTCGTTATAGCTGTATAATTTTTTTTTCACAAAAGAATTTTGTATGTGCTTTAAAATCTTGAGAGCTAATTCACCAAGTCAATGAAGCTGCATGATCAACCATATTTCTCATACTAAAAATTTACAAGTTCGTTGTCTGCATCTACATCACTAAATCAGCCAAATTTGATAACTTATTAAAACTAATGGCTTTCTACATCAGTACCTAAGTTATTGAAGCTGTTGTGATTTTAATTGTGAAAACTCAAGTACTGAACGATATCAGCAACTGCCATTTTGAAGAGACATGATTATGACTTGCATTCTTTGCAGGCCTGCCAACTTGTACGATTTTGTCGTAAGTCATACAAAAATTTCCATGAAAATACTGACCTATAGTATAAAAGCAAAAACTATGAAAGACTCATAATTGCCGGAAAAATCCGGAAAATTTATTCATCTGTTTGATTTGGCTCCATGTTTCATATTAGAATTAGTAAAATTTGTCAGGGAACCAGACTATACAGCAGCACTCAGACACTTAAAACTGCCACTATTCATGCGAAGCATTTGCATGATCCAACTGTTGATTAAAGAATTTGTTTAAAAATGGCGTCCAGCAAGCGATGCATGTTTCAGATGAAAGGGAAAATAATCTTCTTAAAAAAGAGTTAATAATCAACACCAAAGAGTAAAAAGGAATATTCAGATACTTGTGAATAAAAGATGGAGCAGACATTTTTGGGACATCACGTGCCAATTTGAGCATGACTATTTGGGGGAGATATGATTTCGTCATGTGCAATAGAAAAATATAAGAATTATGTCTTGTTGAGAGACTGCAACAAGTCATTGAACTGCGTAGGGGTTGGAACTTGAGTTTGTGGAACTATACTAGTGTTAAATAACATCTATGCATACTTTAAAATCTCTTCAGTTGAACATATTTATTTTCGCTGCATGTATCGAATACATCAAATACATAACTTTTAATTACCTTTATGAGCTTTACACTAGCAGTTTAAATTTTTTACACCTTACTGAAAACTGGTCAAACTTACAGAAAAAAATTAACTGCCTTACTGAGACACACTTGGCATGGTTGGCAGGTCTGACTTTGAATAGCAAATTTCAACCAGAGCATAAACAGTGACCATGTGATCTGATGTAATGGTCATTCACACCAATAAATGTAGGGTCTAATGGAGGGTTTTCCCCGAAGGTGATGCTACGAAAACCTACTCAAAATGGCTGCTGTTTACATGGGTGCCAAAAGGCGCTTGTATGCGAATCAAGTGGAAGTGCCAGAAGGCACCTTTATGTGAATGTGGTATAGACACCAAAAGGCGCTTATATGAGGTAAAGGGTTAAAAGATAGCAAACATGGTGCAGAAATTCCGTGTAGAATACTCTTTAGTCATGCTGTGATAATCATTTTTGCATTTTCATATTTTGTTGCTGATATTCAAGAAATTGAAAATTTTCCTTTGTTCAAGCAAGCTAAGCTGTTTCTATTGTTCTGTTTCTTTGGGAACAGCGTTGTCATATGTAATATATTCAGATTAAATACACAGTATAATGTCTACCCCACTGTCCATGTAGTCATAAAATAAGTGGTTCTGACATAACATTTCTTCTTAAAAATAATCAATAAAACTCATTGAATGACAATGAGTTATTTGTAATGGATGCAAATGACCCAACTTATTTTAATTTGATATAATGATTTAATGAGATCATGGGTCATGCTAAAAACATAGAAGATTAATCTTTCCATGCAAATTAAGAATATTTCTCAAATAAAACTTAAAAACAAGAATTTAAAAAGCTATCTCTCACCTTAATCTTTTTGGCTCATTATTCAATGTATTGCATGATCTTTGGTGAAAAGATAAAAATGGCATCATGTTACATCATCAATTAATTATAGTTTTTTCTTATCTGAATTTAATGGTCATTATGGTAACAAAGATTGGTTCTTCGTTGTCTATTATCAAACAATTACAACAGGGTTTGCACATTGAGCTGTAAGATGATGTTTGCCAAAATGAAAATATTCATGGTTTGTGGTAGTTGCAGTGTAAAGCATTTGTTTGCTGTTTAGCACATTTTCAAGGTTAAAGTTACTTCAGTGCTAAGGTCGATTTAATGGTTACCGGGTTTATGAGAATTAATTCTGAGAACATAGGCATTTATTTTTTTAAATTATGGTAGATAATGAGTAAGTGTAGATTACAGTCAGATCAGGATAAGATCTGGAATGGAAATTTCCTTTAGTGCAGCTCATTTCAGGTTAACCAGATATATAAACCTATTAATTTTTCATAATTTACTTAAGTACATTATACAAATTTTATTGCAATACTGTAAGCATCCAAGAAAAATGTGATAATAGACCAAAAATGTCATGGTGTCAAAAATACAGTAGATTATTGTGTTATTATTGTGTTTTTATAGCAATAATAGTAGATACTGTACTATTTGTTTCTTTCATTCCCTCTAAAATATGTGTTCTGTTACATATTCAAGTAATTATTGATTTTTACTCCGTCTAATGTTCAGTTTAATAAGATTGGCTTTCTGTTGTATATTTTGTCATATTTTTGTTGTCTTTCTTATCACAGTCAAATATCCCATAGGTGTACATCTTTTTGTGAACTCCATCAGATTAATTTTCTATGCTTTATCAATGTGATTATCTCTATTTGTAAATTTGGAAATAGAAAAACTTTAGTCTCAGATTTCAAATTTAAGGGATATGGGTAAATTATAATAACTATGAAACTTTCAGACAGCTTTAAAAATGCAACTGGTATTTAATGACATCAGATTGTGTAAGTATATGTTTATGTATGTATGAATACATATATATATGTGTGTGTATGCATACATGCATGCATGCATGTATGTATGTATGTATGTATGTATGTATGTATGTATGTATGTATGTATGTATGTATGTATGTATGTATGTATGTATGTATGTATGTATGTATGTATGTGTGTGTGTGTGTATGTATGTATGTATGTATGTATGTATGTATGTATGTATGTATGTATGTATGTATGTATGTATGTATGTGCAATGTATGTATGTGTGTGTGTATGTATGTATGTATGTATGTATGTATGTATGTATGTATGTATGTATGTATGTATGTATGTTAGTGCAAAATTTGGAACAGTGGAAATTAATTTTTATATCGTGTGCAAGATTGCTATAAATGATAAATTATTTTGTCCTTCACTTCTAAACACATAACATAAACTTACCAAAACCTAATGCAGTCCAATTAAATTTTGGACATGAAGAGTTAAAGAGAATAAAATGTTAATCGTAGTTTGCACCTTTTATAGAACCACACATGGAGAGTGTGGTGCTTTAGAAATGGCATTACCTTTTTTTGTGTATTTCTTTAATTTTTTTGCACTTGCCATTGTCCCCTGCATCTTAATAGCATGTTCCTTCACTTCTTTCTTGTGTTCTCTCACTTCTTTTTTTAACATTGCACCACTGAGTACACATGTCCTTGAGTAACGTTAGCAGCTATGTATTCATTAAAGCATATGGTTCATAAAGGCACTTTATTATCTACGCTTAGATGACGTTCTGTACAAAATAGCTTGATATGAATGTTTTTACAGTTTTTGATTCAGGTAATAGCCATTTTATGTAAAAGTGTTTTCACAAATTATTTTATTGAACAGAAGTACTTTTTATTGTTACATAGAGGAGAGGAACGCAAGACTTCTTTGTTTTTACTCATTACATTTTATGCATATTACAAACTGCTGAATGAACACAATAGGACAGTGTTATTACTCATTATGTTTTGTTACCCATAAACAGTATGACTCAGGTTTTAAACTAAATAAGATAAAGAAGTGACACCACAAGTTTTGTAAAATTCAACAATTTAATTTCCTTGAATACAAAGGGAAAGTTCAAAAGATTTATATAATATTGAGAAGTAAATCCCAGATAGTTCTAAATGTTCTTTTACAAGTTCAGAAGTATAGAATGTTCCAAATAAATTGCTTAATCATGAATGTGCTTATGTATCTAAAATCATGGTAAATCACATTGATATAATCCAGTATGTTTTTGAATGGGTCCTCAATCGTTCCAGTGTTTTAGTCCAGAAAGCCAATGAGCACTTTGTAAATCCAGTTAATAATTTGAATCAATAATTCCTCTTAAATAATTGAACACTGCAAACAAATGATTCACAAACTGATCTCAAAATAAATAAATAATTGTTTACTTAGTCATTAATATACAAACTGTCATTTAGCTTATGACAATGCAAAACTCTTAGGCTGTTGGTCATTTTCATTTCTATCAAATTCTTAAACAATGTCAGATCTATTTACTTTCATTTTAGCAAACAATATGACACAATCAGGTAGAAAAGAGATCGGTTTTTCTGTATTGATGGATTTGGGAAGAAAGCCCTTTGTTTGTTCTGATGGATTATTTAGAAAGCCTTTAAATTTCATAGGAACTTTGAAATCCATGATAATTTTTACCTATATAAAGCATAAATTCACAGTAACTGATGATACATTTATTAGGCATAAAGTTTTTTGGTGAATGATATTACAGTTGGAACATGAAACTTTTAAAGTAAAGTATTTGTATCTCAATGGTCAGTATCACTCATATGATAATATACATTGTCTCTGCAAATGTTTTTATTTTGGAATGTAGCTTTAAAATTTTTGACATTTTTAATTTCAGTAAATCTGTCTGATGTGGAACATTATGCAGTGGCAGTAAGAAAGAAGATCAAACCAATGATAAATATAAATAACCTGCAGGGAGCCAGAGTCTGTGATCCAGGTATGCTAGCAATTTGGTATGGGGCAAAATCCAGGTGTGCTAGCACAGTTCTAATAATGGGCAAAATCCAGGTGTGCTAGCACAGTTTTAGAATGGGGCAAAATCCATGTGTGCTGGCACAGTTTTAATAATGGGCAAAATCCAGGTGTGCTAGCACAGTTTTAATAATGGGCAAAATCCAGGTGTGCTATTACAGTTTTAGAATGGGGCAAAATTCAGGTGTGCTGGCACAGTTTTAATAATGGGCAAAATCCAGGTGTGCTAGCAAAGTTTTAGAATGGGGCAAAATCCAGGTGTGCTAGCACAGTTTTAGAATGGGCAAAATCCATGCCTATTAGCAGAGTTAATTGATGTTAGGCAGACATACTGTGAACAGCAGTGCAGATATCCAGGTTTATCAGAACACTGTAATCTCAATACATTATCACAGTGGATTAAGTTGGGACAGATAGATTGTAACAACAATACTGTGAATATAATTAGATTTATATTGTAGCACTCCATTTTCTGGATTTTATTTTAGTTAAGCATACAAACAAAATTTAAATACATTTTGCCATTTCTAATAGACACATACAAATTATATAACAAAATGTAATTAGATAATCTCTGAGATAAATTAGACTTGTTCTACAAATTGTATATAATCTTTATGAGGTAAATTCTTCTTCTACAAAATGTAATTAGATAATCTCTTAGGTAAATTAGACTTGTTCTGCAAATTGTATATAATCTTTATGAGGTAAATTATACTGTTTGTATTATGTCTTTGCATTGGGAAAGCTAAGGTAGCACAGTTGGTAGGGCTTTGGAAACTTAGTCCAGGGGTCATATGTTTGATATCCTTCTAACCTTGCCATCCTGGTTCAGTTGCTTGGGTTTGTCAGTAGTAGGAGAAAGTAAGAATCCGAGCTCAACAACCCCCTCCAGACCTCCAAACAAATACAAAATACCTAGGTAACGTAATAGAAAACCTATTGCAATCAATAATTGCGTTAAGAATCCGAGCTCAACAAATACAAAATACCTAGGTAACGTAATAGAAAACCTATTGCAATCAATAATTGCGCTATGAATCCGAGCTCAACAACCCCTCTCCCAACCCCTCTAGACCTCCAAACAAATACAATAGAACACCTGTTGCAAAATACCTAGGTAACAGGTAAAATTTAATTAAGTGATCTTCCAGAATAAGCAGAATGATATGTCAGACTCAATTTTCCAAATCATTACGATTTAGCAGAGCGTGGCGATTGTGGACTAAATTACGCATTAGAATTCCAGTAAAGTAAGTGGTATTATACCTCATTACCAACTGTTAATGTCTCAACTGTAGATATCAAAAATATTTCATTATCATGGTGATAGAGGCTAAACTTTACTTTACCGCTGACATAACGACGGGACTCAAACAAATCTTTTATTTGTGATTTGTTAAGAGGGTATTTTTTGTCGATAAAATACACCTTTGACCGATCAAGATCAATTGTAAGTTTGGTGTATTTTTGCTGACTAATCGGACAGTGAAAGTTTTTAAATTCCGCAAGCAACTTTTGATACAATTGTTCGAGATAATTAAAATACTCGCTGTCATCAAATCTGATGAGCGAAAGTTTTAACTTGTCACGGGTACCACTAAAGCATATGCCTGATGTTTCATTATTAATTTCAACTGTCAATGGTTTGCCGTCCATCATTAGATATTTGATTTTGCTACTGTAGCTATTTGTTACTGTCAAATTTTCAAACATTATTTTTAAAGTTTAGATAAAATTTTAGTTTGCAAAGATAATGTCAAATATATCTCTATCATCATGACAATACCCAAGTGCAAATGTATCTACCCCATTTTCGCAATAACGTTTATCATCAAAATTGCTCAAACCGCGTTTGATAAGGACATCTGTTTCGAGCTTATGATGATTTGTCCGAATTGACATAGCTCTTATAAAACTAACACCGCCATCAAGCGCATACTTGTAGTCATCAAATTTTATAAACTTTTTAACAAAATCACGAGGCAGACCTTTTGCTTTTTTTGTTATTTTATTATTGTCTAACAATACGGCATACATTTTACTACGTAATCCGATAAAGTATTTGATAGCGCTCGAGTTCATTTCATCTTTGAACTTACCAATAACCTTTTTATTTGTGTCGTCATGAAATTTACTGTCACGTGGGTAATCAGAAAGATCAAACAGATATCTATTATCATGCATGTCCTGATAGATGTCCTCACATTCGATTTCATATACGAGCGAATCAGTATCAGTAAATAATAATCTACTAGCCGGCCATTGATTTTTAACAAAATTATAATGAAAATCGTACATCAGCCACTTTGATAAATCTAACACTGAAGCTCCAACGTAGATCGGCTTGTTTAGTTTTAGATTTGTTTTTCTTCTTTGTATCGCAACAAGATTCTCATTAAATATTTTCATGCTCACAAAATCATCGTCTGACACAAGTTTGTTTCTGCGATTGACATCATTGACTAGTTCGATATTTACGCGTTTCCTAATATTCTCCATCGTCTTACCAAAAACAGAATTGTTCATCAGTTTGAAAAAGTTTTTCTCAAAATCAGTTTTTGCCGCAGCTCTTCTTGTAGTGTTCGAGTTAATATAACCTCTCATCCACGGCGACTGATTAAATTTTAGTACGCGATGAACTTTTCTCAACACGAGACCAGCATCGACTGCTTGTTTTAAAGCTTTGTAATGCAAAACATAATTACGTTTATGAAGCAAATTTGGTACTAGTTTCTTTACCATAGAATGTTGTCTTGGTAATGCTGACGCTTGTTGTTCTTCTGATAACAAACTATATTCTATAACCATCGATTCCGCACAGAAAGGGTAATCGTTATGTAGTTTGTGTAGCGAAGTTGGATAATCGAGATCAACTTCAACGAAATACGAAACATCGTCGGGTATCTTTTTTTCTGTCTCTGATAGAAATTGATCAGCCGTGATCCAATGAAAGCCACCAAGAGGCATTGATTCTGCCATCGAATACCCGTACAAGTTATTACAATCTAGATAAATTATATACTTCGAAGGAAGGTCAGGGTTATACTGTTTCAGGTATTTGTTGTTTGCTTCAGCATATTTTTTTGTTATCACGCTAATACCACCTCGGATACCTTTTTCGATAAAATTGAACATATCAACATCAGTCAGTAATTCTAACCTTACCTTACTAAACTTTAGCAAAGCATCCCATGACAGTCCGGGGGCAGAATAATACCAGCAAGGATCTAGTCCGTAATTATTATAACTCACTTCTCGAAAACTTTCAAAAACATCTGCTAATAATAACACGTCAGTTTTCAAATACAAATCGTGATAATCACCAAAAGTCTCACAATCAAACTCTTTCCAAATATGTTGTGCATACCTGTACTCATCATCAGTTATATTTTCATTTTTAAGTTGTGAGTAAAATTTGTCTTTGTCAGGTAAAGATGTTTCATCAAATTTACTCCAATCGTCGAGATATTCGTATGGAAAAACTCCTTTTTTAGCTAGCAGATTAAATTTATCTCCAAAACAGTCTCTTAGGTTATTAAATTTACTACAACCTTTCACTAACTCATCTAACGAGGCTGCCATAAACTGCAGGCTGTCAATAAAACGTAATTTACCTAGCGTAACTGACATATACTTTTCAAAATTATTTGGAATGCATTTGATGACATTATTGAGTTTTAGATGAGCTTTTATCTCAGGATCACCAAAAGCTTCTACGATGATGTGACTATCATATCCTCGAAAATTGTGAAGAATAACTGGAATAAAATCTGGAGCGTGAAATTTTAAATTACACTGGTCATGAGCCGCTCCACGATACTGTCCGGTCAAATGGCAATGGTCACGTACTTTTTTGTTGTCAGGGTCAAAAGCTTTTTCACAAATATAACAAATTTTCGCTTGCTCGTGATCAGATTCTTGTTGAGGTGTTAATTTTAACATTGGAGTTACTTTTTTCAAACGATAAGTAATATTATCAACTTCGTTAATCAACTGCTTGAGAAGCCAGACAGCTGGATTTTTACCTCGATATAATTTGATCGGTTTAGATAACCTCGAATCAGCGCAACAAACTACCTTGTACGCTACTCCACATGGAACATGATTTTGAATTTTTCTTGTACTCGATTGGTTAGGATCATTTTCTACGCCAAGTACAGGTTGAAGTAAGCATTCGAAATCGACGTATATGACGAAAGGAATTTTTAGTTTATGATTATGATGGACAAACTGTAACACGCTATCTTTTTTAGATGGCATTGTTATTCTTTGTACGTCACTACAGTAATGCAAATGCTTTTGTAATGTTTCATTGTCTCTACAACCGTGCAAGCAGCGATAACAAAAGAACTTTTTGTTGTTATTTTTATTATACTGTCTTCCAACTAGTCTGTTAAAGTTTTTGATCCAAACGTAATGATTTTTATAAAACAGTAAATTGATAGTCGATTGTGAAGCTTTTTCTGAAATATACCTCGGATAGACATTTTCTTTTTCATCTAATCCGAAAACGTTAATCGAAACATTATTTTGCTTTTCAAACTTTGGTATTTGATTTTCTGCCACTGGAAAGTCAATACCAGCACAATTTAATCTTGACACGTGACTGATATACTTCTCAACACGATCAGCATTTTTTTCTGCTGGAAATAGCGCGGAAAGAACAGCCCATTGGAAACATTTGCTATCGACGTTTTTTATGTTTATACAGCACTGTTTATTTTTTATTTTTGGTGGCAGGTCGATATACGAACTACCGCGTAATGCGTCATATTTCATCGTGTGAAACAAAATTTCCTTGATCATTTCAAACTTCCAACCCGAACCTAATTCGGTAAATTCTTCTATTTTTTTCCAAATTTCTTGGTGTATTTCATTAGATAGTGACAAAAGATCACTACCAAGTAAAACACGTCTAGATTTTGCGTTGATGTAAGGGTCTGCAATTTCCTTGTTAGTAGATTCTTCCGTCAAAAGTAGTTTTGAAAATATAACGTGATATTGCACTAACAATCTTAGACCCTTGTGTTTTTCAAGCTCACGTTTTACAGTCGTCTGTAGCAGATGAAAGAGATTTGTTTCAGAAAAATTTACTAAAACGTTTTGATTATCAAACTGATAACTATTATCAAAACCTGCAAAAGCAGTCGCTATTTTAACAGGTTCTCCAATAAGACTTCTCTTGGCTATATCACGCAATTTCAACATTATTATACTATAGTCTAATATCTAATTGATAATTTACCGCACACTGCGCATGCGCTAGAAAAACAATTAGAGATAAAAAATATCACCTATAATATAATGACAGTAAATCTGACAAGCGCACGTGAGCAAGAGGTATATCATGTTTATCCGAAGTACAATCTGTACGCTGGAAATGCACTTGGTTCGGTTATTAATATCATTACTGGAATATCTGTTGGTAAAGCAACGCCAGCGGGTTATACGATTAGTGTAAAGGGAGATAATACTGAAAGAATTACGATGTTTAGAAAAGATTTTATTTACACGTTATTTTGCGATGACATTCCAGAGGGGAAACGAGTATATCATTATAACGGTAAAGTCACTGATGATAATATTGAAAATTTATCCTTACAAGATGAGTTTCAGCCGCATCCGGTCTTTGATTTATACGAGGCTAACGATCGCGGTATTATTAGAAACAGAAAAACTAAAAAAGTTCTTAATAATATGAGCAATATGGGATATATCAGTGTGACTGTTAGAGGAACATCGACAGATCGAGTTTGTTATACTGGTCATAGGTTTGTTTACGAGGTGTTCAACGGATCTATACCCAATGGTCTGGTTATTAATCATATCAATAATGTAAAAACAGACAATCGATTGGAAAATCTGGAGCTAGTGACCCAACAGGAAAATGTGAGAAAAGGACGAGGTGGTGGTATTAATTTTAGATGCCCAATAAAACCTGTTATTTCGTTAAACCTTGAAACGGATGAGGAGATCAAATTCAAATCAATTACAGCTGCGGCGAAATATTATAATATAAATCCCAGAGCAGTAAAATTTGTAGCTGATGGAGCAACAAAATCAGCTTTTTCAAACAAATATGATGCTAGTATTATTTTTAGATATGATGATTAATAATATTTTGTAATTCGGTTTTAGTCAAACAATGATGAGCAAATGCTATAATATCATCGCAATCAAATTTTAGCGTCACTACTGCACTTTCATTAATTTTATTTTTTTCTGCTTCTGTTAGTAATATTTTATGAGAATCACCTTGCATTACAAAAATCTCAACGGAATATGAACTATAACCTGACAAGCATTTTCTTACCGCTTCAGTCAGTTCGTGGTAGTTTATTATATTAACTTTTTGGTGATATTTGACCTTGTCAGTCATCTTATAACAACAAATTAGATAAAAAGTATATTATAATATGGATATGATGAAACGACTTGCTAGCGATAAGGTCTCCACAATCTCTAATGATATGATAGACAAATCCATTGGTTATAACGAAGATGATATTTTATATAACAACGAGTCTGATGATGGTGAAATAGTCACCGTCGTTAACAGATATAATTATAGCAGACCAACCACTGGAAAATATAATGTCAAGTATCACATTGCTAAAAAAATTATAAAATTTAATTTTACCGTTACCGAACAGCAGGTATTTTTGCAGTTAATCAGACCTTTCTTAAACATTAAAATTCCAGACCGACAGAAAAATATCAAATTCGATTTCATCTTTGTCAAACTCTTTAATCTTATGACGATCTCTGACGATCGCAGACAATATCTAATATCATTATGTAAACCAGTAAAATGCAAATCTATCAAACGAAAGTATGAGGAAATTTATAATAGCATTATTTCACAGTCGATAAAATCGACCGGGTTGGAATCCAACTGTTAAATTTATCACTATACCCACGCCATTTGACTAAACTTTTATCTCCTTTTTTCCTAATCACTTTTTCGATAATGAAAACATCTTGTTCAGTTTTTTGTAGTTCTTGTTCGTAAAAACTACCTACTATAGGTTCACCTGCCAGATCTTTTAACGCGTACGTTACAGGTATTGTTAAGAGTACTTTATCAACAACAAATACTTCTTCGCTCCAGTTTGGAGTAAATCCTTTTTCAAATATCTTTTTAGTCAAAGAGATTCTAACTTTATCACCGACCTTAAATTTATGTCTGCGGTACATGTTTTCATTTGCTAATATTGGATTTTTGATAGCGTCATTGGGTGACATTTTGATGGTTCGATGTTTCGTGTTATTATATTCGCCTACGATTTGAGAAAGGTCATCGATGTACCTGTTGGTGTTTTTAGCTGTCATATGTTTGTGTAATTTTTCGTTTAGCGTGCGATTAAATCTCTCGACAACAACGCTTTTGCCTTCGTTTCCTGTAACGTATTTTTTAATATTATTTTGTTCTAGAAACTGCTCAAACTTTTTGTTAAAAAACTCGGCTCCATGATCAGTCCAGATTTTGTTTGGTTTTCTTTCAGTACTCGTTATTATTTGTTTTAGCGCATCAGTGATTGACGTTCCTGTTTTATCTGAAACTGGCACACTAAAAGCGTATTTACTGAAAACATCTATAACGTTAAACAAATACTTCTTTGGAGCGCCATCAGCGCCAACGTTAAACTGAGCCAGATTGGATACATCTACCAAATCTATTGCCCAGATATCATCTACAGCGTTTGCAACAACTTTACGTCTCGGAAACTTTTTTTTTTAGGTCTGTGTAGTTCGACTGCAAGATCATCGTATAATTCTTTTCCCCGATCGCGAGGCGATTGTCGAGACTCTCCGAGTCCAAGTTTATATTTTGCTCCTATCATTCCTTGAACAAATCTTCTATCAAAACGTTCTCGTAGATTTGTTGGCTCCATATCATGTAATTCGTCTAACATTACTTTATCACAATCTGCTTTCGAGTTTTCATGATCACGATAACAGATATCATGACGCATTGCTATTGCATCCACTTGATTATAAGGCTCTTGGCCTGGCAATGGATTGTCGTTTTCATCTAGTTGTTGATCTAGCGGATTGTAAGGACCTGTATAACGATGACCTGGCAAAGTCCAACCGCCTTTTGGTTTTGGTAATTTTCCAATAATTTTATGTATATCTATACCTAACCCTATTATTTCTCTGTTGTTACAACGTTGACAGTACGTAATGATTTTATCTTGTTCTATGCAAAGATCTTTGTCACAATCACAATTGCATTTCATTTTATTTTATTTTGTTTCATAAGATTAATCGTCGATCAAGATAACTCTATCAACGCTAGATCCTACTTGTTTTTTCAAAAACATACTTTTCTTTCTACCACAGATTGCACAAATACTTTTTAACATCGTTCTATTATTTTTCGTTTTTTCCGTCATCTCATCCTTGTTCTCTGTTTTAGTTTTGCATTTGAGACAGTATGTTGACATTATTATATCAAGGAGTTTAGATAAAATTGATTGCAATATTATCATTCGCATGAGAAGGAAGCTTATCAAATTGTAAAATAAACTTTAAAAAGTTTTTACTCCCAGAGCTTTTACTCTGGCGCATTTGTCTAACAAACATGATACAATAATAACCACAAGCTGATGTTCCAATCGGCTGTAGTTGATTAGACGAATAATTTATTTTATCAAATTTTTTAAAAATATATTTTTTTATGAGATCGCTTGGAGGAAGTCCGAACGAATCAAAATAATTGTTATCGTGGACAGCAACCCAGTGGGTGCCAGAGCCATCATTGAAGTTTTCAATATTTACAACACAAGAACCGCCTGTTGGTACGTCATCGAGTTCATCTTTGGAAAATACTCCTCGAAATCCAACAACGTCCTTCAATTTTTCAATGATGTCAAAATTGCTCAATAACGTCTGGTCCCTGGTAGAGTTAATCCGCGTCCGATTCCTAGTAAGTTTGGCAGCAGACTTCCCGCTAGTCCCGCCAAAAGTGGAGCGAAAGGAATAATTCCTCCTTGTTTTGTTTGTTTGCGTTTTGTTGTTTTCTTTTTTTTCGATGATTTTGTTTTTTTCGGCGACTTTTTCGTTGGCATTTTATTTTATACTATTACATAAAACTGAGTGACTATGTCACTGCCGATAGATTTGTTTGATACCACGACCTTCGACTGCTTTCTTTGTTGCGCCAGAGACTGCTCCTGACGCAGCCGCAAGTCCAAGTGTACCAAGTACTGGTAAAACTTTGCTAGCTATTACTGATAACGCTGGTCCAAAAAATCCACCTTCTTTTGACATTGCAGTTACCTGAGAAACAGATAATTTCAACACAAATGGTTTTCCTTTGTCGAGTTTATTGATTTGTTGTTGCGTTAGCATGACTTTTACTGCAATTTTATTTGAAGTTTCCGGAGAGATCATCAAAGAAACAGAGCTGCGTTTAGCAACAGCTGCTGATAATTTTTCAACTTGACCAGATGTTAGGTATATTTCTCGAGTTGTGTATTTGGTTTTCATAATGTTATATCCAAGTTGTTAGATTAAACTTGTACTGTCATTCTTCCTTTGATTGAATCGATGGTCAGAAATCGATCACTAACCAATAGCGCGTATACGTTATACTGTTCACCTGGCACATCGCCCAGTGTCCACGTGACCTCAATATCTGCAGTCGATCCCACAACACGCTCCAAATGTTTTGATACGTCAAAATAAAAGATGGGATAGAGCGTTCGAAACTCTTCTATTGATATTTGAGATCCACTGTCCGCGTTCTGATATTTTTGCATTGCTTCCATAAGATACATGTACGGCCGAGAGATGTTTCTGGTGGCGTCTTCGGCAAAGTTACATTCGATTGCACGTTCGGGATACTGTTTGGAATTTACTCTCACAAATATTCGTCTAACGTCTGGGTTATCGAATACGGAGTTGTTTATTTCCTGATTGTTACGACGTGCTTGTCGTTGAAATACGACGAACAAGTGTCGCGGTAGTTGTTCGCTGGGCGTGGTCGTTACACGCCATGTGTAATCAGTCGCGTTGGGAATGGCTGTTTGATAAATCCTGTTCTGTTGGAAGTGTATCTTTTTTGTAAAGGTGGCTAGTAAAGATTCGAGCTCCATCATTTTAGCTAATGAAGGGACAACCCGAGGCATCCACAGTGCTAATCTTGTAATAGAAAACTGTCCCTCAGCCACTCCACCGGCGTGTATTATACAATCGTTTTGATCAGCTCGATCTAATATAAGCGTATGTTTTATTCCTCGAAACACTTTGTTATAATCACGGCAAAATCCAAAGATTGTACTTAACGGAAGCATCATCGTTATTTGGTGAGATTCTGCGGCAAACGCTTTTCGTTTAGCAAATCCTTCGTTATATCGTTGTTGTCTTATATTTGTAACGGCTAACCTGATCGAATTACCTATCGCAGCGGCATCATCAGCAGCAGGATTGGCGATGAGATTATTGTTATTTGCAGCAGGATTACCAGCATCAGTACGAAACTCACTCGACACAGTTGTCCCTAGTCCAGTATCTTTGAACCACATCATATTTGTGGCTATTGATCTGGAATAGTCATCGCTAAACGAAACGATGTTTAGTATTGTACTCGCTATGGGTAAGTGCATCGAAATATCTTCTACGGTTTGATTGGCCAGTTGGTATCGTGCACTCTTAAACAAACTCCAACCATTATTGACGAGAGCGATTTCTACATTAGCTGCAATATCAGCACCTGCTGCATCTAATATTCGGCCACGCACTTCTAACATTGCCTTATGGGGTAGTAGAAACACGTCCTCGTCTCTTGTGTTAAAAGTTCTAACTCCGGTTTTATTCGGTTCGTTCGAGTTCTCATCGAGATACTCGACATACTCTAATTCTGTTACAGCATCGTCAGTATCAATTTCTTCTGCAAAGTCGAGATAGTTTTTAGCTGACATTTATTTTATAATCGTTACACAAAATTAAAAGGCAGCAGGGGTCATCGGTTTTGTTTTCTTTACAAGTTTACGTACTATTTCTTCACCACTCGGCGACAGTAATTTTTTTGTTGTAGCTATCATAGCTCGTTTTGTTTCTTCTGTTGGCGCAATATCTGATATTACTCGTTTTATTTCTGATGGGGAAGGTCCTTTAATCTTATCAGCAATCTTTTGCCCTACTGCAGTGCCTGCTGAAGATGCCGCCCCTGTAGCGAAAGCTTTACCGGCGTCAAGTGCAATGGGCGCTACTTTACGCGCGATTCCTGGAATATTCTCTGCAATTGTTGTAAATATATTTCCAAAAAATCCACCTACGATTTTTCTTCGATAAACTTTTCTTCGTCTCATTTTATAAAATTATGTACACAAAATCACATGCCTAGGCAGTGCGTAGGTGTAAGTAATACGTGACTATCTCGTTGTTCACGTCTATTTGTCGTCCAGATTGGTTTGTGAGTTGCATTGTAATGCTTGTAATTTGATTCTCAGGTGTTATTGGATAGTAGATAATCTGTCGCGGATTGATTTGCATGAGAGAACCCGGTGGGACTTCTGGTGAGAAACTGTAGATCGTTTGCCCGCGGTTGCCTTTTGACGTATAAGATCCAGATGCGATAGAGCAATTGATGAGTATTGTATTTACTTCTGTGATATCTACTGGTAGTTCTCCATCAAATGTCAAAGATTTATCTTCACCGGTGGTATAGTATAAAACTCTAGTAAAACCTAACATCTTTCCAAAACTTCTTTCTTCAAAGATGACTTTCATATTTCTTTTCACTGTTATCCTAGCTCGTAAGGTGTTATAATTCGCCGCTAATTCGAAATTATCAGCATTCCCACCAGCTTTTGTTAGAAGCTCTTTTATTGTTCTGTTTAGATCAGTAATGTTATAAGCTCCTTGTGGAATTTGTAGTTTGTATTGTATATCAATAAACTCTTTTTGTGATGTTGGAGATTGTTTAACATTAACGATTAAAATTTCATCATTAATCCCAGTTTTAATATTCGGCATGGCGTTCCAGCAAGTACAAGAAATTAATCCAATCTCATACTGTTTTGCAGGATCTAGTTCTATTGGTGGGTTGTAATTTACTGTAAAATTCGCGCTGTTTCCTGTTATTTGTGATGAATCAAGCAATAATGTTGTTTGCATTATACTAATATTTTAGATAAGATCGCGGTGTAAAATTTCGTACTCGGATGATGTTAGTAATCCACTCGATCTTAGATGATCAAGTATATCAATAATTTCGTTATCAATCTCTACACTTTCATTACCAGCTTCTTTAGAGGATATCAACAGCATTAGCCGATCGACTATGTCTGCGTTTGATGTAAATATTTTCACACCTTTTCCTCTTTTTTCTGGTAATCTTTTATCTCGATCATCTTCGTATTTATCAAACAATCTTTTAAAATCCCAACCTTTTTTATAACCTTTTGGTTTATTTCGATATCGTTCTGATGTTTTAAGAAAAACCTCAGCAATAATTCCTTCTCTAATATAATTGAGTAATGTTGGAATATTTCCTTCATCTTTTTGATCTTTAATTTCTTCATCAGCATGTAAACCATTTTTTATAATTTCTCTTAATTTTTCTATCAAATTATCATACTTTTCTTTTGGCCAATCTCGAATACTATTAATATTAGTGATATCATATTTTTCCATAAACTCGTTATACTCGGAATCGCCTATTTCTACCCTAGCTTGTCTTCTGTAAATTTTTATAGTTTCTTCAAAAGGTATCATTTTTATCACACTTTCTTGTAATATTTTTTGTTTCTCAGTTAATTCTTCAGTTTGTTCTGATAATTTTTCCATCATACTTCTTATCTCATCTGGATTAACCGTCAATCTTGTTATTGCGTGTTGAAGTTCAAGAGGATTGTTCATTAGCCTGTCAAACTCAGCTTGTCGTGCAGCAGGATCAGCAATGTTTCTTACAAGTTCGTTTACAATTTTTACAGTTTCTTCTTTTGATCTTTCTCCAAGTAAACCAAACAAACCCTTTTCTTTCATTTTTGCTAGTTCTTCTGGAGATAATGTTTGTATTTCTGGCTGCTTGCCAAGCATCGCCTCAGTAACAGGTTTGAAAAATTTGGTTCTTTCTTCTTCTGCTTGAACTTGTCCACGTCGAGCTTCTTCCACCTTTTTCTTAAAAGCCGCTCGAGTTTCGAGAAACTTTTTTAGTAATTCGATTTTCTGTTGATGTTTGTCCATTATTTTTATACGCTTTACAAAATTATATCATAGAAACGGTCTCAAGGCAACAACGAAACATCTTGGTTGGATCACGCGCTAGCTTGTCAAATAAAAAGAAACTATATCGATCTTTAGTTGCTCGATGATATAATTCGATAAATTTATCTTTTGTAACATCACCACATTGTTCGTTTGCAATATTTCTCACATCCACATTATCTAGTCCGGGAAATAATATGAAACAACCCGTATTTCGCCTAATAAACCTATCAACATTATAAAAACCTTGGGCAAGATAAACAGAATTACATCTTTTATTACGTGATAGTGAAAAATATGATCTAATCTTGTTCATTTCCTCATTGTTTAGCGGAATATCATCAAAGACGATTATCTTCTGCTCTGACGAATCGAGTTCATTCACTGGAACGAGTTCTTCTGGTTGTTTTATCAAAAATATATCATCACCAATGCCAAGGTCATCACGAAGTTTATCATTATACTCACTTAGTAACTCGTATTTGTCTTGTTGGGGGTTGATGGTGTAAATATACACCTTATCATAGTTAAAGTTATTATTGAGTAAAAGATTTAATAACAAATTTGTTTTACCAGATCCAGTTCGCCCAACAATAAGATAATGACAGTCTGGAAGTTCATTGCTATGTTTATGCTTCACCAATCGCTCGGTGTCAAAGTTTATTATCTTCGCCATCGTATAATTTTATGTTATATTAAACCAACAATTTTGTGTAGAACGGTATGTATAATGAGCTACTATACAAAATTTGGAACATTAGCAGTAGATTTATTAACAGAAGGTTACCAGGGTGACTTATCCAAGTATGCGACTCTTGATAAGCTCAAAAATGAAATCAACAATTTGTTAAACGTTGCAAGTGTAGATCCAAATGAAGTTGTAGTTTTCCAGGACAAACAAGGACGATTAAAGACGAGTAATGTACAACTATCAGATGTACTAGTACGAAATCCTACTGCAGTTGCTAATAATATTGTTACTTTTAACAATCAAGGTAAGATAGAAGATTCGGGTAGGTCAGTTAACGATTATGTTAGAAAAGCAGGTGATTTATTTACGGGAAACATTGCTATGAACCAGAACAAGATCACATACCTTGGAAACCCAACTGAGGATAATGACGCTGCTACTAAGAAATATGTTGATGATCAGGAATCAAAGTACGTGTCGGCGCATGGCGGTATAATGCGTGCATTTCTCAACATGAACAATAATGGCATCAATAATCTTAGAACACCAGAATCTGATTTTGATGCTGTAACAAAGAAATATGTTGATGATATCAACAATGAAATCACCAAGTTCAAAACTGATTTTACTAATCACATCACCACGTTTTTAAATTTTCGTAGAAACATAAACAAAACCAATAACGAATTTTTTGGAAGTCCACCGTCTGTTGATATTACACTCGATAATATTAACACAAAACTCAACGATATTATTAGTGGAATTCCTAGTATTGTTGAGAAAACGAGTATGATTAAAATTCCTCACAAGCAGATTAAAAATATTGTTTATACTGTTGCTTCTGGAATGTCTACTTGGTCGCCGCAAAATAACACTCTCAAACATACTGCAGAGGTCACTGGTGTGTATAGATTGTCCGTGTTGAGCAGTGCAAAGTTTAATATATTTACATTATTTCCATGGCGTCACTCGACTGATAATTTCTCTGGAACCGTGTCTATTGTGTTAAACAAAGATGTTGAAGAAACTTTTATGCTAATAGCAGATGACAAAAAATTAACTGCTGCGTCATATTGGTATTGTCTGGAATTTGTGGCTGAAACACCTCAACTAGTTACTTGATCAAGCCTGAGATTATGTGAACAAATATTATAATGAAGAAAAGTATAGTTGATTTCAATCATATTTCAAAAGATATTCCAGAACAGGATGTTGACGCACTAATACAATACTACAAATATTATCATAAAAAACTTTGGTGCGTTAAAAAATGCTACAAATATTATAACAAAATACTTCGAGTAATATCATATCTACCCTTGTTAATGACTAGTTCTGGCATAATTTCAAGTGGTATATCATTAAACCCGTTTTTGTTAATCATATCCGGTGTTGGTGTTTCTCTTACAGCAGCTTGTAAAAAAGTTGAACCTAAAATTTTGATAAAAAAGCACGGCTGCTTAACATCAATTATAACTTACAAAAAACTACTTGATCAAATAAGATCTTACCTACGAGGAGTAAAATATAGTATGGACGATTTAATACGTGAATTTCGTATTATTGACAACATGTTAACAGATATTCTACCCATGAGGATCAGCAAATATGAGAAAGATTATCAAAAGAAGTATGATATAACATAAAATTTTATATAATACCACTTACTTTACTGGAATTCTAATGCGTAATTTAGTCCACAATCGCCACGCTCTGCTAAATCGTAATGATTTGGAAAATTGAGTCTGACACATCATTTTGCTTATTCTGGAAGATCACGTAATTAAATTTTACCTGTTACCTAGGTATTTTGCAACAGGTGTTCTATTGTATTTGTTTGGAGGTCTAGAGGGGTTGTTGAGCTCGGATTCTTAGCGCAATTATTGATTGCAATAGGTTTTCTATTACGTTACCTAGGTATTTTGTATTTGTTGAGCTCGGATTCTTAACGCAATTATTGATTGCAATAGGTTTTCTATTACGTTACCTAGGTATTTTGTATTTGTTTGGAGGTCTGGAGGGGGTTGTTGAGCTCGGATTCTTACTTTCTCCTACTACTTTGTCCTTAAGAATGGCTACTATTTCCTTGGCATGATATATCCAGTTTTGTATTAAAAGTGCTGTTAAAATTGGCAAACCATAGTTTTATAAATATAGGTTTCATTTGCAGGGTGACAAGTTTCTTTTATAGTGGTGCTGAAAAAATATTAATGACTCAGGGTATGCCTTTTTGATTGATGCCATTTATGGTCATGATTCAGGGTATGCCTTTTTGATTGATGCCATTTAAGGTCATGATTCAGGGTATGCCTCTTTGATTGATGCCATTTAAGGCCATGATTCAGGGTGTGCCCTTTTGATTGATGCCATTTAAGGCCATGATTCAGGGTATGCCATTATGATTGATGCCATTTAAGGCCATGATTCAGGGTATGGCTTTTTGATTGATGCCATTTAAGGCCATGATTCAGGGTATGCCTTTTTGATTGATGCCATTTAAGGTCATGATTCAGGGTATGCCTTTTTGATTGATGCCATTTAAGGTCATGATTCAGGGTATGCCTCTTTGATTGATGCCATTTAAGGTCATGATTCAGGGTGTGCCTTTTTGATTGATGCCATTTAAGGCCATGATTCAGGGTATGCCATTATGATTGATGCCATTTAAGGCCATGATTCAGGGTATGCCTTTTTGATTGATGCCATTTAAGGCCATGATTCAGGGTATGCCTTTTTGATTGATGCCATTTAAGGCCATGATTCAGGGTATGCCTTTTTGATTGATGCAATTTAAGGCCATGATTCAGGGTATGCCTTTTTGATTGATGCCATTTAAGGCCATGATTCAGGGTATGCCTTTTTGATTGATGCAATTTAAGGCCATGATTCAAGGTATGCCTTTTTGATTGATGCCATTTAAGGCCATGATTCAGGGTATGCCTTTTTGATTGATGTCATTTAAGGCCATGATTAATCTGTATTTTATTGTCACAACCTCATTTCCAACATTGGAGTCAACAGTTCTTACAACCTTTTTCATTTGCATACATTTTCTAAACTCCTTGATAGATTGTCACCTTACTTGTTATGTGTCATTACATTATTAAGACAAATTTTAACCTTGTGTCAAGGTCACAGTCATAGAAAATTTAGAATAAAATTTTGGTTCAGATTTTTCATTTGCTTGTATATCCTAAACACCTCAATGGATTCTGTTTAGTCATTGCAAAATCATTATGAAGTTGAGATTTTGTTGCATGCCCTCCCTTTTCACCTTGTGGCCAAAGTCACATGTTTTAAAGTAATGCTTGTTGATCATTGTCTCAACATGCATAATCTGGCCTTCTTCTGATAACCAAGTATTTACAGTTCTTCATTTATCCAGACTTTTTATAATAATGGAGAATTTTGAAAAGTTCTCTTTACTGAATAACAGGCTGAAAAGAATGTAGAGACCTTGTTTTGATTCTTGCAATCTTTGTATATGTTTCTAGGAATTGGTACAGGTGCTGGCTGGGTTTATCCAGTAGCCTTTCTGCTGCAGAATCAGCTGATCACAGTATATGAGTGTAATGCTGTAGTCAAGACAGTCACAGAGTTTTTTGGCCCAATGTGTTTGCCTGGAGCTCTCACATCCTTCTACAATCCATTTGGTAAGTACTATTAGATTATCTGTATATTAGACCAGTTTGAGTTTAAGGGAACTATACAATTAGACCAGTTTGAGTTTAAGAGAACTATACGATTAGACCAGTTTAAGGGAACTATACGATTAGACCAGTTTGAATTTAAGGGAACTATACAATTAGACCAGTTTGAGTTTAAGGGAACTGTACAATTAGAGCAGTTTGAGTTTAAGGGAACTGTACAATTAGAGCTGTTTGAGTTGAAGGGAACTATTTGATTAGATCAATTAGAGTTTAAGGGAACTATTTGATTAGACCAGTTTGAGTTGAAGGGAACTATTTGATTAGATCAGTTTGAGTTGAATGGAACTATTTGATTAGACCAGTTTGAGTTTAAGGGAACTGTACAATTAGAGCAGTTTGAGTTTAAGGGAACTGTACAATTAGAGCTGTTTGAGTTGAAGGGAACTATACGATTAGAGCAGTTTGAGTTTAAGGGAACTATTTGATTAGACCAGTTTGAGCTGAAGGGAACTATTTGATTAGATCAGTTTGAGTTTAAGGGAACTATTTGATTAGACCAGTTTGAGTTTAAGGGAACTATTTGATTAGATCAGTTTGAGTTTAAGGGAACTATTTGATTAGACCAGTTTGAGTTGAAGGGAACTATTTGATTAGACCAGTTTGAGTTTAAGGAAACTATACGATTAGAGCAGTTTGAGTTTAAGGGAAGTATTTGATTAGACCAGTTTGAGTTTAAGATATGTAGCTTTGTATACTTGCATGTAATCGTTACAAAGTATGTTGCCTTCCATATTTTCAGGGTCACAATCAAAAATGTTTATATGACCCTTACTGAAGGAGATCCTTCTTTTATTAAATTTAAAACTCATGATGTTTGGACCAGCACTTCCTTGAGGGCCTATTTTAAGGATTCTTCATTCAAGGATATAATAAAAAAACATCATAAACTATCTTCTCCTACTTCCACATTAGTACAACATAGTGCAGTCAATGTTTCTCTTGGACCCATAGAGCCAGCCTAACATGTTACATAGAGGAAATTAAACAAGTGGATCTTTTCTTTGCATGCTAAGTACATTATATTTTTAAAAAAAAACCCAAATATCAGCCTTTTCCACATAACTGACAAATTCATCTACACAGTAGTGTTGGGTAAGATATTTCTGTAATTAAGCATTTTAGGGGGTTTTTTTAGGTTGTAAAACTAATTATGCAATGCTTACCCACTGCTGAATGCCACACCCAACTCTTTATAGCCTGGTGGACCATGTCTCATTGACAATTCTCCACTCTGTTGGAAGATGTATTCACATTAAACAGATGTGGTTTGTTGGCACAAAAATAAAAAAGCTGTAAAATAGTGATTAGTATTAAAGTTTTTTTTGCATGCTAACTATAGAATCATGTAAATCCTAGTTTGCCTATATATACATGATGAGGCATGAATATCATTTTTCTGGAGGTCACAGCAGTGGTGGTGATAACATTTAAGATGTCACAGATAATATTTAAGATTTGTGTTAATGTTTTTGCAAGTTGGAATGTGTATGTATGCTGCACTTGAGTTCATTGACATGGATGAGTTCTACAAAGTAGTACAATAATAATAGATTCCACTTTGTTTCCTTAAGGATTTTATTATGAATGTTATAACAATCTTTATTTAAAAAAAAAACTATTGCAATTTTTTTTCAGGTAACAACCCAACTCGTGTTTGTGACTTGTGTATTGGATCTGGGGTGGAGCAGTGCACGTCTAGTGATCCCAATGCTGGTGAAGATGGGGCATTCCGGTGCCTGTCCAGTGATAGTGGTGACATAGCCTTTTTACGACACAATACAGTGCAACTCCAGGCTCTTGTGGAAGGTGTTGATCCAGGGGTAAATGCTATTTTAATTCCTCTTGTTATAAAGGTCATACCTGCTAAGGAAATATATATGTAAAAGAAGGTATCGCTGAACATGCTAGAATATTACAAAGATCTTCTATAAGTGGTCATCAGGGACTGCAAAATGTCCCAGTTCAAACAACAATGGGTCTTTCCAATAATAATGGGTGGGTCCCAATTCCGATAATAATTTGTCCAATTTCCGATAATAATTAGTCCCAATTCCAATACTAGTGGGTCCCAATTCCAATAATAATGGGTCCCAGTTCCAATAGTATTGGGTCCCAATTCCAATTATATTGTGTCCCAATTCCAATAATATTGAGTCCCAATCCATTAATAATAGTCTCAATTCCAATAATAATCGGTATTAATTCAAAAAATAATCGGTATCAATTCCAATAATAATCAGTATCAATTCCAATAATGCATCCCAGTTCCAATACTATTGGGTCCCAATTCCAATAATAATGGGTCCCAATTCCAATGATATTGGGTCCCAATTCCAATAATAATGGTCCCAATTCCAATAATAATAATGGGTCTCAATTGCAATAATAATGGTCCCAATTGCAATAATAATGGTCCCAATTCCAATAATAATGGGTCCCAGTTCCAATTCTATTGGGTCCTGATTCCAATAATAATGGGTCTCAATTGCAATAATAATGGTCCCAATTGCAATAATAATGGTCCCAATTCCAATAATAATGAGTCCCAGTTCCAATGCTATTGGGTCCCAATTCCAATAATAATGGGTCCCAATTTCAATAATAATGGGTCCCAGTTCCAATGCTATTGGGTCCTGATTCCAATAATAATGGGTCCCAATTCCGATACTATTGGATCCCAATTCCAATAATAATGGGTCCCAATTCCAATAATAATGGGTCCCAATTCCATTGCTATTGGGTCCCGATTCCAATAATAATGGGTCCCAGTCCCATTGCTATTGGGTCCCGATTCCAATATAAAATACAAGCAAACATGTCTTAATTGTCATCATTATTCATCAGTTACCTGATCTACACAGCCATTTTCATTTTTCCTCCACCAAATTTCCTGTATAAAGATCATGTATTTAAACAGTAACAAGGTCTAAACAGCCATTTTCATTTTTCCTCCACCAAATTTCCTGTATAAAGATCATGTATTTAAACAGTAACAAGGTCTAAACAGCCATTTTCATTTTTCCTCCACCAAATTTCCTGTATAAAGATCATGTATTTAAACAGTAACAAGGTCTACACAGCCATTTTCATTTTTCCTCCACCAAATTTCCTGTATAAAGATCATGTATTTAAACAGTAACAAGGTCTAAACAGCCATTTTCATCCCCCCCACCCTAATTTCCTGTATAAAGGTCATGTATTTAAACAGTTATTCGGCTTAAACAGCCATTTTCATTTTCCCTCCACCAAATTTCTTGTATAAAGGTCATGTATTTAACAGTCACCAGTGGTCTACACAGCCATTTTCATTTTCCCTCCACCAAATTTCCTGTATAAAGGTCATGTATTCAACAGTCACCTGGTTTAAACAGCCATTTAAATTTTCCCACCACCAAATTTTCTGTATAAAGGTCATGTATTTAAAGAGTTACCTGATTTTCAGTGTATTTCCAAAAGCAACCAATGGTTTCTTTCTGCTTTAAGCAGGCATTCATGTTTATCAACAGTGAGTACTTTGCAAAACCAAGCATTTGCTCTTAATAAAGGACATTTGCCTTTTAGATAAAGATGTCATGTGCTTGGACCTGTAATCATTTCTTAACATGCTTGTCATTCTTGGACTGGTAAGCATTTCTTAACTTGCTTGTCATTCTTGGACTGGTAATCATTTCTTAACATGCTTGTCATTCTTGGACTGGTAAGCATTTCTTAACTTGCTTGTCATTCTTGGACTGGTAATCATTTCTTAACTTGCTTGTCATTCTTGGACTGGTAATCATTTCTTAACTTGCTTGTCATTCTTGGACTGGTAATCATTTCTTAACTTGCTTGTCATTCTTGGACTGGTAAGCATTTCTTAACTTGCTTGTCATTCTTGGACTGGTAAGCTTTTCTTAACTTGCTTGTCATTCTTGGACTGGTAATCATTTCTTAACTTGCTTGTCATTCTTGGACTGGTAATCATTTCTTAACTTGCTTGTCATTCTTGGACTGGTAATCATTTCTTAACATGCTTGTCATTCTTGGACTGGTAATCATTTCTTAACTTGCTTGTCATTCTTGGACTGGTAATCATTTCTTAACTTGCTTGTCATTCTTGGACTGGTAATCATTTCTTAACTTGCTTGTCATTCTTGGACTGGTAATCATTTCTTAACTTGCTTGTCATTCTTGGACTGGTAATCATTTCTTAACATGCTTGTCATTCTTGGACTGGTAATCATTTCTTAACTTGCTTGTCATGCTCAGATCACCCAGTGTAAGTTTTAATTTGGGCTTTCATGATTGACAAATATGATGTCACATTGCTAACTTGATGGATGGAAAAAGAAATGTGGCTGTACAGGGGGATGAAAAACTAAGCTAAATAAAATAAATGTCTGCCAATCTTTTATCAGTTGTGTCAGATTTAAATATGTGAGTATTGATTTACTCCACAATAGAATTAAAAACATTCTTGCTTTTTCTAAATGTAAGGAAACACCTTTTTTTGCTTCACTTAATCAGTGTATATTCCTGCCATCATGGGTCAGAATTGAATGAACAGTCACATGACCATGTCACATGCTGGATGAATGAGGCAGTAGACCTAATTTTACTATTGTTTAGTTATAAACCAAGGAAATTTAGTAAAATTGCTTTTGTAGTAAAACCTTGAGATAAATTACAAAAAATTTACCTTACAAATAAACACACACACACACACACACACATTTAGCAGTATTGTAATAATGTGTGCTGTTGGTAAAAAATGTCAGTAAAAAACAGATTTTATCTTCAGTTTTTGTTTGTGTTTAAATATATTCATTGATTTTTAATCACTATATTATCTGTAATTGCAGAGATATTATGTATATAAAACAGTTAAATTTATTTGGGGATTAAGAGATATACTTTACAATCTTATAATGTTCAAATTAATGATGAGTCACTTTTTCAAAATGCTCTTCAGTTTGACAAAATGTCGCATTGTCAATAAATTCAGTGTTATGTACAATGTAGGGTGAGCAATATTGATGCTTGATGAGTTCAGGTTCCAGTGTACAGTGTAATGTGAGCAATATTGATGCTTGATGAGTTCAGGTTCCAGTGTACAGCGTAATGTGAGCAATATTGATGCTCAATGAGTTCAGCTTCCAGTGTACAGTGTAATGTGAGCAATATTGATGCTTGATGAGTTCAGGTTTCAGTGTTCAGTGTAATGTGAGCAATATTTATGCTTGATGAGTTCAGCTTCCAGTGTACAGTGTAATGTGAGCAATATTGATGCTTGATGAGTTCAGGTTTCAGTGTACAGTGCAATGTGAGCAATATTGATGCTTGATGGGTTCAGGTTCTAGTGTACAGCGTAATGTGAGCATATTGATGCTTGATGAGTTCAGCTTCCAGTGTACAGTGTAATGTGAGCAATATTGATGCTTGATGAGTTCAGGTTTCAGTGTTCAGTGTAATGTGAGCAATATTTATGCTTGATGAGTTCAGCTTCCAGTGTACAGTGTAATGTGAGCAATATTGATGCTTGATGAGTTCAGGTTCCAGTGTACAGTGTAATATAAGCAATATTGATGCTTGTTGAGTTCAGGTTTCAGTGTACAGTGCAATGTGAGCAATATTAATGCTTGATGGGTTCAGGTTCTAGTGTACAGTGTAATGTGAGCAATATTGATGCTTGATGAGTTCAGGTTTCAGTGTACAGTGCAATGTGAGCAATATTGATGCTTGATGAGTTCAGGTTTCAAGAAATTTGCTATACAGGACAAGCAGCAAGCTGGCAATTTTTCTGCGACTTGGTGGCAGTAGCAAGCTTTTCCTACATATTTGTTTTAGGAAGCATAAATGTCAGATTAATTTGTTATGTGAAAAATAAATAGATAGTTACAGTGGAGCATACGATCTTCATTAAACATTCATGTTTGAAATAGAAATGCAAATTGATTGCTTTAAAATAAATGCAGATTAATGACTTTAAAAATTAAATGCAAATTAATAGCTATAAAATAAAAATGCAGATTGATGGCTTTAAAATATAAATGCAAATTATTAGCTATAAAATAAAAATGAAAATTAATGGTTTTAAAATAACAATGCAAATTAATGGCTAAAAAATAAAAATGCAAATAATGGCTTTAAAATAAAAATGTAGATTATTGGCTATAAAATGAAAATGAAGATCAATGATTATGAAATAAAAATGCAGATTAATAGCTATAAAATAAAAATGAAAATGACTTTAAAAAAATGCAAGTTAATGACTATAAAGTAAAAATGCAAATTAATGGCTATGAAGTAAAAATGCAAATTAATGGCTATGAAGTAAAAATGCAAATTAATGGTTATAAAATAAAAATGTAGATTAATGTCTATAAAATAAAAATGTAGATTAATGCCTATAAAATGAAAATGCAGATTAATGTCTATAAAATAAAAATGCAGATTAATGTCTATAAAATAAAAATGCAGATTTCTGGCTTTAAAATAAAGATGTAGATTTTTGGCTATAAAATAAAAATGTAGATTAGTGGCCATAAAACAAATGCAGATAGCTGACTTAAATAAAAAAATGCAAATAATTGGCTATAAAATAAAAATGCAGATGAATGGCTATAAAATAAAAGTGCAAATTAAAGGCTATAAAATAAAAATGCAGATTAATGTCTATAAATTAAATACACAGATAAATGGCTATAAAGTAAACAAACACAGTTAAATTGCTATAAAATAATAATGCAGACTAATAGCTATAAAAAAATGCAAATTAATAACTATAAAATAAAAATGAAAATTAATTGTTTAAAAATAAAAATGCAGATTAATGGCTATAAAATAACAATGCAAATTAATGGCTATAAAATATAAAAAAATTAATGGCTTTAAAATAAAAATTGAGATTAATGGCTATAAAAATTGCAAATTGATGGCTATAAAATAAAAATGCAAATTAATGGCTTAAAATTAAAATACAAATTAAATGGCTTAAAATAAAAGTATAGCATAATAGCTATAAAATTAAAATGCAAATTAATGGTTTTAAAATAAAATTAATATTAATGGTTTTAAAATAAAAATGTAGATTAATGGCTATAAAAAAATTTAAATTAGTGGCTATAAAATAAAATTGCAGATTAATGGCTTTCAAACAAAAATGCAAATTAATGGCTATGAAATAAAAATGCAAATTAATGGCTATAAGATTTAAATGCAAATTAATCACTAAAAATAAAAAGAAAATTAATGGCTTTAAAATAAAAATGCAGATTATTGGCCATAAAACACAAATGTAGATTAAAGGCTATAAAATAAAACTGCAAATTAATACTCTATGAAATAATGCAAATTAATGGCTATAAATAAAAATGCAGATTATTGGCCATAAAATACAAATGTTGATTAATGGCTATAAAATAAAAATTCAAATTAATGGTTATAAAATAAAAATGTAGATTAAATGCTTTAAAAGAAAAATGCAAAATAATTGGCATTAAAATAAAAATATAGAATAATGACTATAAAATAAAAATGTAAACTAATAGCTTTATTTTTAAAAGGAATGGGAGCTAACTGCCTTTCTGAAGGACACACAATGGCAGCCAACCATGGCTGGCCTATGAAGGTTTCAAACTCAGATTTCTTGGTTTATGAGTGCAATACTTTGCCAGCTGTCCTTGCTGTTATTGAAATATACTTATATGTTTCAATGCTAAATCATAAGTTTTTATTTTAAGCAAGTACTTTAACAAGAAGTTACATATTTCAGGATTTTGAGCTTATTTGCCCAACCGGTGGCTCAGCAGCTATCACGGATTACCAGCAGTGTAACTTTGGAAAGGTCCCAAATAACATTGTCATGACATCAAGCATGAAGAATGCAGCAACCATAGCAAGCTACAAGAGCTTTTTGAAGCAGCTGGTGGAGTGGTTTGCAGCAGGAAAACCATATACGAACACATTTTCCATCTTCAGCTCCACTAGCTATTCGTACCTTAAACGATCAAATCTTCTCTTCTCCGATGCCACCAAAATGCTCATAGATGTCAGAGATAGAGATACCTATTATTCATGGACAGGTAAAGAGAAGTTTCCAATCTCATGTCATTTTCTTGCAGTGTCTTTTATGGCCAAGCTTTTATTTATTTGTTATTTAGACATTACTTCTGATTACAAAAGATTATGATTTCATGGAATTTAATGAATGCATTTTAATTTAATCATGGTAAAATAGTGTGACTTGAATCATTTGGTGAAAAATATTCATTTTGTATAAATGTGGCATGTCTTTTAATTATTGTAAAAGAATATGTGACAGTGCAAACTGGACAAGGATGCTGAAATGTGTAAATCAGTACGTTTTCACTATCTTTAAATAAGTTTAATATATTTGTTATAAGTTTAATGTATTCACTAAGTTTAATGTATTTGTTATAAGTTTAATGTTTTTTTTCTGTATGTTTAATGTATTTGTTATGGATTTAATATATTCACTTTAAGTTTAATGCATTCAAACTTTAATCTGTTTATTATTTGCTTAATGTACTCATTTTAAGTTTGACATGTTCACTTTAAGTTTAACATTCACTATAAGTTTAACATATTCACTGTAATTAAATGATGCAAAAAAATATGATTGATTCCTTGTCAACTTTAACAGTCTTGGCATTCATCATCTTTTTTGTAAACTGGAAAATATGATTTAATTGAATAATGTGATGTGTGAGGCAAAACCCCCTGAAGTTGTGGCATCATTTGTACTAAGGAAGATTTGATAACCCCCTGAAATTATGGCATCATTTGTGCTAAGGAAGACATTGATTACCCCCTGAAATTATTACATCATTTGTACTAAGGAAAACATTGATAACCCCCTGAAATTATGGCATCATTTGTACTAAAGAAAACTTGATAACCCCCTGAAATTATGGCATCATTTGTGCTAAGGAAGACATTGATTACCCCCTGAAATTATGGCATCATTTGTGCTAAGGAAAACATTGAAAACCTCCTTAAATTATGTCATCATTTGTACTAAGGAAGACTTTGATAACCCCCTGGAATTATGGCATCAGTTGTACTAAGGAAGACTTGATAACCCCCTGAAATTATGGCATCATTTGTGCTAAGGAAGACATTGATTACCCCATGAAATTATTGCATCATTTGTACTAAGGAAAACATTGATAACCCCCTGAAATTATGGCATCATTTGTATTAAAGAAAACTTGATAACCCCCTGAAATTATGGCATCATTTGTGCTAAGGAAGACATTGATTACCCCCTAAAATTATGGCATCATTTGTGCTAAAGAAGACATTGATTACCCCCTGAAATTATTACATCATTTGTACTAAGGAAAACATTGATAACCCCCTGAAATTATGGCATCATTTGTACTAATGAAGACTTGATGACCCCCTGAAATTATAGCATCATTTGTGCTAAGGAAGACATTGATTACCCCCTGAAATTATGGCATCATTTGTGCTAAGGAAGACATTGATAACCCCCTGAAATTATGGCATCATTTGTACTAAGGAAGACATTGAAAACCTCCTGAAATTATGGCATCATTTGTACTAAGGAAGACATTGATTACCCCCTGAAATTATGGCATCATTTGTACTAAGGAAGACATTGATAACCCCCTGAAATTATGGCATCATTTGTACTAAGGAAATCTTGATAACCCCCTGAAATTATGGCATCATTTGTGCTAAGGAAGACATTGATTACCCCCTGAAATTATGGCATCATTTGTACTAAAGAAGACTTGAAAACCCCCTGAAGTTATGGCATCATTTGTGCTAAGGTAGGATTGAAAACCCCTGAAATTGTGGCATCAGTTGTACTAAGGAAGACTTGCAAACCCCCTGAAATTATGGCATCAGTTGTACTAAGGAAGACATTGATAACCCCCTGAAATTATGGCATCATTTGTGCTAAGGAAGACCTGAGAAACCCCTGAAATTATGGCATCATTTGTGCTAAGGAAGACATTGATTACCCCATGAAATTATGGCATCATTTGTACTAAGGAAGACTTGAAAACCCCCTGAAATTATGGCATCATTTGTACTAAGGAAAACTTGAAAAACCCCTGAAATTATGGCATCATTTGTACTAAGGAAGACTTGAAAAACCCCTGAAATTATGGCATCATTTGTACTAAGGAAATTTGAAAAACCCCTGAAATTATGGCATCATTTGTACTAAGGAAGACATTGATAACCCCCTGAAAGTATGACATTTGTACTAAGGTAGACGTGAGAAACCCCTGAAATTATGGCATCATTTGTACTAAAGAAGACTTGAGAAACCCCTGAAATTCTGGCATCATTTGTGCTAAGGAAGACATTGATTATCCCCTGAAATTATGGCATCATTTGTACTAAGGAAGACTTGAAGAAAACCTCCTGAAATTATGGCGTTAGTTGTACTAAGGAAGACATTGATAACCCCCTGAAATTATGGCAACATTTGTACTAAAGAAGACTTGAAAACCTCCTGAAATTATGGCATCATTTGTACTAAGGAAGACTTGATAATCCTCTGAAATTATGGCATCATTTGTACTAAGGAAGACTTGAAAACCTCCTGAAATTATGGCATCAGTTGTACTAAGGAAGACTTGATAACCCCCTGGAATTATGGCATCATTTGTGCTAAGGAAGACATTGATAACCCCCTGAAATTATGGCATCAATTGTACTAAGGAAGACTTGATAACTCCCTGGAATTATGGCATCATTTGTGCTAAGGAAGACATTGATAACCCCCTGAAATTATGGCATCATTTGTACTAAGGAAGACTTGAAAACCCCCTGAAATTATGGCATCATTTGTGCTAAGGAAGTTATTGATAACCCCCTGAAATTATGGCATCATTTGTACTAAGGAAAAGTTGATAACCCCCTGAAATTATGGCATCATTTGTACTAAGGAAGACTTGAAAAGAACCCTGAAATTATGGCATCATTTGTACTAAGGAAGACTTGAAAACCCCCTTAAATTATGGTGTTAGTTGTACTAAGGAAGACATTGATAACCCCCTGAAATTATGGCAACATTTGTACTAAAGAAGACTTGAAAACCTCCTGAAATTATGGCATCAGTTGTACTAAGGAAGACTTGATAACCCCCTGAAATTATGGCATCAGTTGTACTATGGAAGACTTGATAACCCCCTGAAATTATGCATCATTTGTACTAAGGAAAACTTGATAACTCCCTGGAATTATGGCATCATTTGTGCTAAGGAAGACATTGATAACCCCCTGAAATTATGGCATCATTTGTACTAAGGAAAAGTTGATAACCCCCTGAAATTATGGCATCATTTGTACTAAGGAAGACTTGCAAAAACCCCTGAAATTATGGCATCATTTGTACTAAGGAAGACTTGAAAACCCCCTGAAATTATGGCATCAGTTGTTCTAAGGAAGACATTGATAACCCCCTGAAATTATGGCATTTGTACTAAGGAAGACATTGATAACCCCCTGAAATTATGGCATCATTTGTACTAAGGAAGACATGAGAAACCCTTGAAATTATGGCACCATTTGTAGTAAGGAAGACTTGAAAACCCCCTGAAATTATGGCATCATTTGTACTAAGGAAGACTTGGAAACCCCCTGAAATTATGCATCGTTTGTACTATGGAAGACATAAAAACCTTCTGAAATTATGGCATCAGTTGTACTAAGGAAGACATTGATAACCCCCTGAAATTATGGTATCATTTGTACTAAGGAAAATTTGATAACTCCCTGAAATTATGGCATCATTTGTGCTAAGGAAGACATTGATAACCCCCTAAAATTATGGCATCATTTGTGCTAAGGAAGACATTGATAACCCCCTGAAATTATGGCATCATTTGTACTAATGAAAACTTGATAACCCCCTGAAATTATGGCATCATTTGTGCTAAGGAAGACATTGATTACCCCCTGAAATTATGGCATCATTTGTACTAATGAAAACTTGATAACCCAATGAAATTATGGCATCATTTGTACTAAAGAAGACTTGAAAACCCCCTGAAATTATGGGATCATTTGTACTAAGGAAGACTTGAAAACTCCCTGAAATTATGGCATCAGTTGTACTAAGGAAAACTTGAAAACCCCCTGAAGTTATGGCATCATTTGTGCTAAGGTAGGATTGAAAACACCCGCAATTGTGGCATCATTTGTGCTAAGGAAGACTTTGATAACCCCCTGGAATTATGGCATCATCTGTGCTAAGGAAGACCTGAGAAACCCCTGAAATTATGGCATCATTTGTGCTAAGGAAGACATTGATAACCCCCTGAAATTCTGGCATTATTTGTAGTAAGGAAGACTTGAGAAACCCCTGGAATTATGGTATCATTTGTGCTAAGAAAACATTGATTACCCCCTGAATTTATGGCATCATTTGTACTAAGGAAGACTTGGAAACCCCCTCAAATTTTGGCATCAGTTGTACTAAGGAAGACATTGATTACCCCCCCCCAAAAAAATTATGGCATCATTTGTACTAAGGAAAACTTGAAAACCCCCTGAAATTATGGCATCATTTGTACTAAGAAAGACTTGAAAACCCCCTGACATTTGTACTAAGGAAGACATTGATTACCCCTTGAAATTATGGCATCATTTGTACTAAGGGAGATATTGATTACCCCCTGAAATTATGGCATCATTTGTACTAAGGAAAGCTTGAAAAACCCCTGAAATTATGGCATCATTTGTACTAATGAAGACTTGAAAAACCCCTGAAATTATGGGCATCATTTGTAATAAGGAAGACATTGATTACCCCCTGAAATTATGGCATCAGTTGTACTAAGGAAGACATTGATAACCCCCTGAAATTATGTCATCAGTTGTACTAAGGAAAACTTGAAAAATCCCTGAAATAATGGCATCATTTGTACTAAGGAAGACTTGGAAACCCCCTCAAATTTTGGCATCAGTTGTACTAAGGAAGACATTGATTACCCCCCCCCAAAAAAAATTATGGCATCATTTGTACTAAGGAAAACTTGAAAACCCCCTGAAATTATGGCATCATTTGTACTAAGAAAGACTTGAAAACCCCCTGACATTTGTACTAAGGAAGACATTGATTACCCCTTGAAATTATGGCATCATTTGTACTAAGGGAGATATTGATTACCCCCTGAAATTATGGCATCATTTGTACTAAGGAAAACTTGAAAAACCCCTGAAATTATGGCATCATTTGTACTAATGAAGACTTGAAAAACCCCTGAAATTATGGGCATCATTTGTACTAAGGAAGACATTGATTACCCCCTGAAATTGGCATCAGTTGTACTAAGGAAGACATTGATAACCCCTTGAAATTATGTCATCATTTTTACTAAGGAAAACTTGAAAAATCCCTGAAATAATGGCATCATTTGTACTAATGAAGACTTGAAAACCCCTGAAATTATGGCATCAATTGTACTAAGGAAGACATTGATAATCAGGCCCACAGGAAAATAGAACTTAATTGACTAATGCTTTATCAATTACATTAGTCATTATTACTGTTATTACTAATCAATGATGCAAGTACTAAATGAAATCAAGACAGTCTTTCTCTGCTGGAACTTCCACTCCATTGTGTCAGTAACTTTGGGCTTTTATGTACATGAAATCTCTCACTAATTTGTACTTTTAAGTGACATCTTCTTTAGCATCTTAATTCATATAATGTATGTATAGCTCTTACAACATCTGTCTAGCCCTCCTGATTCTTATGACATCTGTCTAGCCCCATGATCCTTATAACATCTGTCTAGCACACCTGATTCTTATGACATCTGTCTAACCCTCCTGATTCTTATAACATCTGTCTAGCCCTCCTGATTCTTATAACATCTGTCTAGCCCTCCTGATTCTTATAACATCTGTCTAGCCCTCCTGATTCTTATAACATCTGTCTAGCCCTCCTGATTCTTATCACATCTGTCTAGCCCTCTTGATTCTTATAACATCTGTCTAGCCCCCCTGATTCTTATGACATCTGTCTAGCCCCCTGATTCCTATGACATCTGTCTAGCCCCTTCTGATTTTATGACATCTGTCTAGCCCTCCTGATTATTATGACATCTGTCTAGCCCCCCTGATTCTTATAACATCTGTCTAGCCCTCCTGATTCTTATAACATCTGTCTAGCCCTCCTGATTCTTATAACATCTGTCTAGCCCCCCTGATTCTTATAACATCTGTCTAGCCCTCCTGATTCTTATAACATCTGTCTAGCCCTCCTGATTCTTACAGACCTGTTTACCCGACCGTATTTGTACGGAATAAAGCCCATCCGTACGGTCATGCGGTTATTGAACTAAAACTACGATTTGAGGTTGCATTTATTACTTTTTAAAATTAATTTTTTAAGCCGTTTTTTCCGTTTCATTTCGTTGTATCATCTCTTCGATCCGCATCTGCGTCCGCATTTTGTGCCACGTCACTTATTTTGACATTCTCAACATCCGGTTGTTTAAACAAAGGAAAATGCCGACGACAAGAAAGTTTCAGCACGAAACTGATGATGAAAATGGAAAGTCTAACACAGAAAGCAGCATTTTCTACCAGTTTATTTTACTCTGTGGCTATGCCTTAAACCATCGTCAAAAGGAGAACATTTTGTGCATTGCACTGTTTGCAACTTAGACTTTTCCTGTGCACATGGTGGAAGAAATGACTGTTAACGGAATCGGAAAATCATACAAAATTGAAATCATTAGTGAATGGAAATAGAAACATTTTGTCAATGATGAATTTTAAAGGAAAGGAAGTCAGTGATCAAAACATACTTCAAAAACAAATAACACG
The DNA here is from genome assembly GCA_016746295.1 of Potamilus streckersoni. Taxonomy (NCBI): domain Eukaryota; kingdom Metazoa; phylum Mollusca; class Bivalvia; order Unionida; family Unionidae; genus Potamilus; species Potamilus streckersoni. The sequence continues at coordinate 1,020,484 of JAEAOA010000531.1, forward strand.
TGCTGAGGCGATTCTATGTGAGTTGATCGCAAATATGAATTTGTCATTGAGTACAGCTGACAAGTTAACGGAAGCAATGAAAAATAATTTATTAACCTTATTTCCATTCTAGTAAATATTAACAAAGATGATACTAGATTTTATCAAATAAATAAGATTGCCTTCACCTATCTAGATAAACTTATTATTTTCTAAGTGGATGGGTGGTAACAATGTCATAATGTTTTATATCAAGTCGTCCTTAACCATTAAAAATAGAGAATTGGCTTTAATTAAAATGTTATGGATACGTGTGAAGCTGAGAAAACAGAATTTCTAGAGAAAGTAACGGAGGTAAACAACAATAAATTTGGTTATGTTGTATTTTTTTGTGGTTTTTATCACTATAATATGAACAGGATGTTTAAGTCACTGGTGTTCAATTTCTGCATATTTGTGTCTTGAAACACAAAATTAACTGAATACCAGCGTCTTTGCAAACTAAGAGTTATTTACACAATATTGTATAGTCATTATGTCGTGTAATACTACATAATGATAATTATAGCATATTGATAGTATCTACTATTTGTTTGCTGAAAATACTGACTGCGGTCTGAAAATACTGACAGGCATAGCTTAAAATACTGACAGGAAAATTTATGGGTAAACAGGTCTGTTCTTATGACATCTGTCTAGCCCCCCCGATTCTTATGACATCTGTCTAGCCCACCTGATTCTTATAACATCTGTCTAGCCCCCCTGATTTTTATGACATCTGTCTAGACCTCATGATTCTTATGACATCTGTCTAGCCCCCTGATTCTTATAACATCTGTCTAGCACACCTGATTCTTATAACATCTGTCTAGTCCTCCTGATTCGTATAACATCTGTCTAACCCTCCTGATTCTTATAACATCTGTCTAGCCCCCCTGATTCTTATAACATCAGTCTAGTCCTCCTGATTCTTATATCATCTGTCTAGCCCCCCTGATTCTTATAACATCGGTCTAGGGCTTCTGATTCTTACAACATCTGTCTAGCTTCCCTGATTCTTATAACATCGGTCTAGGCCTCCTGAGTCTTATAACATCTGTCTAGCCCCCTGATTCTTATAACATCTGTCTAGCCCTCCTGATTCTTATAACATCTGTCTAGCCCCCCTGATTCTTATAACATCAGTCTAGCCCTCCTGATTCTTATAACATCTGTCTAGCCCTCCTGATTCTTATAACATCTGTCTAGCACACCTGATTCTTATGACATCTGTCTAGCCCCCTGATTGTTATAGCATCTATCTAGGCCTCCTGATTCTTATATCATCTGTCTAGCCCCCCTGATTCTTATAACATCGGTCTAGGCCTTCTGATTCTTACATCTGTCTAGCCCCCCTGATTCTTATAACATCTGTCTAGCCCTCCTGATTCTTATAACATCTGTCTAGCCCCCCTGATTCTTATAACATCTGTCTAGCCCTCCTGATTCTTATAACATCTGTCTAGCACACCTGATTCTTATAACATCTGTCTAGCACACCTGATTCTTATAACATCTGTCTAGCCCTCCTGATTCTTATAACATCTGTCTAGCACACCTGATTATTATGACATCTGTCTAGCCCACCTGATTCTTATAACATCGGTCTAGGCCTCCTGATTCTTATAACATCTGTCTAGCCTCCCTGATTCTTATAACATCGGTCTAGGCCTCCTGATTCTTATAACATCTGTCTAGCACATCTGATTCTTATAACATCTGTCTAGCACATCTGATTCTTATAACATCTGTCTAGCCCACTTGATTCTTATAACATCTGTCTAGCACACCTGATTCTTATGACATCTGTCTAGCCCACCTGATTCTTGTAACATCGGTCAAGGCCTCCTGATTCTTATTGCATCTGTCTAGCCCTCCTGATTCTTATGACATCTGTCTAGCCCCCCTGATTCTTATAAAATCAGTCAAGGCCTCCTGATTCTTATAACATCTGTCTAGCACACCTGATACTTATGACATCTGTCTAGCCCTCCTGATTCTTATAACATCTGTCTAGCCCTCCTGATTCTTATAACATCTGTCTAGTCCTCCTGATTCGTATAACATCTGTCTAGCACACCTGATTCTTATAACATCTGTCTAGTCCTCCTGATTCTTATAACATATGTCTAGTCCTCCTGATTTGTATAACATCTGTCTAGCACACCTGATTCTTATAACATCTGTCTAGTCCTCCTGATTCTTATAACATATGTCTAGTCCTCCTGATTCGTATAACATCTGTCTAGCACACCTGATTCTTATAACATCTGTCTAGTCCTCCTGATTCTTATAACATATGTCTAGTCCTCCTGATTTGTATAACATCTGTCTAGCACACCTGATTCTTATAACATCTGTCTAGTCCTCCTGATTCTTATAACATATGTCTAGTCCTCCTGATTTGTATAACATCTGTCTAGCACACCTGATTCTTATAACATGTCTAGTCCTTCTGATTCTTATAACATATGTCTAGTCCTCCTGATTCGTATAACATCTGTCTAGCACACCTGATTCTTATAACATCTGTCTAGTCCTCCTGATTCTTATAACATCTGTCTAGCCCTCCTGATTCTTATAACATCTGTCTAGCCCTCCTGATTTTTATAACATCTGTCTAGTCCTCCTGATTCTTATCTGTCTAGCACTTATGATTATTATTATTATTATTATTAAGATGAAATGCCTGCTAGTCTTGGCCTTATTTCTGTAGTGTCAAAAAACATTGAGTTAGAAATATTAACATTATACATGATTATTTTGATACATGCAACCTTGAGTCAGAAATTGTTACATTACACATGATTATTTTGATACATGAAACCTTGAGTCAAAATGGTTACATTATACATGATTATTTTGATACATGCAACCTTGAGTCAAAATGGTTACATTACACATGATTATTTTGATACATGCAACCTGGAGTCAGAAATTGTTACATTACACATGATTATTTTGATACATGCAACCTTGAGTCAGAAATTGTTACATTATGCATGATTATTTTGATACAAGCAACCTTGAGTCAGAAATGAGTTAAATACCATTTGCATTTTGACCATTTTACATTTGTACTGGAGTAGATGCATTTTAGCACAGTTCAGTATCTTGATGTAATACTTGAGTGATATTAACTATACTGCTTGCTACAGGCATGAATGTATTCTGCCTGTCTAATGTTTGCCTTTTAACCTTGTATATTTGCCAATATTTATATTTGTAAGGGGTTACTCCATTAGGCATGAGTCAATTAGTCATATACTCTACTATGCAGTTTATCTTTATCCTAACTCCACCAGCAACACCTAGATATTACAGATTGTAATGTGGTTTAAATCGGTTAAAGTTAAACAGATAATGTTAGAAAATGTTCAATTCACATTGTATGTACTGTAAGAAACTGACCAGTGCAAGCCACATTTCCAATTGTATGTACAGTAAGAAACTGACCAGTACAAGCCATATTTCCAAAGCCACTTGTCCTCAACAAGGCTGAAAAAATATTTGTAGATCCCTGAGAATTAATTATCTTATGTAAGTGAACATTATTATATACTTAAAGGCAACAGAACAGAAATGAAAAGCTGTGCATATTTCAGGTAATGAGTTCCGTATGAAATTAGATGTGCTAAACTACTGCCCGCTTGCAGTAGCAAGATTCTGCGTGATCTCTGATGCAGAGCAAGCAAAATGTGAGATGATGGTTGAGGCTTTTAAGGGGAATGATCTGAAACCTGACCTTGATTGCCTGCGAGGAACAAACATTCGTCACTGTATGAGTCTCATCCAGGAAGGTGATGCCGATATGATGGTACTGGATGCTGGAGATTTGTACGTTGCTGGAAAGTAAGTGTCACTTATCTTCAGTCAGTCATTCTTGAATAAAATCAATAGTTAATACAGCAAACCTGCAAGGGTTTAGAGCAGTTGTGTTACTCTGATTTTGTTGCTGTTGCTATCATAGGTGAAGAATTGTAGTTACCTTTCTGTTACTTGGAATTTGTTTTTATGATCATTTGTGTTACCTTAACTTGAAAACCATTGTTTATTTATTGATTTATTGTCATCAAAATAGCAGTACAAATTCAGCTTACATTTCCAAAGAGTTCTTTTACTTTATTTGACTGAATCTGTCAGTAATTACCCTCACACCACTGGTGAATTATGAGAAAACCTATATGTTGGCCACTGTAGTTAAAAGCTATCTATATAACTTTGCTAGATTGGAACAAATTAAAATGAAACTTGTTTTTGGTTATTGTCTTGTGAATGGCGGCATATAACTAGAAGTGGCAATATCATTATCAGTGTAAATCTGAAAGTCATTCATCATCAGACTTTGGCAGGCTGTAGCTATATACCTAGGTTTGTATTTAGACATACTAAGGTTTCCTGACTTACCTGTATTGGCAGCTGGATACATCACCTTTTAAGATTTTTTGTAACTGCAAGTATTTTTTAAAAGATGTATATATCTTCTAAACAAGTCATAATGTTTGTCTGGAAATCTAATGCTATATCACTATTTGCTAATAGTTTGTTCCCTGGTATGCTTTGATTTCCAGACTGGTCAGCTTGGATTTCCAAGTCTGGTATATTTGAATATCCAGTCTGGTATCCTTGGATTTCCAATCTGGTTTGCTTGGATTTTAAGTCTGGTATGCTTGTATATCCAGTCTGGTATGCTTGGATATCCAGTCTGGTTTGCTCGAATTTCAAGTCTGGTATGCTTGGATATCCAGTCTGGTATGCTTGGATTTCCAGTCTGGTATGCTTGGATTTCCAGTCTGGTATGCTTGGATATCCAGTCTGGTATGCTTGGATTTCCAGTCTGGTATGCTTGATTAAGCAGAATGCCAAGTCATCAACATCCTTATTAGGTGATACACTTAATCCTTGCATATGAACTCAACACTGCTAATTTTTTTTATAGGTACTATGGTCTGGTTCCAATTGCAGCTGAGGATTATGGAGATATGACAGGTTCATTCAAAGTAGTGGCTGCTGCCTTGAAGGCCAACCTCAACATGACACTTTTCAACCTCAAAAGTAAGTATATCTTTTAAATGACTTTCTCCTGTATCATTGCCTGTAGCTTAATAAATGGCTCTTGCTTTGTTATCATTGCCTGTAGCTTAATAAATGGCTCTTGCGTTGTTATCATTGCCTGTAGCTTAATAAATGGCTCTTGCGTTGTTATCATTGCCTGTAGCTTAATAAATGGCTCTTTGTTATTGCCTGTAGTCTAATGAATGGCTCTTGCTTTGTTATCATTGCCTGTAGCCTAATGAATGGCTCTTGCTTTGTTATCATTGCCTGTAGCCTAATGAATGGCTCTTGCTTTGTTATCATTGCCTGTAGCCTAATGAATGGCTCTTGCTTTGTTATCATTGCCTGTAGCCTATTGAATGCCTCTTGCTTTGTTATCATTGCCTATAGCCTAATTAATGGCTCCTGCTTTGTTATCATTGCCTGTAGCCTATTGAATGCCTCTTGCTTTGTTATCATTGCCTATAGCCTAATTAATGGCTCCTGCTTTGTTATCATTGCCTGTAGCCTATTGAATGCCTCTTGCTTTGTTATCATTGCCTATAGCCTAATTAATGGCTCCTGCTTTGTTATCATAGCCTGAAGTCTAATTAATTTCTCCTGCTGTGTTATCATTGCTTATTGCCTAATGAATGGCTCTTGCTTTATCATTGCCTATTGCCTAATGAATGGTGAAGCCTAGCCTAGAACTCCCAAGTTTTGATGATCTGATTCAAATGAGACAAGACCATATCAAGGAATAAACCATTTTTGAAAATGATAGTAGACTGGACCCTGTTCTTTTCATCAGAGAAATATGGTAAAAGAATGTTTTTTTGTTGCTGTGGCTTTAGTTTAGTACATGAAATACATTTTGGCATGATTTAAGAAAACAACATTTCTTTTGCAGATCGTCGAGCCTGTCATGCAGGAATTGGACGTGGAGATGGCTGGATCATTCCCCTCAATGTCTACATAGAGACTCAGCAGTTCTTGCCCCAGCAATGTTCGATTTTTGAAAACATTGGTTAGTATTTCATCTTATTTAATACATTATACTCTAATCTTTGGAGGCAGTGGCATATAGAGATCCTAATGTCCATCAGTCCCTCCATTTTGATCAAGTCTTGTAACTATTCTTCCAGTTTTTAACCAGATTGCTGTACAATTTATAAATATTTGATCCTCAATTGAGATGTGTAGTGACAAAATTGTTTGCTCATAACTTGAATAGGAGCTATAGTGCATCAGAATGCAATGTATAAAAATGCATGACATATGCATTATAACTACATGTAAATGCATGGTATATTTGTCATAATTAAAAATTTATAAAATATTTGTCATGGATAGAAGTTCATGACATTTTTTGGGTCATAGCTACATACAAACGGATCATAGAAATATTATAACTGCATAGAAATGCATGTCATATTTGTTATGACCACAATAAATGGATGAATTTGTCATATCTACAATAGATGCATAACATATTTGTCATATCTACAATAGATGCATAACATATTTGTCATATCTACAATAGATGCATAACATATTTGTCATATCTACAATAGATGCATAACATATTTGTCATATCTACAATAGATGCATAACATATTTGTCATATCTACAATAGATGCATAACATATTTGTCATATCTACAATAGATGCATAACATATTTGTCATATCTACAATAAATCACATATTTTGTATAACTACATACCAATGCAATTTCAGTAAGTAAAAGCATAGGTCAGTGGAGTATGTTGTTCACTGAAACTGTTTGATTGTGAATGTGATATAAGATTTCATGAGACATAAAACTCTGTCTTGAGTATAGATGTGATATCATAAGATTATACAAGACATAAAACATCAGCGAGATCTGCAGTTGTAACAAACAGTAGATGATAATATTTCATTACCAACACTCTATGTATTGATGTCACATGATCAACACATGATTTCTCCAGTGGACTAGTAGTTGGAACATAAGCCTAGGATACAGTAGGTCGTGGGTTTGATTTCCCCGGTTGAGTCATACCACTGACTTAAGAAATGGTACTAACTGGGTGGGACATCATGCTACATGTCTGTGACATCACTATAAACTGACTGCAGACATCATATCAATATGACTGAAAAATTGTTAAAACTATGTTAAAAATCTAAATCACTCACTCAACACACAATATTTTGATGTCACAGGATTAGCACACCATATTTTGATTGTGCTTTAATTGTATATCTTTAAAGAACCATATTTTAGTAATGGAATTACTTTCTACAGTGGGGCCCTTAGTGGCAGAGTGGTCTAAAGTGCTGTCCGTTACAGATCACTGCCATCTCACCTTCTGTGTGAGTTCGAATCAAGAATTAAGTGAAAAGCCTGGGTAAGTGAGAAAGCCTGCCAGTAGCTTCTCGTGGGTCGGTGGTTCTTCCTCCACCATTAATACTGGCCGCCATCTATAGCATATCTTGTGCTGAAAAATGGCGTTAAACCCTATAACAACAACAACAAGTTCAAGAAGATTATAAGTGATGAGGTGCAGCATATACATGTTTTTACTTTGTGTGAGTAATTTGAACAATTATAAAACTAGGCTTCCAGTTTGGGGGTTTTTTTTGTCTTTTCTGTTTTGTCAGTTGAGTCAAAGATCACTTTTTAAGTTTCAGTGCTGTTCTTCTCAATATTTGAAATTTCATATAAATATTTGTGTTAATGTTAAGTCATGCATGAAATGTATATGAGAGTGCTATTTAATTACGATATTTATATTTTGTGGACCTCAAAGCATCAATGTTTCACTGATATAATCAAAGTTAGAAGTTGACCTAATAAAAAAAACCTAAACAATAATTTTGATTTTAGAATCTCTACAAAGCCTAAGAAAACTAAAGGGTACCCAAAATTGTTTACAAAAAATTAAAAAATTAAATAAATGGCTTGACCCGAACCCCACAAATGAAAGCGATTTTAGTCAAGAAGTTTGCACAATTTCATAGCACTTACAGGCATTTATTTTTTCATTTTTTTTTGGACAATTTCCACTTTATATTCTTATTTTTTAGAAACAAACTCAAAGCATTTTTATGAAATTTGTTTTTTATTTGTTATGTGTACCATGGTGATAATCTTGAAACTAGTTGTGTTTTGGACTGTCAAAAAGGTTTTAAACATTGATGAAACCTAAAAAAGATAAAAACTTAAATTTTAAAATTGAATTTTACTTGTAATCCTGTATAATTGTATACTAGTATATTGTTTCTCAAAACAATGAATGCCATCCATCATGGTGCCAAATAGAAAAAGTATTTGTGGTTCTGATATATTGAAAAAGATTATGGTAGGTAGTTGTGTACACGCTTCTATTTTTTGTTGTTTTTTTTCTTTTGGTCTTAATGGATTTTAAAGAGACATAAAATAAATGTCATTTTCATGCTGAATTGGATTTCACTTGTGGTTCATTTCTTTGTTAATTTTCTTTTCTGATTTTTTTTTCCTCATTCAACCCGCACACTCTCCCACAGACACAGGAATAGGGTCAGCAATAATCAATAGGGTAGGTTGGTAAACTAGAACCACACATACTTTTTTTAATTTGGGCTGAACACTTATTTTTGTGACAGATGTCAAAATGATAAATTGTTATTTTCTTTTGCAAATAATTGGAGCTTTCTGAAGGATCTGTATCTTCTGTTTCCATTCATGTATCATCAGGTTTGTCACATTGCTGCTGGAAGTGTTGAAAAGTAAGGGTTAAAGGTCATAAGTTGTTAGTCCAGTCTAGTCTAGTGGACCTGCAATATCATTATAGATAAAATGATAAATTTATTGGGGTGCTTTCTTCACTTTCTGCAGTACTCTAGCTAAAAAGAGCAAGTATAATCTAAATCCATCGTTCCCTTCCAGAATAATCTCGTAATATTCACATGTTTAGCAGATAAGACACTAGACTAGATGTAACATTGCATATATACATTACCAGAGTTATCCTTCACTTGTAAGTTATGGTACATATGTACATTATATGAGTTATCCTTCACTTGTAAGTTATGGTACATATATACATTACTTGAGTTATCCTTCACTTGTAAGTTATGGTACATATATACATTACCTGAGTTATCCTTCACTTGTAAGTTATGGTACATATGTACATTACCTGAGTTATCCTTCACTTGTAAGTTATGGTACATATATGCATTACCTGAGTTATCCTTCACTTGTAAGTTATAGTACATATATATACATTACCTGAGTTATCCTTCACTTGTAAGTTATGGTAAATATATACATTACATGAGTTATCCTTCACTTGTAAGTTATGTTTCTGTTGTGAGAAAGCAGACATATATAAATATACTAACATCAGCAAATATGTTAGATCTTGCCATAGATTCTCATGACATTTTATATGCTTATTAAAGTAGAAGATAGCAAGTTGACTATTACTATTAAAATAGCAAGTTGACTATTACTATTAAAATAGCACATTGACTCTTACTATTAAAATAGCAAGTTGACTATTACTATTTATGTCTTTGACAACATTAATATTCTTTGGAAGTTGTGTGAAAGTTCTTGAAAATTAGATAATGTATAGCGGGTACACTTTTTGTTCTGGAATTCCAGGTCAGCTGTTCAGTCGGAGCTGTATTCCAGGTGCACTTGAAAAGGAGTACAATCGTAATGGCAAGCCAATTAATCTCTGTGAAGGATGTGCAGCAGGTGGATATCGTAAGTGCCAGCGTAACAGTGATGAGCCATACTATGGACCCAAGGGGGCATTTCGGTGCCTTGTTGAAAGTAAGTTGGTCTTGTACAGAAAAAAAAATTGGAAATGTTTTTGCTGGAAAATTTAAGGTACATTTCCAGGACTTAAAAATCTTAAGTATAACTTTATAAATAGTCAAAATCTCTGGACAAGGAGCAATGAAATGGCTGTTAATTATTGAAAATGAGACCTTTCACCAGGTTTAAACACATTCTGGATTGCTTTAGCAGCACAAGTGAAAACATGCAGCAATCAGCTAGTAACGGTTCAAACACACATTGCTTTCCTTTGTCAGAAATAAATTGCAAAATGTATTAAGTTGATTTTGATATTTATTTCATTGTTCTTCACTAAGTTAAAAATATTTCAAAACTCATTGACAATAATGTGACTGCATGCAATCAAAATTCAAAATTGGCTATACTGTTACATTTCTCTTCATACTTTAAACATCTGCTAATCAATAGTGGAATCTCTTTGCAGAGGCTGGAGATGTTGCTTTTGTTCGACATCTTACAGTCAGAGATAACACAGATGGTCGTAACCAGGCTATATGGGCCAGAAATAGACGTTCTGATGACTACGAGATAATGTGTAAAGATGGCAGAAGAACTGCAATAGACAACTGGGAAAGATGTTTTGTTGGCACTGTCCCATCGAATGCTATTGTTACAGCTGGTGAGAATCTGTTGCATGGATTTATTGACTGATTATAAAAAATACACATCGATCCATAATGTTATGAAGTTAATGGCAACTGAATAATCATTTTGTAAGCAATTCTTGCAGTCCTTTAGTTTTCTGCTCATATCTTAACTTTCTGCCGATATGTTGCTTTTAGCTTTTAAAGATATGGTTTAGGAAAAGTTAGTTCCCATTCTCAAATAGTGACACATCACTACAGAAGGCCAGGTTGTTTTACCCCAGATGCACTTGCACCAATTCAGCTGTTCTGTACCATAGAATTTTAATGTTTAATTTCTTTTTTTAAGCACTTCATGTAGAAAATGAATGTGACATACCGACTTATACACTTAAGGTTTGTCATACTGGCATGGCTGTACAGTTATACTGTGGAAGCTGTGATAACATTCACACAGGGCGATTCATGCTGCACTAAGATTTATAAGTGATTCAGAAGCCATATATATGTTAATTGGTTGATTTATTGATTGATCATTTGATTGATTACCAGGTTTCAAGACTCAGGCTGAGAGAGACATCTATTGGAACTTATTTTCCAATGCCCAGCAGTTCTTTTCCTCCGATATGTAAGTAGAAATTATTTTAGACCATTAATATAAGAGAAAATATTATTTAAAAATGTATATTATTTGTAAAGGTGGCATAGTTTTGCCAAGTGGATGGAATGGAATGATGGATAACTGATTTCTTCACCAATTTCTCAATTTCAATTTCAATTTCAGATCATAAAGGTTATTTTATTTTTTTTTATGAGCAAGCTGATAAAACCTACAGAAGTTGAGGTAAAAGTCAAACAAAAAGTGAACTTCAAAAGGGAATTGGATTTAAAAATAGCAAAATCAAAGATAAAGAAAACATCACACCCTGAAGAATCTCTTAAAAGCTGACATTTACCAAAGACTGGATAACTATGATCTTTGAAAGGCATACAGTTGTACATTCCCATGCTATCAGAGTATTGTCAGAGCTTTGTCAGAGGCAGATCTGACAGTAAATAAAGTTAGTTTTTTAAATCAGTAACATGTAAAATAGACAATGGTAAATGATATCTCATTTTATTATAGGTTGATCCATTATGATTTTACCTAGTGTTTTACTCTAACTTTGCTGAAACACTGCTAATTAGAATTTCTCTGTTGGTAAAAAATGCAATCAAAAATATTTACATTATCAAAGAGTATTATCTGCACTTGATATTAATAATTCAATGCACAATTATTTGTGAAGTTATAGATATGTTGTATTACTACAGAGTTGCCTCCCTTTAAAACTCCTCAGATTAAATGTTTCTTATACAAATATGAACATTGTGGATCCAATTCAGTTAAATTCCTTGCATCCTTGCTTATTAGTTGATATTTTGGGTTGGTTAGGACCATTATTAAATTTCCTGTTGACTCCAGCAATCACAGAAATTGTCAAAGTTGATCAGATTATTCAGATGGTGAAAGATTTCTAGTTAACATATTTCACAATTGAAAATGTTGATTCTTGTTTCTCTTTTTTACCAGTTGTCATAATTTACAACTTGGCACATACAAAAATGGATTGACCATGCTAAAGTTGTGCTCACTAATGTAAGGTGCAGCTTTGTTAATTGACTTGAGCTGGTGTTATATTCCAACTCTGGTAGTAATTCACTCTCAGGTGTAGATTATGCTTAACTCCACAGACACAAGTGGGATCTACCCATGTCAATTAAGAACATGCAGCAGATGGCATCTTAATGAGTTAGGAATTTATTTTTCAAGCATAAAAAAAACAACAATGTAGATTGTATCTGATTCTAAATAGTACATAGTGTAGTGAAGTGTAAATCATAGTGCAGTGGAGTGTAAATCATTGTGTAGTGCAGTGTAAATCAGTTACACAGGTTTGAATAAAAAATGGGAAAAGAATGCATTGTCTAGTGTCTTAATCGTGTTTCCTTCCTTCCTATTCTATAGTTTTGTTGACTTCCTAATATATAGTTTTGTTGATTTCCTAATCTATTGTTTTGTTGACTTCCTAATCTATTGTTTTGTTGATTTCCTAATCTATTGTTTTGATCTTCAAAACATCTAACACAAAACTCCAAATACATTAAAATTATGTTCACATATGTAACATTAGTACCTTCAGCTTGTGCTAAAAATCTGACTTTAGGTGTGTGTTTGTGTATTGTGTCAAGCATAGTCACAAGACTTGATATTAATGTGTATGTTGTGGAGAGTACTATTCTTATAATATATTTATAAACCCAGCAGTATTCTGGTCAGCCTGGTGTTAGGATAATGTGACTGGGTGGGACATCATGCTATATGTATGTGTCATGATGCCTCAGTGCTAGACATCACTATAAACTGCCACACTGCAGACATCATAGCGACATGACTGAAAAATTGTTAAAGCTACATTAAAAATCATAATCATAATCATAAACATATTCTTTGTACTATGTTTTAATGCTTCAAATGCTTCTATGTCTGATTTGTTCAAGAGAAAGAAAGCAATTTTGTATACATATACTTTGACCTTTGGAATGTTAATTCAACTCAAAATGAAGTTTACTTAATGGCAACTTCTTAACTTTTCATTTTTCACAATTTAAGTTCTGATATCAAGTGAGTATTTCTTACATATGTATATGTGTTCATGTCTTTTAGTTTGATGATTTGAATAGATCATGTTCTGTATCTCTCTAAAGGAAATATATTTATATCCTTCACTAATACTACAGTACAGTAATTACACCTGAAAATAAAGATAAATTCAAGCCTGATTTTTTCATTATTATGTTTTGTTACTGTTTCATAGACAGGTAGACAAAGACTTAGGTTGTCATGAAAATCATTCTATGTCAGAAAGTAAATGTCTTTACAGCCAGGCAGATAAGTCACCCACGACATATTATAATTTTTATCATTTCAGTTTTAGAATTGCATCATTATTGTTGTGTTCTTATGGAGATGTACTGTAATTTGAATCATTTCAATTTTGGAATGGTGTAATTATTGTTGTGTTGAATCATTTGAAATTTTTAATGGCATTATTATTGTTGTGTTCTTATTGAGACTTATAATTTGAATCATTTAAATTTGGAATGGCATCATTATTGTTGTTCTTGATGAGATATTGCATTATAAATTGAATCATTTGAAATTTGTAATGGCGTTATTTTTGTTGTGTTTTTATTGTGATATATTATAATTTGAATCATTTAAATTTGTAATGGCATTATTTTTGTTGTGTTTTTATTGTGACATATTATCATTTGAATCATTTAAATTTGGAATGGCGTTATTATTGTTGTGTTTTTATTGTGACATTGTATTACAATTTATATTTTGGATACATGGAGATGAATGGATTTGACATGAGCTTCCATGATCCTGTAATCTTAAACTGATTTGTCAGCCTAAAACAGGATTTGTTTATGCCTGCTTTTCATTTTAAAGCTTTTCAATGTTGCCTCTCTAACTTAAATTGCAAGGTGTCATACACTTCATTGTTTATGAATGATTATTTTAAATTTATAAATATTCTTGCATCATGTTTTAGGTGTCTACTAACACCCTTTTCTTATCTTGATTCATACATGTGAGTTATAAATGGAAAGATTCAGGTTCATGATCAAGTTTTGTTTTTTGCTTTTTATTTTTATAAAATATGGAACATCAAATGTTAAGTTTTGATTTCATTTTTTACTGACATCAGAGATGAATATGTTTTGAACTTTTCAAATTACATTTTTGCAACTGTACATCATTTTTTTCTTTTTTTTCTCATAATGCTAAATGAATATACTATTCATAATGGACCAGATCCAGATTCTTAGCTTTGCCAGAGTAAAAGCACACCTTATTTTTATTCAGCTCTCATGGTTACATTTCTAAGAATATTTTTTTTTCTATTGCAACTGAAGTGAAATGCTTTAATTTGTGTGAATTAGTTATTTTGTTTCTACCAGTAGAAAGCCAGTTTTATTATGTAAAGTATTTTTAATGAAAGGTTGATTACATGTAATGCTTCACTTTGAATTCCTCAAATTTTGAAGTTAACATATTTGGCAGTTAAGAAGATTTTTTTTATTTTGCAAGTGTTTTTTAAATTTTTTGGCAGAATAGTGGGTCTTTAAATAGATTAAAGCAGTTCTGAAATTCACTTGTACAAAATCAATAAAATTAAAATACTCAGTTTTGCAAAATACAGTTGAATTAGTAAGTTATTGAGAAAGAAAACATTTTGTTCGTTTATAAAGAAAAACAAGTTGTAGAATGTAGAAATTATGTTTATAGGTCGATAATAGTAATATTACCATTGCCAAAAAATGCCTAAGGCTGTATAGCTGGGATGTGTTTTTTGCAAACAAGCAGTTTTATATAGTCATAGCTAATTGTTATCATTATCCCAAATAACCATGTGGTCTCAAGCACTCACCTTTTCCAATCACTGCCATCTCACCTCTTTCAAGTCTCAGGCTTGGGCAGTATGGGGATATGAGAAAGCTATCAGATGCTTCCCATGGTTTAGGGGTTTGCCAGGGTTCTTCCTCCACCAGCTATACTGGCTGCCATATACAGCCTACCTTGTACTGGGAAATGGCCAATTAAACCCCAAACAACAAAAAGCACCTTTTGAAAGGAAATCAGCGAACATTATGATAACTTACATGCATGTGCTTACAAATTCACTAAATTTACATGTCAGAACTTTATCCGTATCATCAAAATAATAAAATGTGTATACTCGATTACAATTTAAATCCATCTGCAAACAACATAGACCCTTATCTGCCAACACTTATTGCACAAGCAAATCAGTTTGTTGTTTGTTCAACTAATTACTCCAGCAATCTGCATAGACCCAGAACTGTTGGCAAACTGTGCAGTTGGAATAGATTTATAAGCAATTATGTGTACAAGATAGAAATTTCAAAAGATTGCCTTGCAGCCAGAAGGACAAGTAGATTTACTAGTCCTGCTGAATCTTCACTCGTCTTTTCTGCAAAACAATGTCAAACATCTCATGATGAAAAACATTTTTATTTCTTAAATATCAGTCATTCACAATTCAGAAATGCAAATATGGGTTTTGAAAACCAGCAAGCTTACTTGAAAATATTCAGTACCTGTTCACTAGAAAACCATAACTTTCCAGAAATTAACCATATCAAAGGATGCCTCATAAACATTTTTTAGAGCTTAGTCACAACATTGAAAATAATGCAAGAGAAAAAGACAAAAACCTCTTTCACACTGGTCATTATGTTAGGTAGTACTTATTATACTACGGTGAAAGCAGGGCAAAAAGATCTCTCTTCATAAACGTATAGCCATTGCTACAATGAAATAAGGGCAAAAATATCTCTCATCGTAGCAGTATAGACATTTCTACAATGAAAGCAGGGCAAGAAGATCTTATCATAGTAGTATAGGCATTAGGTTTTTGTAATTCAAAACCTTTCAAGAATATTTTGGTTTCATTGTAATCTTTTAAGATGGAATAGTCAATAACAATGGGTTTTGATGTCTATGGCACTACAGTAATGTGATAGTGTGCCAAATTCATGTCTGGTTTAAAATCTTTAGTACAAATTTCCTATGACCATTCAAAAGTGATAGTTTGTTGGCATTACACGATTATTATACCTCTGATAGCATGGATATTTAGGTTACCAGATTTGCATTCATGTGACTATCAATGCAAATATGGAGAACCAGGTCAGATTTCATTAATCATGAAAACTAATAGCATAACAGGAAATTGACTAGCCCCAGGATAGTTTACAATAATTTTGAGGAATGATGCTTATTAAAGTTATACAGACTGGCTTTTTCTGTTATGTCATCTAATAAGGAGACAACTAAGAAATGATGGCCACTGTCAGTTTGAATGTGTTTTTGTTAAATGTACTTTAGCCAGGATGCTAAATTACTTTGTTTTATATGTTTACAGTGATGGGGATTTCCATCTTTTCGACTCTGGATTGTTCTACAGTGATCTGATCTTCAATGATGATGCTGTCCGCCTGATGAAGATTGAGGAAGACATGCAGGATTACAAGAAGTACTTGGGTTATGATTTTATCAACCAGATTATCTATCTTGAAGATTACACCTGTACAACGACTAGCTCCGCAACAGTTGCCAGCTTATCATTTGTATTGTCCTCACTATTTTTAATTGTTAATTATATGGTATAGTAGTAATTCAAAGCTTCCAAGTTCTAATTTTCCCATATCTTTATGTCCAGTTTTATCTTGGTACAGTTTAGACTGTTGACTCAGATAAATGTAGATCAAATATTGAAACATGAACAGGACATTTTGAACTGTACATTTTCATATAATTTCTACACTAGCATTTTCTTGTATGATCATGAACTTTTATTGACAAAGTACTGCAAGTTATCACTTTGGTGCAGTTAGATTGTGTTGACTCATTAAAATTTAGAAATAACTAGGTATTTTGGCAGGGATTTTCACTTGTTTTATTGCAGCATGCATAAAATTAAGGCTTTTATAAATAAAAAGAAGGAATGACAGGCTTGGTAGATAGAATTATGATGTGGAATGACTCTTATTTGTGATCTTGTCATTATTAGATAAGATTTGTATGACATCATTGGAGGGTTCTGGATAGGTTACATTCCCTCATTCTGATGGTAGCAACAGCAGAAGATCAAGTCCAGCAAAGCAGCAAAGTGTATCAAGAATTGTAGTTTAAGTTATTCTTTCCTTAATAATAAAATGTGTTAACCTGTAACCACTATAAAACCACAACAACTGAATATGTTTTAATATGACCTGGAAAGTAATAAGTACATGTAATTTAAAGTGAACAAAGATCTTTCAGAATACAAAAATAATGTGTAGACTAATTCATGATTAATGAGATACAATATTTGATTCATTGAGATTTAATTTTCCATTGATTAGTTTTCTAATTTTTTTTAATTAAAAGACCTATTTAGCATAAGAAACAATTTAGTTTAAGAGCTAATTTAAAATTATATGGACTGGTTTTTTGTTGTGTCATCTAATATGGAGACAACTCAGAAATGATGGCAACTGTCAGTTTGAATGTGTTTTTGCGTGACATGTGTTGTCATGTTCCTGTATGTACAGTTGATATTTACTTACTAAAAGTTACAGTTGTATATTTGTGAAACGCACGTATTTATATGAGCATATTATTTGTATTTTTGTCTTACATTGTGAAAATGTCAGAAATAAGTACCATTAACTTCTTCATTACTTTTGACATGGAAAATTGACACAGAAGAAGATTGACACCCCATTATTTGTCAAGTGAGCTAATCAGGTTGCTATAACAACAACAAAATGTTTTTGCTTTATGCAATTCGTTGCCTCCTGTATAAATGGCAACATATCTTTGTCATATTTCAGTTGTTTCCCTTTAACCAAAGATTTGATAGTTTATCCTGCTGTAAGGCATGATAGACCTGTTGCAAGACATACAAGACCTATTGTAAGGCATGTTGATAGATCTGTTGTAATACATACAAAACCTGTTGAGAGAACTGTTTTAAGACATACAAAACCTGTTGATAGACCTGTTGTAAAACATACAAGACCCATTTTAAGGCTTGTTGTTTAACATGTAATACATACAAGACCTGTTTTAAGGCATGTTGATAGATCTGTTGCAAGACTTACAAATCTGTTGATATACCTAGTATAAGTTGTTGTTGGGCTTAACGCCATTTTTCAGCACAAGATAGGCTATTCATGGCGGCCAGTATTAATGGTGGAGGAAGAAACCAGGAAATCACCGGAAAGAACCACCGACCCACGAGAAGCTACTGGCAAGCTTTCTCACATATCTACATTAGCCGAATCCTAGACTCGAACACACGCAGACAGAGGTGAGATGGCAGTGATCCGTAATGGACAGCGCTTTAGACCACTCGGCCACTCGGGGCCCCCCTAGTATAAGACATACAGGACCTGTTGATAGAACTGTTGTAAGATGTACAAGACCTGTTGTAAGACCTGCTGATAGACCTGTTATAAAGGATATTGATAGATATGTTGCAAGACATACAAGACCTGTTTAAGACATGTAAGGCATGTTGTTACATATTATAAGGCATGTTGATAGACTTTTTGTAAGGCATACAAAATCTGTTGCAAGACATGCACAACTTATTGATAGACCTGTTGTAAGGCATGTTGATAGACCTGTTATAAGACATACAAGACCTGTGTAAGACATGTTGATAGACCTGTTGTAAGACATACAAGATCTGTTGTAAGACATGTTGATAGACCTGTTGTAAGACATACAGTACCTATTGTAAGACATGTTGCAAGGCCAGTTGTTAGACCTGTTGATTATATGCTTCTTAATACTCTGTTCATAAGTTCAAAAGGAGGTACAGGACTTAAAAGGAGGTACAGGACTTAAAAGGAGGTACAGAACTTCAAAAGGAGGTACAGGACTTCAAAAGGAGGAACCTAGTATCAGAAGCTCATCACAGTGATCAATTTGGCATCTGTGTATGTGTCTGTATGCCTGTAGCCCATCAATACAATAAATTTAGATAAATTTTACAGGTTTTATAAATTAAGCAGTGTCAAATTTTCTACTTTAAGTGTATTCAACCTTGAATAAAGACTGACTTGACACAATGAGATACTATTGTTTATATATACCTTTCTTTGATGTTGCTTATTTTCATAATTCCTTTTATGGTACACTACTGAACAAGGTGAGCATCTGTCTTTGATAGTACATGAGTGCTCCTGTTGATAACATACACTGCCTCAAAATTGTGACAGACTGATGCCTGTTTCCCTTCATGCCTTTTTTGGGAATAGAAAATAGAATGAATGCTAGAATTTAATATATATTCTAAAATCAAGAACAGGTACCTATTAAAGACTTTAGGTTATATCATAAAGAATATATCTAACACATTGTATTGAATATATAAAAATTATATAGAATACACAAAATATATATGACATTAAGAAAATAATTAGGATGTTTTTGTATTGTCCCAAGTATTTTAATGTACAGATACTTAACCTACATTCTTGCTCATCATTTACTTTTTAAAACAATGTATACATAATTCATTTGGGGTCTTTTTTAATGCCACTTTATTATTTTTTTGTACATATTGGCATAAATGAAATATTATATCAATACATTATTGCTGTAAGTGCACATACTTTGAAATTTAACTTTAAAGAGTGCATGTGTGTGTGTATGTGTGTGCGTACACGTGCACAAAATGCTTATAACAAGGGCAGTACATAAGGATGTAAAGTATTCAATTCTAGATAACAAAGTTCATATCAGACTCTCTGACCAGCTGCCATATATTTACCGGTGGAGTTTTTAATTCAAAACTTGTGACTTTTTTTTCCACTGCTAAATTGAAAATTGTCTGCAGACTATTAGAACCCTTGAAGTAAAATTTGCAGTGATAAATTTTCAAAATTATGCACACATTTTTGGTCTCGTATTTCATTTCCCTCATTAAATGTGTGATTAAAATGAAGAGAAACTTGGAACTGAAAATGTAGAGATTCCGGATGAATTTAGCATACAGATCGTTGTACATATCATTTCATTTCTAAAGGATATTTTTGTATGAATTTAACATATATTGCAACTCAATAAATACATTCCATTGTAATAAAAATTTTCCACATTCTTTGTAGTTTTGTTTGTTTTTGTTTGTTTTTTGTTTATTTTTTTTATGCTTCCTTTACTTTTATGCCAATGAAGAATGTGGTTGTAGCATGTTGTGTAGCTTTCATGACATAGGGAAAAATGGTTGCTGGACAATTCATATCTGATTCAGACATTTCTAAGTTTGGTTAAGGAATGTAACTTTCAGAAATCTGCTTTCATATTATGCCTCCACTGCAATGGCTGTTAACTCTCTATCCATCTGAAATCCAGTTTAGAACACTGATATAATCTATTTTGAGCCAAAACGTTTTACACAGTTTTAAAGATGCAATGATCACATTCTCAGGTGGTAATTCTTAAGATGGAATAGCCCGTTGTCTGTCATCCACCTTTTAATTAGCAAACGTTTAGTATTGCAACTCTTAAACTACTTGGAATAAAAACTGTACACACATTCTTCATTGGCATGGCTAAGTTGCTTCAGACATCTTGAAAATTCTTTTGCTGTGCCTTAATAATAGAGAGTGATATCAACCTTCATCCGATGGTCAGGTGGTTTCAACCATCTTGAAAATCTTGTCGCAGATCCTTCAGAATGGAGGTTTTCACAAAAATATATGATGCTTGGTCTGTCCTAAATAAAACTGCTGCATATCTGATATCCAATATGGCAATCATGGCACGCATTTTGAAAATCTTATCATTATTTCTTAGAAATGAATGGTCATATCAACATGGGCTTACCTTCTGTAAATATATTACTAATCATAATGCTTTATGATAACTACTAAATCTAGCACAGAGAACAATTTTAGCAAAAAAGAGCTAAGTTATCTGCCCATCAATGAGATACAGTAAATGGTGTCAAATTCCATGAATATATCAAGTAATACTTAGTGCCAAGAAGCAGGCCATGAGGGACATTGACCAAGTTTGTGGAAGTCCTACACTCACAAGGTAGAGGAGTCTTCACTTTAAAGGGAAGTATACTTCATTCTATATTTCCAACTTTTCTTTCTTCATATGACAATAATTACAATAAAGCACATCGCCATCATGTGCTGACATCTACATACTTGTACCTGTAGCCTGTGCAACTTCACAGTAGTTCTTATAGTTTTGTGTGCAAGTATTTAATGGGCTATGGAAAACGCTATGACGTGTATAATTTCCTCTATGACCAGATATATACAGGTAAGTTTTCTGTACCATGTTTTAGTGTCTGGGCGCAAGCTTCACTGATTTTCCTATATAGGTCGTCTGCTAGTACTTTATTAATTTTACCTATGTAGAAAATTATGGGCCTTTTACTACAGATAAATTATCTCATAACAGGTATTGTAGCACCTACTTTATATGGTGCTTGAGTTCTTTTTCATGTGCATGCTTTTGTTTTCAAGATAGAAAACATTTTGTTACTGTATATTCTGGTTGGATAAGTAAGGATTAGTTTTTCCATTGTTACGCATAATTAAATTGTGTGATAGTTTTAAGTTCTTTATTTTATTTTTGTTTCATTACATTCTATTGTAATGATTATTCTCAGAGGATTTGATATTTTTCAAGTAAATTCTGTTTGTATAGAACCCAAAATATTACAGAAGCAGTATTCTTAGCTCACTCTGGTTCAAATAGTTTGCAAACATCGATAATTTTTGGCTTTTTCCAAGGTCATGTCGGCCCATGTGTTTCCCCATGTGTAAATTTATTTTTTTATTATTTAGTTCTTCATTGGGGCTGCATTGGCTTACGTGATAAATGTCTTGTAGTAAGAGACCACGTGATCTGCTACATGATTTGAAATTGTGTTTAAGACTAACGTTTTATTGATTTTGATTTAGTCGTAAAAAAAATACTTTCAGGAACTCTGGTATTTTCTGTTGTTGCCATGTTTTGAGTTATTTGTTATTTAAGAATCTATATTCTCTAGAAAATAAGCGCTTCCTCATAAAAGTTTTGGACGAAGACATTCAGTGGAAATTGGAATTCTAAAGCCGAAATATTATTATTGATTCACAAATTCAAACTGAACTTTTGATACATCAATACTGCGGTCATCTGATGTCACTGTTGGCGATCTTTGGAACTTCATCGAGATTTGAACCCGGTTTCATTTAGGACATTTTAGTGATAGGACTTCTATTTTTTAATTCTAGCATTCATTTTTGGATTAGTATTTCTAATGCAGTGGTTCTGTAAGCGATACTTGAGTGATTTTTATCTGTTTAGGCATCTTAACAATTGGCCTTCCTATGAGTAAGCTGTTACTAAAATTTAATTTTGCTTTCCAGTTGGTATATGTAAGTACTATAAACGATGTTTCAGTGCTTCTACCTGGATAGGCAGTCGATTTCACATGCATACAGGTCCATGGCGACTCGAATTGTTTACTTATCCACTTACAATTATTAATACTGATGATAGTTTTCTACTTGTACAAGTTACATGTATCTACAGGTTTTGTCATAGTGGGTAACCCTGCACGGTTTATTACAAGTTGAAAGCAGGATACTCACTGCAACAAATGTGTATAGGGTCTGATCTATTGTTGTCATACAGATTTAGGCCATCGGCAAGAACTGGCATCAATTCAGCGTGTAATTTTATTTGTCGAACCTGCATTACATGTCGGACTTGCCTTAATTATAGAAGGAAATCAGTCATAGCTTGAAAAACGAAAACATGGCTTGCACTCAAGGGTTCTGGGCTGCGAGATGGAGAGCAGCAACAGGCATAAGTAACAGTCTCTTCTATCAGAATTATGGACCGGGTACCTGAATCAAACATCCCGTAACCCGTACCAGCTTAAAGAACTGGGCAACGTCATGCCAGCCAAGATGGTCATATTCCTTCATGACCGAACATGCCCATATAACAGATCGCACGGGCCACGATCACATTCGATCATACAGTATCAACCACCAGAAAACACAGTTACATAACTTTCATAGTGATGCTTAGCTTTTCGTAGTATGATGCTCAGGTAATGCAGGCATACAAACAGAGCCACTTCGTGAAACTAGTCATATATGGATTAGTCTAATTCGCATTGTGCTATTAGGGTCTTCCCGTGGACGTGAAAGACATACAATTTATATAGACACCACCATCGATAAAATTTGCCTGCAATTGGACATCAAAACACTTCCGGCCCACAATGTCCTTCTGGGGTCTTAGATTGCAAGGGTTGTCTCTTGACTCGCCCTCAAGTCTCTGCCTCTCAACATGCTTTACTTATAGTGACACCTTCTATCTCATAAGTACTGCATGTATAGCGAGCCAACATCATCGACATAGCAATTAGCACCTCGACCAATGTTGGCCATATTATTGATACAATTGTGACCACAGCAACCATTATAGACTTACCAGTTGGATTTTCTGTCGGGGCAAATATCAATAATAATCAGTTTGATTGCCTATGCTGGTAAAATAATTTTGACACTTTTACATTCACGAAGATTCATTCCACGACCTTTCTGGGAGTACAAAGTAGTCTCAGTAACACTAATAAACTTTACTCGATGGCTATTGAGGAATCAGAAATTAGCATGCCTACATAGCATTAGCAACGGAAATGGAAAACCATTGTCACGGGTACCAAACAGAGATCCAAAACAAGTGATTCGTTTGCAGGTAGTGAAAATCGAGAAACTAAGATGGTAGATTTTGCATCACAAAACCCTTTACTTGACCAAAGGGAACATTAACACTATATGGGTTTTGCTGTACAAAACGTTCATGCAATTTAGTAATATCCAGTATTTTTTCAAAAAGTATCTTTTAAGAAACGTTAACGGCGATAGTAATATACATCGAATACACAAAGACTAAATTGGTTGCAAAATTCCTGAGTATAGATGGCGTATATATATATATATATATATATATATATATATATATATATATATATATATATATATATATATATATATATATAGATGCAATAAACTGACGACGAACAGTACGAAACTAGTAACTAACTAGCCTAAGCGCCTTCGACTCCCAATGAGTCTTTTTCCAAGGCAAATACAAAACATACTTACGACAAACAAATAAGCATAAAAACGTTGTGTTTGTAAACCTCTACGTTTCTATCTTCACATGTGCTAAAACTATAAATACAACCAGCTTGTATAGACTAGTTTCCGCAACTAGTCTATACAAGCTGGTTGTATTTATAGTTTTAGCACATGTGAAGATAGAAATGTAGAGGTTTACAAACGCAACGTTTTTGTGTTTATTTGTTTGTCGTAACTATGTTTTGTATTTGCCTTTGAAAAAGACTCATTGGGAGTCGAAAGCGCTTAGGCTAGTTAGTTACTAGTTTCGTACTGTTCGTCGTCAGTTTATTGCATCTATTTTAATTAATCCCTGACAGACGTGATCCCTTGGTGGATCCAGTACGCTTGAGAGGGTTGTTATTCGCCATATGATTTGTATTCTTTATATATATATATATATATATATATATATATATATATATATATATATATATATATATCTATATATATATATATATATATATATATATATATATATATCTATATATATATATATATATATATATATATATATATATATATATATATATATATATATATATATATATATATATATATATAAAGAATGCAAGTCACATGGCGAATAACAGCCCTTTAAAACGCACTGTTTCCAGCTAGAGATCAAGTGTGTCAAGGATTGATTGAGATAGAGAGTCTTTTGAAAGGCAAACGCAAAAATATATAAAAAATAAACAAATAAGCATAAAAACGTTGTGTTTGTAAAACTCTACATGGCTGTTTCTAAATGAATCAAACCTATATATGGATTATGTCTCATCCAGCCTGTATAGGCTTGTTGCGAATACTGAAAGATGTTGATATTTCCCAAGAAATCTTTAAGCCATAGCGATATCTATCATTTTGTGTACAGTTATATAACGCAGATCACATCCCGAATATTTGATTCTATACCGGATATTTTATTCTTATAGTAGTAATTAAAGGTTACTAAGAAGATTTAGACGAGTTTGAAAAGAAAATGTTTCGGTTGTAAAGAATAATTCTGCTAGTGCATAGCTTTCTTTTTCTAGTTTTCTTGGTTTAGACCGCTTTGTTTCAATGTCTTAAGGCGGCGTATCCAGTATGATTCCTTTCCCTTCCTGGTTTCGGAACTCCAGTTGGGGATGTTAGCAATTGCAATAAGTGTTATATCACTGAATGTTTGGTCAGGGGAAGAGAAGTGTTCTGCGACGGGTTTCTGTGCAGCTTCTTTGTCATCCAATCAGATCTATAAAGGTTGATCCTTTTGTGCAGCTGTTCAGTTTCACCGACATACTGAAGACTATAGATCTTACATGTGATGAGATAAATTACATTCTCTGTTTTGAACATTTTGTTTGAACCATGTATGTTTAATTTTTCTCTAGTCACTGTGCTAGTGAATGTCCTGGTCTCTATCATATGTTGACAGGTTTGACATCTTTTATCACCACAGGGTCCAGATTGACTAGGGCGGTCTTGACTAGTGATTAACGTTAGCTTTGCCCTGACTAGGATGTATTTGAGGGGTTTTGGGCTCTGGTAGGCTACTACAGGCTTGTTTGGAAGTATTAGCTTTAGTACGTCTGACGATTCCACGATGGGCCAGTGTTTCGCCATGATTTTACCTATTTTGGGGTTGTCTGGGTGGTAGATCAGGATAAATGGTATCCTATCAGCTTTTTCCTACTTTTCATATTTGAGTAGGTCATCGCGGTTTGTTTATTTATATCTTTGGATTGCCTCCGCAATCAGGTCTTTGTCGTAGTCTCGGTAAATTAGATGCTTAGACAGCTCTTCAGACATTTCTAGGAATCTTTCATCGTCGGAATGCTGCGTATCCTCAATGTCTGGCTATATGGAATGTTCCTAATACAGTGTTTTTGGATGACAGCTGGTTGGGAGGAGATACTGGCGTTTGTCAGTTGTCGGTTGGTTTCGTGTAGATGTCTGTATGTAATTTGTTTTCGACCAGTCTGGTTGTTGTGTCCAGAAAACATAGTTTGATTTGGAGATTTCTGCCGTGAATTTTATTGACGGAAGGAAGTTGTTTGCCTTTGATGTGAAGTCATTCAGATTTTCTTTTTTCATGTTGCCACTTTATTTCCATATCATCGATAAAGCGTACCCACTGGTATGGTGTACGCTCAACCGATGCTAAGATCTGACCTCCTATTTTCCCATAATAATGTTAGCATATGAAGGGGCCACGTAAGTACCCTTTGCGATTCCATTGATTTGGGGGTAGTTTTCTTCATTAAATTAAAAGTTATTGAATTTTAGGACAAGCTCCAGAAGTTGGGCTAGGAAGTGTGTGGGTGGATTGTTTACAGTTTTTGTTTCCCAGGGTTCTATACACACCCGTATCCCTTCGTTGTGCAGTATTTTAGTATATAAATATGTGACGTCTAAGGAAACAAGTAATGTATCTGGTAGTAATAGTTCACTAGCTTTGCTTTTTATGAGACAATATGTCATATCCTGAAGATATGATGATAATTTGTGGACATGTGTTCCAATAAAATTATCTAAATAGTATGATATCCTTTTTGTGTGGGGTGCCCGTTACCTGAGCTTATAGGTCTGCCAGGGGTTTCTTGTTTTGTGGAATTTGGGTTGAAGATAAAATCTACCTGCCCTTGGGTTTTCTGAGCTTAAGCAGTTCTTCGTTTGCTGGTCTATGTGTCCGCTTTGGTACACCTCGTCAATAACATTAGTGATGATTTTTGCATATTCCTGCGTTGGATCATGATCTAGTTTTTGGTAGAACCTATATATAGTTTAGTATTTGTTCCAGATATTAGAAAACTATTTAACAATGTTACATAAGATTCAATTGTGTCGTGAAGGCCAGTAATGTCTTTGAATCAACCAATTCATGTCATCTTTTATATATTGGTAATCATCATGCTATGTTCAAACTTGACATTGTCCCATTAAACATTCCAGAAGAAAAATCTTTGTTTAGATTGATGAATCATCACAGGAATTGTGGTGGCTTGCGTTTAAACCGACAAGCTGATTCACGTGATTAATTATCTAAATATTCTGAACGAACAAATAGATGGTTTGCGCAGAACAATTAAAAGTAAACTTTAATCAGTTTCACGTATTAGACATGAATCGTGGTCAAGAAAATGATAATGAAAGTTCTGAACTGAAGATTAATGAGTGAAGAAAAAATATTAAGAAAACAGGAATGTCATTAAATACATGAAACTATTGGTATATTTTTAACGATCTTCTTAGTCGTTAAAACTGAAGAGTCCAAGCCTGAGCCAGTCAAAATTAAAATAAGAAAAAGCTGACTCAAGTAACTGTCTCACCAGTCAATTACCATAACAACTACATTCCCGAGATGTTACGACATTTTCTTTAATGAGCGAAATACGAAATGATGAGCACCGTGAAGATGCTATGTTATGCTACACTTGATGCAGCTTTCATCGTGTCATGCAGAATTGTATTAAACAAAATGTTAGAGTTCAAGACAGGTTCACTATGCAAAGTAATTTTTCACGAACATTTAAAGCCAGGTGTGGCAGTATATTTGTCTGAGTTCACCAACAATTAATAAGTTCGCATTGTTTTGTTATCTGACAAGATTGTGCCATAGTAGTTGACGACATGCGCAGTGGAGGTATTTTTACAAAACATGCACTCATTGCACCGAAGGTGAGAACTAGTGTCATGTGGTCTTGTCGTGTAAAGTTTAGAGAACAATCAGTAACAATATAGCTGTTTACCTTACCACCGAACTTAAAGTGTGTTAGAATGTTTTACATTTAAGTGGCTGGTTGCAAAGAAATTTCTAAAGTTTATGGACCTTTTTGTTTTTAATTCTGGGTCATAATTTGATTATTTGAATTTAATTATAGGACATGTTTAGCGACGATGTAGACAAAGCTGCTACATCGTCATTCAATATTTGTATTTCTAGTCAGTTTCAAGCGCATTTTGAGAAATCGGTCAAAACAATAGCAACTGCTCCAAAATAGGTAATTTCCATACTTTTTTTTAGTCGGTAGTGGTCACTTGTAGATTTTAGATAAAAACTAAAAATTGCTCATACTTGATGACTTTTTTCAAACGGTGCCCATGCAAATATATTTTTCCCTCTTTATAGGCAGTTTCCAGCTGATTATGTAAATCAAACAGCACAATTTGAATTTTGTCTTAAACGTAACATTGTATTATTTACATTCCCACATTATGCGTTTATTTTGAATGGGATAAAACTACCTATCTTTTTTTTTACAAATGCAGCCTATGAACATCAATAGTATTAAATGAAGATTATTGTTACTGGTTCAGATTACATCAGTCGCATTCTTAATGTAAAACAATACCAGAAGGTATTGTGGTTTTGTTGACCGCATCCATATGGACCCGCTGCGTTCGTTTCTTTGAAAACAATTTAGAAGATAATGACAAGAATTTATACAAGGACCGGTTTCTGGCTGTTGTTAAGCATATGTAGAGTAGAGATGAAAATGTTTCCTTTACATTAGATGCTTTATTTGATTGTCCTTGGGAGCGTATAGGATGAGAATAATATATTAGCCATGTTGCTGGGTCTAGGCTATTTAAGGCTAACATAGATATTGCATATGATTTAAAAACACCACATACATAAATCTCAACATGGTGATTTCTAAAATTTTTAATATTAAACATGGATTGCCACAGTGTCTGAGTTACACATTCGTTCAAGACTTGGCTGTGTTGTAGTAATGGCGATTTTCGATTTTTGTTGCTAAGTAATGCCTTATATGTACCATGACTTTACCTTCTACGTCAATGTTGAAGAAGCAATCCCTAAATTATTTGGCACCATTGTCGTGCTAATGCAATGATTCCAACATACTGTCAACAAACTCATCACAATGTCGTAGAATCATATAATCTAGTGATAGACATCACTGCCACACTGCAAATGATCGATATGACTGAAAAATTGCTTAAACTACATTAAAAATTCAAAAAAGCACACAACCTCACATCAACATGTATTCGTCTCAATTTATGTTGTCAAATCCAGGCTGATGATGCCGGTTTCCCACTTGCTGACAATTATCGATGCCAGTTCATGCCGGATAAAAACGTATTGAAAATTCTTGAATGACGTCGTTATAGCGGGTAAAGCCAAACTGGTCAATAAACGCACATCGATCATCAACAGACGTGCATTTTACGAGTCATACCGCGTAGTGGAAAACCTTTGCCTGAAAGTAGTTTCTGACCCATTAAGGATCAGTTCCGACGGCACAAAAGGAAACTCTTATGCAAACGCAAACAAAACTTGAATGGCTGAGAGAAATATACACATTTCACCAGTCATTTCGCATTTATACCGCTGCTGATTTGCATGGCTTTATTGTCACAGAAGTTTTCTGTTGTTTGGCCATGCTAATCGGGTAGGGTTTCTTCTGGGTGGACCACACTCCGATGATATCACACTTGGTTTGAGAAAGCTTTATTGTGATCCCGCAATGGTTTTGTACTGAACTATTTACTTTCGCAAGCTGCTTCAGGTTAAGGAGAGGTTATTGAAAAGGTAACAGGTTAAACTATTATGTTACAAATTGCCTGTCAATGATCTTTATTCAGCCACCTGTGCCATCCAACAGAATCATATCAGAGAGCATAACGTCAATGATTTGTAAATTGGGAATAGTGGTGGATCCAAGAGCATTTGCAAGAAAGTACATGTCGAACACAGACCATAATAAAACATTTTGGTTTTACTATCTACCATCACAGGCGCGCCCTTGTCTCGCTTTGTATCGGTCGCATTCTTAAAGTTTACAAAGGTTTTAAAAATGATTTATGATTTGGTTTTGTCTAATATTTTTTGCGAGACAACCTTAATCCGCTTTTCATTACCATATTTGCAATCATAAAACCAGGAATATGTTATTATGTGGTTTCATTTATAATTTAACTTACCGGAGCTGATTTTGTTCCTGTCGATGGAAGTGTAACCAGTGATTTTGATTCCACCTTTTGTGGAACTCAGTTCACTTATCATTGTAGTCGATCTTGAATCGATTGAAAAGCGCTTGCAATCCCAGATTTTCAACCGACCCTAAGTAACATATCTGATACTATCAACAACAGGCATTGCAACTTGTTTAGCGACTGGTACGGAACGTAAGGTCAGGTCCGCGAGCAACTTTGATACACCTGTGAACAATGTGCACGGAGATTACATATCCATGCATTACTTTCGTTGTATTTAAATTTGATATCAACTACACAGTTTTATTGTTAAAGTTTCCCGGCGGAGATCTAACCATCCTTTTCCACAACTGCGAAAATGAATATGTGCCAACCGACGATTGTAGCATGAGAGATACACGGACTTCGTAGGAGAAATCGCTAAAGGCGTTCTCTACAGAGATTATGTACATCTAAGAGTGACAGGTGTAAGTTGTTGTTCGCATTTGCAACATGCACATTGGAAAGAATGTTGGCAAACTTCTATCTTCCTTTCTTGTACTGTAGCTGAGACGTCTTTGGAGTCTGTACTTGCGGAAATAGTACACGATATAAGTACACATCTAACTAAAATGGCTGTTCCCATGTGCTCGTAACGGACAGCGTAGATTGGTCTATACTACACTATATTTAGAATTAAAATAGCCAAAACGAATTTTGCCAGACTAGACAATGCCAACTTTTGAAAGTACAATGAATGAATTATAAAAAAAACCACACGTGAAAGAAAATAAAATATGAAGGCTGTTTTTTACAATTTACCTTTGAAGTAAAGGGAATGAAAATGACCAAGCGGAGGGGAGGTATCAGATTTTTTTTATTGGTGCACATCTGGAGTAAGGCCAAGCTGTATATACCATAACTCAAATTACACTCATCAATCATACACCAAGATAAAGGGAACTAAAAGTTCATTTAATAATGCCTATGATATACAAGGTCTTTTAGAAACGGCCAGAATAACCAGTGAGGAAAACATGGGAACTCCTTTTTCTTTAAAAATTAAACCTTATCTGAAATATGAAACCGTAGAGCGCAACAGGAGTAATTAATCTGAGGTTGAGGTAATGCTGACTGTGTTGCGCGATGCGTTTACCAGACTCAAGTTCAGCGCGCATACTGTATTGGTTTTGGAAAGTCTCCTTAATATCTGCATGCAATCGTTCCTATCGACGACCGCGTGATGTCAACCAATTACGTGCATAATTTGTTCAGATGATAGGGCTGATCGTGTTTAGTCTTTGCTTGTCATCCCTTAAATCTTCTGTTGAATCTTATCATTACTAGATCCCATTTTGTACACGCCCGTTGGAAGTTTAACAACGTCTCAGCTTGATTTATTATCCACCGAAAATACGAACGTGTTATTCCTATGAAGACCACGAACGAATATTAAGCCAACTATAATACAAGCAACTGTGACCTCGATTGTCTGGGATGTCCTCGAAGTGATTGGAGTTGGAAAATCCAAGTATTATTCTGGTTTCTTTCATTAGATCATGTCATCGAGATAACGTTCGTGGTTATGTTTGCAACGACATGTTGCATTGCAGTAATGATTTTGCGAAGAATGGGGCGCGCTTCAGAACTCATCATCGGTATATTAAAATACATTATCGATATATTCATTAACGTCCTAGGGTCTATGGTGTGGCTAGTGAGCGACCGCTAGCAAATCGATACAGCCTTTTTGATGACTTCTGGTGCATTGTTGCCAGAGTTATCAAGCCCTTCACCTTCATTTGGAAGTTTAGTTCCTTCTCAAAACATGACTTTTTCATTTTGTGTACGATCATTTGTAAGTAGAGACTCGGGCGGAAGGTGACCTAGGGGTTTAGTTCCATGTCTTTTTTGTCATTGGTTTTGTCTCTTCTTCTTCTGTATACATTATCCTTTGCGCGAACATCGCTTTTGGATGGGGAAACTGTTTGTCCTTATAAGCGGTGCTGATTCTGTTTCGTATGATTGTTTGGGTTCAGGTTCGGATTCACATAAACTGTCGGTTTATTTGAAAGGATCGTATGGAAATGTGGAATAAAGGATCCACGCCTAGATAGACCAGAGGGATAACTGTTTGCATATGATGGCTTTTATAATTTATAAGTTACTTAATGTTAAACAAAACTTCCTTACTCGCGCTGTCAAAAAAGCTGCCTCGCACCATCATTATTTTGTGATGTTTCCACCAACTCCTTATATATATATATATATATATATATATATATATATATATATATATATATATATATATATATATATATATATATATATATATATATATATATATATGCAATAAACTGACGACGAACAGTTCGAAACTAGTAACTAACTAGCCTAAGCGCTTTCGACTCTTAATGAGTCTTTTTCAAAGGCAAATACAAAACATATATACGATAAACAAAAAAACACAAAAACGTTGTGTTTGTAAACCGCTACATGGCTGTCTTCACATGTTCGTCGTCAGTTTATTGCATCTATTTTAATTAATCCCTGACACGTGATCCCTTGGTGGATCCAGTACGCTTGAAAGGGTTGTTATTCGCCATATGATTTGTATTCTATATATATATATATATATATATATATATATATATATATATATATATATATATATATATATATATATATATATCTATATATATATATATATATATATATATATATATATACATTCACTTTGCACTTATTCCATTTCAAGTCCAAAAATAGATTTTGCCTAAAACATTTAATGCAGCAGACCTTTTTTAAAATTAAGTTTATTTTCTACCGAACCTGAATTGTTGATTTTGGCTATTTAGTAAACATGTTTATCTCGATTTGATTCTTTAACTTTGGAAATTCCTCATGAATTGCTGGTACTACTTGTTTTTTTTTATGACACATTAAAAATGATTATTTTAGTAACCTTACTTCTAATTACAACTATGATTTAATTTTGTATGAGACATAAAGAAAGTTACTTTCCATTTGCTGTAAGTTTCTTTGTAGAAAATGTTAACTCTGACATGAAGTCAGGAGGAAGTCTATATAATCTTGTTACTGGAAAATCGCACGAAGCAGACTTAGTTGTATTATATTGTGTCCAGTAATTTATTTAGGCTTGAATCTTTTTCTTTAAATCATATAATTGAAGTCATTCTTATCTGGAATAACTGAGTTTTCTTTAAAAGAAATAATGTTCTTGAAAATAGATTAGAATTTATACTTAAATTTCGAAAAATGATTTTATTCTTGGATTGTATTATTGTGATCCAACAAAAGACTGTTGGTACGGTACATCAACTTGATACGGGTTACCACAGGCACATCTACAATTTCAACATTAGATTTAATTTATATTTCAGCTAAAGTTTA
This sequence comes from Potamilus streckersoni, assembly GCA_016746295.1. NCBI lineage: Eukaryota > Metazoa > Mollusca > Bivalvia > Unionida > Unionidae > Potamilus > Potamilus streckersoni. Next base: position 1,054,067 of record JAEAOA010000531.1, read on the forward strand.
TTTAGAATTTAAAATTTAGGACTTGTGCCTGTGTTCTATGATTATTTGGTTTTTAATACCTATTCAGTCAGTCTGTTAGTTTTTGTGTAAAGGGGTGTTTTTTTCACGTCTGTGTTTCAGGCATATCTTGTGTACCATTCTTCAGTCTGGCATTCCTTAGTTTCAGGCATATCTTGTGTAACATTCTTCAGTCTGGTTACCCATCGATGACTAATCAATATTAAAATGAGCAGAATCAGCAAACTGTTGGAACTTCATATAAACATGGAGTATGCCATGCGAATCCTGGATAAGGTGTCTATGGAGTCGATCCCGGAGAAAACCAGAACTGAAGAAGAAAAGGGGGAGAAGAAAAAAGAAGAGAATAGTACAATCATGTGTCACCTCATTCTTAGAGCAAGTTGTCAGACAGGAGTCAAACATAATATATTGTAATAAGTCATATGGTAAAAAGAAAATGAAGTCTTTGTGAAATTGAAGTTTAACATTAATGTTTTCTTTCTTCCTAAAAATATAGAAACATAACATGGGCTTTTCTTACATTCATAATTTCCCTTTCTTTAATTTGATCAAACCACTAGCCATATTGGTGGGTGCCTAAATAAATTAAGGGTTAGAGTTTCGTAAAATTTTGGAAGATACAAATTTAAATATTTAATGTTTTGTTCAGTCTTGAATTACTACTCTTTTTCACTGCCAGCAAATGGACACTGATATCATTAAGACTAAAAAGGTTTTAATAATGTAACGACTAAAGTGGTAAACATGACTTGTTCGCATACAATCGACCAAGATGAAAAAGTATTTCTTCATTTTTATGTGATGTTTTACATTGAATTGCCTGGAATTGTATTACCGCATAACCTTCTATGTAAATGTACAAAAATACAGCAAAGCATAATGATATACATCTGACATGATCACAAGGTAAGAAATCTGCAATCAATTTTATAATACTTCTATGAAGTACATTTTACCATGAAATAAAATGAAAATAAGTTTGGTCTGAGTGAATAAAGGATACATTTCATCTGGCAAATGAATATTTCATAGTTCGCTCTGCATAGCATCCCCAATTTTTCATATGATTAACTTACTAAATTGTCAGGCCAGTGTCATTAAATGTGGTTTTCAGTACCTACTTCAATTTATATAATTCGTGTGAAACCAATTAGGAAGTTTTAGCGACATTTAATGATGCTGACCTATTAATTGATATACAGATGACATTTAAAATAAACTACAAGTATTTGGGCTCGTAATTTTGCCACCGGTGCTAGTACTAGATTTTTTCACACACAGCAAGAAATATACTCTTTATTCACTTCGAGCAAGCTAACATCCTATCTTTTTTATTATATGCCATGAAGTAATGGATTTCGTGAAAAAAAATGATCTTGATAATTTACTCTGTTGGAATACGATAAACTTTCACTGCCCCTCATTTGATATTAATAATATTGTGACCTAGAAATTTACGTATTTGTGGCAGTCAAAGCAAATTGGGGTCTTGAGGTAGATATGGCTTTAATCGTACTAACGACTTAGGTTCAAATGAAACAACAGACACAAAATTTAAAATTAAATTTTCTTTATATGCTGTTGTACATTATATTGAAAAGGACAAGTATGATTTTGTTTACATTTTCTGTGCGAATGTATACAGAGACAGCAGACAATAAACGGTAGACGTCTGTCATCTTCGCGTGGAATACAGCAAGAAATGTATTATTTCAGGCTATGATAAATATTGCTAGCCAAGTTTTAGAACATAAAAAGGAAAATTTGCTTGCCTTGCGTGAATAATGGATATATTTCACTAAAATATGTTCTTCCACCCGATTAAACGTGTCTGTTATTTGATCATTTCAAGAATATTTTATATTGAGGACACTTCATTACAGAGTATGGGAGGGGGATTAATTTCATCTATTCATAGGTCCAAAAACTATTATAACCTCACCATTAGCTTGAAAATTTTAGTGCAGTTTCTGTCTTCCATCTTCATGGCTGCTTGTGACACTTACAAAAAGTTCAACATACAAATGTTGCAAATGAATTGGATGCGTAGATGATGCAATACAGTTTTGAATGTCATATATTTATGATTTTGATATCTTAAAATATACTTTTATTTCTTTATTTTGTTTGGCAAGGAAATAGGGCCCTTGAAACACGCTGTGTCTGTGTGTGTGTGAAGATTTTGTCCATATAAGGATGTGGATACCAGTACGTAATACAGTTTTAAAATGTATATATGTATGATTCTTATCATCTTAAAATATAATTTTATTTTCCTGTTGTATTTGGCATGGTAATAGGGGCCATAGAACAATGTCACCTTACTGCTGGATTAGACAACGTGTGTGAAGATTCTACATCCTGTAATAACTCTCATGGATATCCAATAGCTGGAATGGTTGACAGGAAATGACACACTTCAGGTAAAAACATCGTCAATAATCTCGGTGAAATACAATTATATAACGACTTACCCAAACTGAGTCAATTATGTGACGTCATATAAATTGTCATGCCGTCTAATGATGCTAAATATTCTTACTTATTTGGACGCATGGATGCTCTTTAATTTATTATCTTAAATATTACTGGCTACAGAACTGTTCATTATAAGTTAAATTACTGTCTGGGACCCTTTATACTCGCAGCAAATGAAGGGTACATCGTCTGAACTAGAATGAAATAGATTTATTCTTCTCTCTTTCTAAAATATCTTCATTAAAATTAAAACTCTTTTGCAAACAAATCTCAAATAGGATCTTAACTTATGAAATGCAATAATAAATAATTGCCCATTTTAGATCCTATTCTCAAGGGATAATTAGATAACGGTATGGGATATTCTCATCTGTCATTGACGTCATTGCAAGAAGCTTCCAATTGCAGAAATGTTGCAAGGCACTTCCCGAGAAACAAATATTTCTCTCTAAATCAATCCTTGTAGCACAAGAGCATTAGAAATTGAATACTTGTCATATTTAAGCGTCTCTATTTAGCTATTTTTTAAAACCACAGGTTATCTACCTTTTTGATAAGAGAACTGAGTCACGTTAAATATTTGGACATGGTGTAATAAGTAATCTACAACGTGAAATTGCCTATTACATTATATTGCATCAACAAACTTCTGTATATCGCATCTACGCCATCTAATAACTAATATTTCACAATAGGAAGTAAAACATTATGTCGTTTAGGAGAAATAGATACAGTAACCTTATTATAGTTTCGGTAAATTTGTACACGAGGGAAAAAAGAGAGGAGAATGATGGCCATACAGATGTAAAGAGCCCTTCCTTTGGAAGACATGATGCCAATAGATCGACAATCAAATTATCTAGCATAAGTTTTCTCTAAAAGATAAAGGAAATGGTCATTGTAAATTTGTTGTTTGTTATAAGAAAGTTTGCGTTGACAATACGTATAAATAGATATTTCACTGGAGCCTGATTACTCATTCCGATTACTCAATGAAAGTCTGATTATGAAATGAAAGTCTGATTACGAAATGAAATTTTGATTACTCATTGAAAGTCTGATTATTCAGTGAAACTCTGATAATTCATTGAAAGTTTGATTATTCATTGAAATTTTGATTACTCATTGAAAGTCAGATTATACTTTGAAATTTTGATTATTCATTGAAGGTTTGATTATTCATTGAAAGTTTGATTACTCATTGATAGTTTTGATTACACAATGAAAGTTTGATTACTCATTGAATGTTTGATTACTCATTGAAAGTTTGATTAAACATTGAAAGTGTGATTACTTTGTGTGAAAGTCTGATTTTTCATTGAAAGATTGATTACTCATTGAAAGTCTGATTATTCATATAACGTTTGATTACTCACTAAATGTTGATTACTCATTGAAAGTCTGAATACCCATTGAAAGTCTGATTACTCATTGAAAGTCTAATTACTCATTGAAAGTTTGATTACTCATTGAAAGTCTGATTACTTTTTGAAAATCTGATTATTCATTGAAAGTTTCATTACGTATCGAAGGTCTGATTTCTCATAAAAGTCTGATTATTCATAGAAACTTTGATTACTCACTGAAAGTCTGCTTACTTTTTAAAAATCTGATTACGCATTGAAAATCTGATTATTCATTGAAAATTTGATTACTTATTGAAGGTCTGATTACTCATAGAATGTTTGATAGTAGTTTTATGGATTCAATATATTAGAGAGGTCTATCACTTTTCATTAATTCCATTGATTTTCATATATAGATTGTTAGTTCTATGGGACATAAGTTTGTAAGGATTTTATGTTTCTTTTCAAATATATAGCACTCTGGGGTTGAAAGGCTTATTGTAGCAGGATTTAAAGGTACTTTGTATTCCGGTTTCTGATAGTACGAAAGTTTTCATATGTTTTATGGTGAAAAATATTCGAAATATTTCAACCAGTGTGTTTGTCATGGATGATTAACCGTGATATTGAGTTTGTAACAATAGCTACCTGCAAACGTACTCTCCTTCTCTGCGATTTATTCTTGCATATCAGCTCTTAAATAGCTATTTATATTAATACATATAATTCAGAATGTTTTTCAAAAAGTAAAGTTCAAACAATTTTTAAGAAAAGATCAGAAGTGGAAATATCACAACTTAATTAGACCTTGAGCACCTGTACAATGCATCTATTTTAAAACGACACTATATGATGTGTTAGCTACTATTTTTTCCTTTTAATCATAAATAACTGCTCATAGTTTTAACGTTTTCATTTGTTCGTATCATGAAACGAAAAGGAAAAGCCTTATGTGGAATAATAACTTAACTGTGTAGAAATATAATTCATATTTGACAATGTTTACACTTTTCGACCACGTACACAAACAACAGAGATAAAGCTAACCTGAAGCTTTCGTCCTGTTCCTAAGGACTTCAACTGCATACATCTTTACTTCAATTGCCTCGACGATTCTTGTAGTAATTGTCACATAATAAGGCAAGAAATAATTTGGGTTTGCCTTAAATCTAATTTCTACCATTATTCACTGTGCATACGTACAACGTTACCTGGGGTAAATAATTGTTTCTCCTGATAGAGCGACTGTACTAGCATGTATTTGTCGGAAACTACATGCGATGAGAGTCACGAAATGCATGGCATGCATGAGTATTTTGCCCTGACTATTATTCACTCTCCTATGGATTTAAGGTTGATTCCATTTTAAATTGACATATGGATTTTGTCAGGGAGTGAACGTTATCCACTATGGTCTCCAGGTATAGGGCTGTTTAGGGATGAGAATAGCTGTCCATAGTGCGGCGTGATGTCTGTACGTATATGTATACATGTCCATAGGGCTGTGTAGGGCTGACAGTAGCTTTGTAGGGCTGACTGTAGCGCTTAGTGCTGCGTGCTGTCTGTACGTATGTGTATACGTAAGTCTGTACATATGGTGGAACCAGAAATGTATGCGTAGCCAATACAAAGGTGATGTGTGCTGTCTGTACTTATGTGTAAATGTAAATCTGTACATGTGGTGATCCGTGAAGGGTGTGAGAGGCCGATAAAGATGTATGCCAACCTAAGGATTCGGTTAAACTGTATGGTTTATCAGTTTATTAATCATACAACTGTTCAAGTGTTAAGAGTCACATGTTTGCTCCAATTGATGTTTCAGTTGAATACATTTTAAATAATTTTATATCACTTGAGATTAGAATGAATATTTTTTATAATCCAAGATATGTGAATCTCGCTTACATAGCATCATATAGGAAATTATGTGAATCTTACCTTCAGTGCATATTTTTCGAAGCATATTTCAATTCTTTGAATCTTAATGGTATTCCACTATATATTTAAGATTATATGAATCACTTTTTTATTTTTGAATTTGGGAATGTGTGTAGAATAATGGGATCATTCATATACTGAGAAAGAATCATTGAATTTGTTATATATATATATATATATATATATATATATATATATATATATATATATATATATATATATATATATATATATATATATATATCCATCCTCTATCACAATGTGTTTGCGTTGTTCATTTAGTCCAAAAACAAGCTCGGTTCGAATTGTGTTATGCTTTAAAGTATACGAAAACGTTTTAGAATAATTACAAGTACATTATTTTGTATCAAAAGTACTGAAACTGATGGAAGACTGGAATATGGTCTTAAAAATAATTAGAATCTTTATGACGTTTTTCTTTTTGAAATATTCTTTATTTATATTTTGCATTTGCGGATATTTACAAGCATATTATAAGTTTCATTAATACAGATTTTAACTGTGAATTATACATACGCTCTTTTCAGATACATGCTCTGGCCGGATATAGTTAGAAGACATGGTGAAAAACTTCAATTCAAAGATAAGAATATCTCGGATTCTATAGTATGGTTTTTCATTTAGTTTTATGTCAGGAAAACGCTTTGCACTTGGCACTCTGACTAATGCAAAAAAATTAAGTCATCTTAACATTATACAAATGTACATTTTCTATGTCAGTTCTCAATTGATGAATGGATGTATCGATTATTTAACCAATTTCAGTACAATAATTTGAGCCTAAAAATGCTTTCCTGAATAATAGTAATTACCTAATTTATTACTAAAATGAACAAGAGTTGCCCAGTATTTTGAGTGTTACATTCAGTAAATGCTGTTTTGATTTCTATTCCCGTTTGATACAGCTCATCTACTATTCCTATCCGCAATTTAAATAAAGTGATTCAAATAATTATGCTTAATCAGATGAATTTGCTACTGTAACCACTCATGTCCAGCTGTCAATTAGGATTGCAATTTCAGTTTTATTACTGCATGACCAACACATTTAAGTGTTAGAGCAATTTCAATTAAGCTTGCGACTAGAGCGCGTAAACAAGCAGTAATTATGGAAATTCTGCACACTGCACCATGTTAAAGATGGATAACTTCCAATTCAGGCAGATAGGCTGTCATAAGAAATGACAAGCTCTAGATATGTTTCATCTGCATGATTGGAAACAATTTTAAAGGTTATATTAACTCGAGTGGAAGTCGTATGGAAATCCGTCCGTTATTAGACAACGAGCGATATTAATATATGGAGTTTGACAGAGCTGTTTCAAATCATTTTTCCATTTATGCACAACGATTTACGTGCTACACTGCTTCATAATTCCTGTCATGTAAACCACTCAAACAAACAAGCGTTCAACCATGCAAAATTTAAATATGAAACTTCAAGGACTTAATTAATATCGGCCAAAATGTACGAAATATATTCAATGTATTTAATTCTTCAAATGAAGAAAAGGTTTATAACGTTGGCAAAAATATCTGCTCGAATTTCATTGCATAGCTATTTCACGTAGTTAAAAATGAAATGCTATCATTGTTACATTTTCTTAGGTTTGCATAACCTTCGTTGTAGATAGCTATATGGTATTTGATATGAAGATGAAAAACAACTGGAACGTCGTTGGCCTGTTTTCATTGCATGCAAGAAAAAACATTCGGATGCAAATATAGTCTATTGTAAACTACCCTCAATCTAATTGGCGTGTCTGCGTTATAATAACTTCATAAGGCCACAAAAAATATAATGCGTAACATCAGCAACGTAAGAAAAAATCGCACAAAATTGAAACCATCTGCTGATTTCTTCAGTTTTTCTTTTTATTAGAATGTTGCAGAAATAGCATTAATATTAAAGGTTCAGATAGTTCAGCGGTTGTTAAAGTGTCATTGAATGTTATTCTTAGCGTTACTTTGTACAATTTTGATGATATTGAATCAAAATGCTATTTCTTGCAGTCAGTAAACAGTTCCAAAACATATACCTTCCTGCAACTGAATTTGTATTTGGCCTTCCCCTCCCCCTCAGTTATTTTACACGAATTTATTCATATTACGAAGATTAATCTCACAAAATTCCCCTCTAATTCCCCATCATGGTACAATGCCAATATAAACACACATTGTTCCCCTCTAATTCCCCATCATGGTACAATGTCAATATAAGCATACATTATTCCCCTCTAAATCCCCATCATGGTGCAATGACAATATAAACACACATTGTTCCCCTTTAAATCCCCATCATGGTACAATGTCAGTATAAGCACACATTATTCCCCTCTAAATCCCCATCATGGTACATTGTCAGTATATGCACGCATTATTCCATCCTAAATCCCCATCATGGTACAATGTCAATATAAGCACACATTGTTCCCCTCTAATTCCCAATCATGGTACAATGCCAATATAAACACACATTGTTCCCCTCTAATTCCCCATCATGGTACAATGTCAATATAAGCACACATTGTTCCCCTCTAATTCCCCATCATGGTACAATGTCAATATAAGCACACATTGTTCCCCTCTAATTCCCAATCATGGTACAATGTCAATATAAACACACATTGTTCCCCTCTAATTCCTCATCATGGTACAATGTCAATATAAGCACACATTGTTCCCCTCTAATTCCCCATCATGGTACAATGTCAATATAAACACACATTGTTCCCCTCTAATTCCCCATCATGGTACAATGTCAATATAAACACACATTGTTCCCCTCTAATTCCCCATCATGGTACAATGTCAATATAAACACACATTGTTCCCCTCTAATTCCCCATCATGGTACAATGTCAATATAAGCACACATTGTTCCCCTCTAATTCCTCATCATGGTACAATTTCAATATAAGCACACACTGTTCCCCTCTAATTCCCCATCATGGTACAATGTCAATATAAGAACACATTGTTCCCCTCTAAATCCCCATCATGGTACAATGTCAATATAAACACAAATTGTTCCCCTCTAAATCCCCATCATGGTACATTGTCAATATAAACACACATTATTCCACTCTAAATCCCCATCATGGTACAACGTCAATATAAACACACATTATTCCCCTCTATATCGCTATCATGGTACAATGTCGATATAAACACACATTATTCCACTCTAAATCCCCATCATGGTACAATATCAGTATAAGCACATTATTCCTCTCTAAATCCCCATCATGGTACAATGTCAATATAAACACAAATTATACATCTTTAAATACCCATTGTGGTACAATGTCAATATAAACACACATTATTCCTCTCTAAATACCCATCATGGCATAATATAATTTTAAACACATTATTTCCTTCTGCATTTCCATCATGGTACAATGTCATTGTATACTCACTTTCCTCCTCTAAATCCCCATCATTGTACGATGTCAATATAAACGCACATTATTCCCCTCTAAATCCCCAAAGATTGGATAATGTTCTGGATATTTTATTGGAATAAACTGATGAGGAAGACAAATGAAGACCTGTCCATTAAACGTTGGCCAAACGCAATGCAATGTATTATTTTGACTGACTTGGGTAACAATTTCTGATACTGCATGACGACTGATGCATTCAATGGTTTATCCTTCTACTGTTCGCACATTAACCTGTACAGTTTTTAATAAAAAGCATGGAAGATAGAAGAAAATTTTGAAAACAAATTTCTCGAAGTTGATAAGCAAATAAATTATTTTTCCGCAATGTCGAAAAGGCAAATGATGAAAATATTACTCTGGTCGGTGTTTGTATTTGTAGTTTTATAGGGAAAATTTGATTTCAAAACTAAATATGTTTTATTTTAGATGAAAGATGCAACAGTTACTTTACCGTAGGTTTCCACTTCAAAATTTCCATTAATTTCTTCAGCAATGTACATGGTTTTTAAAAGGATGAGCATTATTCCACTCTAAATCCCCATCATGGTACAATGAAAATATAAACACACATTATTCCACTCTAAATCCCCATCATGGTACAATGTCAATATAAACACACATTGTTCCGATCTAATTCCCCATCATGAAACAATGTCAATATAAACACACATTATTCCCCTCTAAATTCCCATCATGGTCCAATGTCAGTATAAACACACATTATTCCCCTCTAAATCCCCATCATGGTATAATGTCAGTATAAGCACACATTATTCCACTTTAAATCCCCATCATAGTACAATGTCAGTATAAGCACACATTATTCCACTCTAAATCCCCGTCATGATACAATGTCAATATAAACACACATTACTCCACTCCTAATCTACATCATTATACAATGTTAATATAAACACACATTATTCCACTCTAAATCCCCATCATGATACAATGTCAATATAAACACACATTGTTCCCCTTTAAATCCACATCATGGTACAATGTAAGTATAAACACACATTATTCCATTCTAAATCACCATCATGGTACAATGTCAGTATAAGCACATATTATTCCACCCTAAATCCCCATCATGGTACAATGTCAATATAAGCACACATTATTCCACTCTAAATCCACATCATGATACAATGTCAATATAAACACACATTGTTACCCTCTAAATCCCCATCATGATAAAATGTCAATATAAACACACATTATTCCACTCTAAATCCACATCATGATACAATGTCAATATAAACACACATTGTTACCCTCTAAATCCCCATCATGATAAAATGTCAATATAAACACACATTATTCCACTCTAAATCCACATCATGATACAATGTCAATATAAACACACATTATTCCACTCTAAATCCACATCATGGAACAATGTCAATATAAACACACATTGTTCCACTCTAAATCCCCATCATGATACAATGTCAATATAAACACACATTTTTCCACTCTAAATCCACATCATGATACAATGTCAATATAATCACACATTGTTCCCCTCTAAATCCCCATCATAATACAATGTCAATATAAACACATTATTCCACTCTAAATCCACATCATGATACAATGTCAATATAAACACACATTGTTCCCCTCTAAATACCCATCATGATACAATGTCAATATAAACACACATTATTCCACTCTAAATCCTCATCATGGTACAATGTCAGTATAAGCATACATTATTCCCCTCTAAATCCCCATCATGGTGCAATGACAATATAAACACACATTGTTCCCCTTTAAATCCCCATCATGGTACAATGTCAGTATAAGCACACATTATTCCCCTCTAAATCCCCATCATGGTACATTGTCAGTATATGCACGCATTATTCCATCCTAAATCCCCATCATGGTACAATGTCAATATAAACACACATTGTTCCCCTCTAAATCCCCATCATGATACATTGTCAATATAAACAATCATTATTACACTTTAAATCCCCATCATGATACAATATCAATATAAACACACATTATTCCCCTCTAAAACCCTATCATGGTACAATGTCAGTATAAGCATACATTATTCAACCCTAAATCCCCATCATGGTACAATGTCAATATAAACATACATTGTTCCCCTCTAAATCCCCATCATGATACAATATCAATATAAACACACATTATTCCATCCTAAATCCCCATCATGGTACAATGTCAATATAAACACATTTTGTTCCCCTTTAAATCCCCATAATGGTACAATGTCAGTATAAACACACATTATTCCACTCTAAATCCCCATCATGGTACAATGTCAGTATTAGCACACATTATTCCACTTTAAATCCACATCATGATACAATGTCAATATAAACACACATTATTCCCCTCTGAATCCCCATCATGGTACAATGTCAGTATAAGCACACATTATTCCATCCTAAATCCCCATCATGGTACAATGTCAATATAAACACAAATTTTCCACTCTCAATCCATGTCACGATACAATGTCAATATAAACACACATTATTCAATCTAAATCGCCATCATGGTACAATGTCAGTTTAAGCACACATTATTCCACTCTAAATCCCCATCATGATACAATGTCAATATAAACACACATTATTCCAATCTAAATCCCCATCATGGTACAATGTCAGTATAAGCACACTTTATTCCCCTCTAAATCCCCATCATAGTACAGTGTATGTATAAGCACACATTATTCCACTCTAAATCCCCATCATGGTACAATGTCAGTATAAGCACACATTATTCCCCTCTAAATCCCCATCATGGTACAACGTCAGTATAAGCACACATTATTCCACTCTAAATCCCCATCATGGTACAATGTCAGTATAAGCACACATTATTCCCCTCTAAATCCCCATCATGGTACAATGTCAATATAAACACACATTATTCCCTTCTAAATCCCCATCATGATACAATATCATGGTAGCACATTAATCCTTCCGTAATTCCCATCATGGTAAATATCAAAATATACACTTTGTTCCTCCCTTAATCCCCGTCAGGGTACTTTGTCAATGTAAACACATTATGTACCTCTAAATCTCCATGATGGTACAATATGACTGTAAACACACTTTTCTTCTCTAAACCCCCATCATGGTACAAAGTCAATGCAAACCTATTATTTCCCTCTAAATCTCATCATTGTACAAAGTTAATGTAAACACATTATTCCTCTCTAAATCTCATCATGGTACAATATAATTTTAAACACGTTATTCTCCTATAAATCCCCATTATGGTACAATGTCAATATAAAGACACTATTACTCTATAAATCCCCATTAAAGTACAATGCCATTGTAAACACACTGTTTGCTTCATTATTATATAGCCAACAAATTTATTAGATGTATAGTTTCAATTAAGTTACACCTTTTGCGAAATAAACATATGCTAACTGAATATTAGACATTGTAGAAATGTATAACTCAGTAAGGCAGGGAAACAGCAAACAAGCTGGCACAAGAAAGATTGGAGAATGTTATGTGTATGTCATTGGAATAAACTGATGTGGAAGACAAATAAAGACCTGTCCATTAAACGTTGGCCAAACGTAATGCAATGTATTATTTTGACTGACATGGGTAACAATTTCTGATATTGCATGACAACTGATTCATTCAAGAGTTTATACTTCTGCTGTTCGCACATTAAACTATACAGCGTTCTAACAAAATGCATGGAAGAGAAGAAAATTTTTAAATCTAATTTCTCGAAGTTGATAAGAAAATAAATTATTTGTCCGCAATGTAGAAAAGGCAAATGATGGAAATATTACTCTGATCGGTGTTTGTATTTGTAGTTTTATAGGGAAAATTGGAACGAATTAAAAATCGTTCTGTTGAGATTTCGATACTAAATACGGTTTATTTAAGATGAAAGATGCAACGGTTACTTTACCGTAGGTTTCTACTTCAAACTTTCCATTAATTTCTTCAGCAATGTACATGGTTTTTAAAAGAATGAGCATTTTAGATTCGGATGAATTGTATATTAGAATACCTAGTACTTCCAACGAGTTAACCTGCTTCAAATATGCAGTTCTATTAAAATCAAAGCGAATAAGGTATACCTGAAATGTGTTACATTTATAAGGTATCGTCAAAAATACGTATGGAGGCTTGACTTTGGACAATGTATCTCCCATAAATGTATTGACATCATCAAAGTTAATATCCAACTAAGATTTATTTCATAGTAATATATAAATCCCCATAAACATGAACAGGGGTAGTAGAAGACGGCTATCGAAACTCATCTTAATAATGATTAAAGTATTCTAGACCCAAGTGTGGTCCCATCTAAAAACTGACAAACAAATTTCAGGCTCAAAGGTGACAAACGTATTGAAAGCCTTATTTTGTAACATTATAAAAAATGAGGGGTCGGTCCTCATTTGCACTAAAATACAATAATGTCATGCATTTATTTTATTTGGTGAGTCTGTATATTTGTAATAAAGTAGCATATGAGATTCATTTGCACTAAATATAAGTCTGAAATGCTCTGCAAGACTTCTATGTTAAATTTGGCCGCCAATTTGAAATGTATGTTTCTAACAATGTATCTTGGGGCTACAGTCTGCCTTCAACCTAGTAATACCATATAAGGGCATGCGGTTTGTAAAAGGTGTTTGTCTGTTTGAAACATATTGATTCTATTTTGGAGATAATTATAAGGAGTTAGAGTTTGTCACCTGGTTTGTTTACTCTTTAATGGAACTATTGTAGAGGAGTGATGTGAAACAAATCATAGGGTGACAAACAAGAAATTAACATAGGTTCCAATTTTGAAAGATGTTTTAACGTATAACACGAGGCAATTATAGAGATAGCCAGCTAGATCCTAGTCGCAGCAAATATCATCCATTTTTGTAATGTCAGGAAAAAGCTGAAGAGGATGGGGCAAGCCTTGAAGGAAAAGAAAACTACAAGTAGATTAGGACGAGCTTCAAGATAACGAAGGAAAGACGGCTAAGTGTAATACAATCGAGAACTACAGTAACAGTAAAAGCTCAGAGCAGTTGGTGCAAGACCTAACAACAGAGAAACAGTAAAGATCTACCAGGATCCAGGACAAAGCTAGCAAGGGGCTCACAGATAACCAAGAAATTCTTAACAGATAGACAGATTAATGTTCGGTGTTTCACAACCAGGAGACATCTGGAGCCCAACTGTATTAAACTTCTCACTGACCACAACAAAGATTGATCACCCTATCGTCATTAAAGAAGAATAGTTGTAATAAATGCTCTAAAAATGTGGAAGTCAGCTGGGGAAGTTTCAGCAAAACATTTTCAAGCAGGAGATCAATGGTATCAAAACAATCTGCAACAAAATATGGCAAACTTGAGACTGTTCCACCCCGTAAACTACGTCTCTGATCATCAATTGCCGGTGCCACATCTAACAAACAAACAGCTTCATGAGTAAGGTTATGCATAAGATCACCCTCAGCAAACTGAAACATCAAATATCGTTCTCGAAGAACAGACTGAGAAAATATTTGCAGCATAACATGACCTTTGTCAACACAAGTAATGGCATGCAGCATTGTGGGATACTATGCAGATATACAATGTAAGACTAATCAACACCAAGGAGACCATCCATGACAAGGCGAACTACGCAGATCTCGTTAATGGCAATATCTTTTGGTTAGTTGTTGTGGGGCTTAACGCCATTTTTCAGCACACGATAGGCTATACATGGCGGCCAGTATTAATGGTGGAAGAAGAAACCGGAAAATCCGCGGAAAGAACCAACGACCCACGAGAAGCTACTGGCAAGCTTTCTCACATATCCACATTTGCTATTGGAGATATGCTCAGAACAACAGTAGAAGTCAGACAAGGGTGCCTCCTCTCACCTTCTCTCTCAAACATCTACCTCGTCTTGTCAGACGTCTTGGAAGACGATGATGGCGGTGTCAGCGTTGGAGGTAGAATAACCTGCACTTCGCTAATAATATCAATGACTTATCAGGACATTTGGAAACCTTAGTGAACCATTTCAACCAAGCATCACTATAGCATGAGATCAGCTTTTGAAAATATACTGATGTTCGTTTCAATATAATTGTAAAACTAATTTACGCATAGATATGTGCGTTATAGAGTATCACTGAAGAAAAGAACATTTTTGGAAGACAATAATACATTACCATAAACAATTGGACAATTACTGAAATACTTAATAAACGAGATCCAGCAATATGATGAAACATTAAACTGCTACTGAATTATGATAGTACACATATAGCTAATTATGTTAGTAACTATGTAACTAAATACGATAGTACCAATGTAACTAATTATGTTAGTACCAATGTAACTAATTATGTTAGTACCTATGTAACTAATTATATTGGTACCTATGTAACTAAATACGTTAGTACCAATGTAACTAATTATGTTAGTACCAATGTAACTAATTATGTTAGTACCTATGTAACTAATTACGTTAGTACCTAGGTAACTAGCTCGAATAAGAAGATAATTGCAAATCTTGTTACTTTATCAGAGGTGACACAAAATAAGAAGATTTAAATAAGATGATCAAAATATCCTATTACAACCGAGATAAGTACAAATGACAGCCTGACTACAGCTATTAAAAGGACGTAGGATTTATTTATGACGGATGCCAATAATCAGAGCAGAATAATACAAAATGCTATCTTTAAATAAATATAAATCAGGTTGTATGCTAAGTAAGAACTATCACAAATTATGTTAATTTGTAAGTACTTAATATATGTAATAGATTGCAGGTCAATATAAATGAAGTAGACAAAAGGATAAATAACCCACCAAAAATGAAATTATTTTGATCAAACTCTATTGGAGTGGATAAAAAGACTTTTGCTTCAACTGGTATTATTTATATATTCAAAACTGAAAACTATTCAAGTCCAGAGGTATTTGAAACTGAAGCAAGTTATAAATAAACAATATTGTATTAAATTTCAGAATAAATACATAAAAAATCGATAAATACAAAAACGAAGTTTGTAGAGAAAAGCAAACTCATGTAATCACACAAGGGTATCTTTCTGCTAATAGATAGCGACAATTTGTTATTTAGACAGACAGGTAACTGGCTTACACAGGCTGGATATCTTCAAGTTTAAACTTACAACCGAAGAATTATTTAAAATTATAGAC
Organism: Potamilus streckersoni; assembly: GCA_016746295.1. Taxonomy (NCBI): domain Eukaryota; kingdom Metazoa; phylum Mollusca; class Bivalvia; order Unionida; family Unionidae; genus Potamilus; species Potamilus streckersoni. The sequence continues at coordinate 1,070,521 of JAEAOA010000531.1, forward strand.
TGACCTATGCTCCATCAACACTTGCTGAATACATATTTTACGGTCTAGTTCATTCGCAGACAAATCATGTTATTAATATATATATATATATATATATATATATATATATATATATATATATATATATATATATATATATATATATATATATATATATATATATATTAATGAGGTTGGTATACCTTTCAATTGACTGTCAAATTGAAGATTAAAAATACATTTATTTAGGCAATATTTAAAGAACTTATACAATATACTTTTGAAATGGACTTGAAAATCATCTAATCTAATCTTATATTAATTGAGTAAATATATAGAAGAAATTTCTTTATATATAATAATTGAAAAGGTCCTGAAATAGATTATGTTCATGTTCATCAAACTTGATAGCATTAACTCATTAACTCTTAAATGATAACAACATTAATAATCGGGGAAAAAAATCCTCAAAGTCTCGCATTTACGGGAAGTAATTACCTATTTTGAATTACTCCAACAGCACAAATGAATGCAAAGCAAACTGTGGACTAATTGCACATGTAAACTTCAGAATTCAGCAAAAACAGCAAGGACAATCTGTTTCCATAGGTAAGATTTAAGACAACGATGTTTAGTTAATCATATATTCAATAATTTGGAGGATGTTAACATCGATACAAAGTTTCGGTAAATTTGATAAATTTTAGCGTTTTTATTATCTTTCTGATAAATTCCAGGATACAATGTTATATAAGTCTGACATTGGGTTGAAATGATGTGGACGTTTTCTGCTGTACATGTAAGTAGCAGATTGTAAAACCGGTATTTCAAAAAATCTTGCAAACTTTTTACTGAAGTAGTGATGTCAATAACCTATTTTTTGTAGTTAAAGCCCTGACAAAACAAGTCTAACGGTATGTAACTCTGTTTGTACAAGCGGCTAGCTCAGGAAAATTAACAGATGTGATACCTCTAGAAATATGTGAATATGTTGTAATAGAAATATAACGATTTGGGACAGTATTCCAGATGACAAAACATCTGCATTCACAGTGTTCAAGTGCTAATTGAGACTACCAGTGGGCAATTCAACATCGATGAGCTTGTTCTCTGGTCTGCTGTTAAAGAATAAGGCAGGAAATAACTTGGTTTTGCCTTAGATATATGTTTCACCTTTATTCATTGTGCAGGCGTACAACGTTATCTGTGATAAATTATTATGTCTCCATGTTATACACGAGTATTTGACCATGACTATTATTCACTATCCTTTGGATTTAAAGTCATTCATTTCAATCTGAGATACAGGTCATGTGGTATGAATGTTCTCTATTATGTTTTTGGCCATAGGGGTAAGTATTACATTTATATTTTATCTAATTTAAGAAAACCTATTCTCGTTTTTATATCATATAGGGTCTTGAAGCCCATTACGTTGCAAACATTCTTATTATAGTTTAATTTATGAGTATGTATATATATATATATATATATATATATATATATATATATATATATATATATATATATATAAATTCAATTCAGAATCCATTATTATAACGAGTCAGGTTTGATTGTAGTTGCTTTAGGGTTTAGAGTAGCTGTCCATAGAATGGCGTATTGTCCGTACGTATGTGTATCCATGCTTAGGGTTTAGAGTAGCTGTCCATAGAATGGCGTATTGTCCGTACGTATGTGTATCCATGTTTAGGGTTTAGAGTAGCTGTCCATAGAATGGCGTATTGTCCGTACGTATGTGTATCCATGTTTAGGGTTTAGAGTAGCTGTCCATAGTACAGTGCTGTCCGTACGTATACGTAAGATTATACATGTGGTGGAACAACGAATATAGACGCAACCAATAGAAGGGTGCCGGGTACCGTCTGTACGTATAAGTACTTTTAGTGGATCCGTGAAGAGTGTGAGCGGTCGATAAATGTGAGCCAACCCAAGGATCCAGTGAAACTGTGTGGTGTAACAGTTTGTGAATCTTATGACTATTCGAGTTTTTGCAGTGATTATGTTTGTTTCAATTGATGGTGGTTTCAATTGAGTACAATATTGTTTACATTACATGAGATTATGTGAATCTCACTTTCATAGCTTTCATTGTTTATTTGTAACTTAATGTATTACATGCGTGAGATTATGTAAATCTCGCTTACATTGCGTGATATTAGTCGAAACATTTTACAGTCCGTGAGGTTATTTGAACTTCACTTTTTCATGCTATAGGTATATGAATCGTGTTTTTATTTGATTTTTTTTCTATTTCGGGAATGTGCGTAGAATGATTGGATCAATCGTATGATGGAGGTGGAAAAGATTAAGTGCATTTTTATATATACATATATATTCTTAGTAATTCATTTTATAAATTCCAACCATCCATCACATTGTGTTTATATTGTTCATTTAGTCAAAGAAAGAAAATCCCACTCGGTCACAATTCTGCTAAAGCTACGTCTTTGTAGAAAATAATAGAACAAAATTTTCCCATTACAGCTCAATTAAAAACCTGAAAGATGTGGTTCATTGTCAAAGGCATGGGGCTGACAGAAAACACTAGACAAGTTTTCATGTTCAGTTTATTTGACTAAAGTGAGAAATAATCAAATCGATAGCTGGCCTTTTTCAAGAAATCAAAGAAAATTTACGTCATTTGGTATATGTTAATCAATGTATTACAAAGACACATCACAAGAGCAGAGATATCATGTAAAATCATCGACTAATATACCCTCCCCAAACAGATACATCAATGGATACCAGATATTTATATGAACATTTTCAAATCCATTTAAATTGAACCGGTTATTTTACAAAATACTAAATTTTCATTAACTTTAACTTTATTTACTTCACGAGCAAATGTTTTCTTTCTGCGTTTCAAACACATAGCAATCATCCCTGAAGTAATCCGCCAAACAAAACAAAAGTACATCTTTTAGCATGACATTTTAGATTGCAAAAAATGAACCGTAATAGAACTGTACACTTTTGGATATAATTTGTAGAGATTCAGAGATACAAGTTACATATTTAATTCTTAATACGACCCAGCTACACGGTTGCCATTGATTTGTCGATATATCAGGTGAAAGCAACTGCTGTTCTTTAGTAAACGTATTTATTAGAAGGTGATGAACTTACTGACACGCCCTTATTTCCTCTTCTTTAATTGAAACATTGATAATATACATTTTGTGATTGATGACGACCTTGGATCGATGTCGGTGGAACATTAACAGAAACGGAATCTAAAACTTTTTACATTAGTAAAATAAGTAAAATAGATCAACGCCTCGATGAATATTTTCAATCACTTTACCAAATTATTTATTTAAAAGTTGTTAATTACCATGACAAGGATATGTTATACTTTAGGCTCAGATTTTGTGTTTTATTTTGCTTATAGGTTGTCTTATGATCGTCTTAAATACTATTGTAAACGTTTTAAGAACTTCTTTGTTTCATTAAATTTACCAAAATGTGGATCCAATATTTTTGAAAGATAAGAATTACAATCAGCCTAACTTTTAACTAAAAGAAATAGGACTTTTAACTGTTTAACATAAAAATCACAGATTGGATGTGAAAATATTTTGATTAAGAATGTTGTTTGTCATGTGACCTAATATTGGGAGAGGATGAATGAAAATTAAAACAACCATGGAATTTATTCTCAATATTTTAGACAAATTTTCAAAATCTAATGCATTTTCTTAATTCTTAATGACTTTCTTTATTCAGTAAGATATTTCTCTTTTTCATACCCATCATTTGTATTGTATTGACATAAGATAAACAATTCTTGTGATACATATTGGTATAATAACAATATAGAAATGTGCATTTGAATTATAACATACCTTTTTCTTAGTTACTAGCGGAATAATGGCTCCAAATGTTACCAAAACAACATAAATGTTTATTTTTCAGATTTTTTTGTAATATAGTATTCTTAATTATAGTGAGTTTTTTATTTTTATAAAAAAAACAATAGACTTTTAACACTTCTAGTCCAGGCACATGCGTTTTCATTTTAAATACGTATATGTAATATCTATCTAGTCTAAAACAATATATTCCATCTGATTTTGTATCTCGCAATATTATAATCTACTAATATCTGTGTTCACTTTATTCCCAATCCAGTGGGACACATCATTCCGCTGCTATTTATCATATTACATTCTCCAAAAAGTCAGCATTGTTTTAAGGGGGTGGTGGCGGTACATTTATTTTATGCAAAAATTAATTTATTGGTAAAGTTCTGTGCATAAGAAGAAAATGAATCCGGTTTAATTTTTAATTTCCCGTTATTGTAAAATCTTTAGCATGTATAGGTCCATATTCAAATAGAAAGTTTCATTCCATTTCTTCTCACTAGTTGGTCTAATATCCGCTTTCAAAATTGGTTTTAAAGGTCTTACAGCCTTCTTTATTCTGAACTGCAGTTTCCAAATTAAAGGAAGTAAATGGTGTCACTGGTGTCATTATATTTAATTATAACATGTTTGTATAAGAACTGTACACATTCAATAATATCTTGAAAAGTAAGGAAGTTAGTGTTGAGATCATATTTACATATTTAGCTTTAAAACTTAGTCAATAATAGCTTCCAAGATCTGGAAGCATTTTACAAATGTAGAGTACATTTGTTCACACCATTTCTTATAGAAAACCGGTACCTCACTTGTTCATCCATAAATTTGTTTTCATAAGATCTACTCCTGTGCAGTGTATATTTGTTCTCTACTAAGTTTCCAAGCCAAAAAGCATTGCTTTGTCGATTGCATTTTCATCTCCTAATAGGAGCAGGTATTTAGCCTTACATATATCTTTCTCAAACAAATTGACAAATTTTTTATTTGAGAACTCACAGATTCCATGTTATTTTCAAGCTAATATAAATGTATCAATGTCTATCATCGCCAAGACACCTTTAATAAATGCTTGATGCATATCTCTTATAATTTTGTCCGCTTTTAACTGCCACAAAAGTGATTAATTAAATACCTGCATAAAATATTGCGGATGAGTTTGGTAATGAAACGTACACATGATTAAAATGTGGAATAATTAGTTCTCAGAGCTGTTTTTTTTACCAAATGGTGCTTATGATAGCTTTTTACATCAAGATTTAATCATTTCTATTTTATTTATAAAATTCATATTTACCATTTTATCCAAATTTGCCGATAGGTTAATGTAAAAACAATCCAGATTAAGTCGCTGTATCTAATTTGAATCTGTGATGATTCTGTACTGTTACAACTTTAATTTCTGTCATTAAATCCGTGCAAACAAATTTAACACTTCAACAGACAATTCCAAAGATTTAAAAGAGCCATCAAACATTAAAGCAGTATAATCTGCAAACTGTGACAAAAATATTCGGTTTTCCTTAGCTTGATACCTTTTATATTTTTATTATTTTCTATAGTATAGACAATAGTTCTGTACAGAATAAAAACACACAATGGGTTAATGGATCACCCTGTCTAAGACCCCTGAAAATTGTCAAAAACTTGTAAACGAAACAATTTGTAAAACTGCCAATGAGATATTACAATAAAACGTCTCACCAGAGAGCCTTATACTTAGTCCAAAATTAAAGAAAGAAGAATATATATAAATTTCCATAAATATGATCGAATGCTTTTTTTAAAACTCGGTTATTATTAACTTTTTCTTTAATTAATTTTGTAATTTTTCATTTACATAGATTCATATTACCAGGTGGAAAATGTATCCAATTTTACCATGGATCTAATTATATTTCCTCGAATCTTTTCTTTTGTCATTATTTCAAGCTCTGTTTTAAGACTCCAATGTTTCTAAATTATAAGCACCTAAGAACCACTCTTAAAAGACAGCATTTCGTATACATGCTCGTTTTTCTTGTCTATAATTTTCAGTTATTTGAATATGAATCATACGAAATAGTTCTTCTACAAATGTCCCATCTTCAATGTATATAGAAATAATGAATCGGATATAGTAAATCATAAATCTTAATTAGATACATTAACATTTTTTCCCAATTAGTCATTTAAAGCGTATTGGAATAATGAATCGGATATAGTAAATCTTAGATCGTAATTAGATACATTAACAATTTTTTCCCAATTAGTCATTAGAAACGTATTGGAAAAATAAATCGGATATAGTAAATCTTAGATCTTAATTAGATACATTAACAATTTTTTCCCAATTAGTCATTGAAAGAGTATTGGAATAATAAATCTGATATAGTACATCTTAGATCTTAATTAGATACATTAACAATTTTTCTGCCAATTAGACATTTGAAGCGTATTGTAATTTTATTCTCTTCATGCAGTAATTAATTTCATCATGATATTTTTTATCAACCAGCAAACTGTTATTAACATTCCACAATTGAATTCGAATGCAATGTTACCATGGAGTGGACAGACCTATAACTTGGTTTAATTGAAACTTTTCATATGTCTTAGATTCAGATACACGAAAGAAACCAATCAAGCGTACATACAAGGACTTATTCTTCTCCAAGAAACCTAGATTACCTGCTAATTCAATATCATGTGGAACATGCATAATTGCTACATTCTCTCATCTTGTATAAATTTGAACATTATACCACTGGGTCTAAAAACTATCCATTTGTTCATTGGACAAATCTACATTTTGTACAGGAAAATGAAGTGTTACTTGTTTATGTTTTCTTGTATAACAGATTTATCCAATGTTTGCACAAAATAATTTGGCTGGTTTTGAACTTAGACTAAAAATAGTCTTAACCTAGTAATGCAGGTGCCAAACCATGTCAAATATCTCCAAGAATATACGAAAGATATCTTGAAGTCATCATCAAAATTTACTATTAATTTCTTGAAATACTCCTCTTGAGCATGTGCAATGCGAAATTTGTTATTCTGGTTGAAATATGCAGAATGGTTATTTATTGTTTTCCCACAAGAAGATGTAATTATTTTCTGCTGTTCATTTTATCTAATTTCTTCATTTCGTTGTACTAATACCTGCACAACATCCATTCTTTTTATCGACGCCCACTTTGTGATATTTTGTTTTTCATTTTCTCTATCAGTTATTCTTGGCAACATGTCAAAACTGCTGCTTGTGTTTCGCACGTCTCGCAAGATTGTTTGTCCGATATACGTGGCCATGAGCAAATTTGGACCTTATCAACTAGGTGGTGCAAATTTATTCCATATCAAACTATTTTGATTACGTTTGAAGTAATTCTTTCTGACAGACTGTTTTACAATTGCTTTATAATTATACTTAGTAAACATTTTGCAAAGAAAAATACATAGTTAACTAAGTAGTTATGTAAATCACCCGAATACCAATTGTACAGTTTGAATAATACATAGTAAACTGAATAGTTGTGTTAATCACTGATATACCCTTTGTACAGTTTGAATAATGCATAATTTATTTGAGTACTTGTGTAAATCATTGCTATACCCATTGTACAGTTTGAATAATAAATACATAGTTAATTTGAGTACTTGTGTAAATCACCGCTATACCCACTGTACAGTTTGAATAATACATTGTAAACTGAGTAGTTTTGTAAATAACCGAGTACTGGTGTAAATCACCGCTATACCTTTTATACAGCTTAAAAAGTGAATAGTTAATTGAGTAGTGTTGGTAACAACCGCTATACCCTTTTTGTACAGTTTGATCAATCCAGTACTTTTGTAAATCACTGTAATGCCTTTTGTACAGTTTGCAAATTAATTTCAATCTCTTCATGACTGAACAAACATCTATGTGCTTTTCATTACCCAGTATGTTTTTCAAAATATTGTAGACCAATTTGTTGCTTTATATACTGTGCTTTTAAGTTTTTATTTTAAATGTGATGAAAAGGAGGGTACTGCTTTAAATTACAAGTAAGGTAGCAGTGTTTATCATAATTTTTATTTGATTTGATTTATAAATAACACGCATGTATATTGAAACTCTTCAACCTTGATGCAAGTTTTTATGTGTAAGTTCCACTCTGATATATAAATACCACCGGAGAAAATGTCTTTGTTTTTCATAACATATAATAACAGTATTATACAGAAATGAGTATAATAACGACAAAGAATATTAACATGAAGTAAAATTACAATTGGATAAGTGGCCAAATGTATAATAGATGCAACATTGTCGGATGATGACAGATAAGGATTAGAAAGTGCTACAATGACGACACTCGCTAACATAGTCTAAGACAAGGCACAAACTCGGCAGTTACAATAGAATTGTTTTAAGTAATAAGGGAAAGACCTTTGGGCAAGGGGGTGATTACCATGACTAGACTGGGGTCTTTGATCTTTCGTAGGACATATATCATGACTGAATAGAACAACCATGACGTCAAGGCTGGGGTCCTCCAGTTCTTCTGAAGAAAACGGTCAGTAGTTGAAACATTGATAGAAGCAGAACACTTGTGTAATCTTAATTAGGACGCTCTTTCTTCATATGGTTTTGCTCATGTACATTGAACAAAAATATATCACAAAATGTATTTAAATTCTATTTCTCTTAATGTATCGACTACTCCAGAAAATGTGGACTGGCGCACTAATCGAAATTTTGAGTTGTGATAATTAAGTTGTTACTTGAACTATTGAATGAAACCCATTAGTTAACACACTAGTCGGGCTTATCTAGTTTACAACTGCTGCAAAGCTATTACATTTGTTCACTTTAATGTTCAAATTTGCACTATAAATGAAAATAATCACACTTAGAAATTCTAATTTCGCTTCTTTCTCTATATATTTACTACTTAGCTAGGACAGAAATTACAATATATGCTGCTAGCAGAGCGCAATAAAAATCCATACATGATGCATCGCTTGCAGACATTTTCCTGACCGTAATACGAAATATTGTTTCCTATTAATATACACGTATAAAACACATAAAGCAATATTAACCTATTAGTACTGTATATCTTATAATGTCATAGATTTTGTCCACGGACAATAGATGACAATTATTACGGTGATACAAATATTCTAGCATTATTTTAATAATCTACTGTAATCCAACCCTTTCTATCGTCTTACTGAAATTGTTGTGCTACAATACAAACTGCTGAAGTGCAAGAACACTAGACCACTACAGAGAATATCATATAATTTATGATAGCAGGTTATGGAATTTCAGAGTATTGTGTCAGATGGGGCGCCAAATTTGGCGGTTCTACTTTTCCTTTCGATGAATGTTTTCCTCTTTGTAAATGAGAAAATAGAAATTCAGTTCATTGTGTGGCTAACACACTGGAAGCGGGACGCGCTGCAAGCAATACATAGATCACACACTGTTATCATAGAGCGTATAGAAAGTAATGCAGTCGGGAAAAAGCTCATCTAGGTGCAAACAACCACTTTATTAGTCTCCAACTCGAAAAATAAACTGAGGACTATGAATAAGCACAATTTAAGCAGACTTATCTTTAAAATTAGCCTAATAATTCTTTTCAGAATAAACGACTAAAAGTCTTTTGTGTAGATGACAATATATCTGTATCTAAGTTTACACTGATATTGAACCAGATCAAAAAAATCATCATGCATTAGGCATGTTGGATTTGTAGAGTACAGCTAGAACTAAAGATTAGGAATGTTGGATTTGTACAAGTAAAGCTCGATCTAACGATTAGGAATGTTGGATTTGTACAAGTACAGCTCGATCTAACGATTAGGCATGTTGGATTTGTACAAGTACAGCTCGATCTAACGATTAGGCATGTTGAATTTGTACAAGTAAAGCTCGATCTAATGATTAGGCATGTTGGATCTGTACAGGTACAGCTAGAAATAACGATTATGCATTCTGGATTTTAACAAGTATAGCTAGACCTAACGATTAGGCATGTTGGGTCCATACAGGTACAGCTAGAATTAGCGATGAGGCATGTTGGATCTGTACAGGTACAGTTAGACCTAACGATCATACTTCTAAAACGGTCATCTCATTCAGCAGCCATGAAATAGAGGATGATACTGGACGTTTGTATTTTGATAAAAAGCAAAAGTATAATAGCGATGTCTTGCATGATTGAATATGTAAAACTGCACACTGAGACGTTTTAACTGCACATAGACAAGTATTAAATTCACATAGATAAAATGTTTCCTCTTTGCAGTTAATACCTAATGTACAGTTAATACTTAACCAATGTAGAGTTAATACCTAATGTACAGCTAATGCTAAGTCAATGTAGAGTTAATTCCTAATATAAGTTAATGCTTAATCAATGTAGAGTTAATACCCAATGGACAGTTAATACTTAATCAATGTATAGTTAATACCCAATGGACAGTTAATACTTAATCAATATACAATTAATGCTTAATCAATGTAGAGTTAATGCCTAATGTACAGTTCATACTTAATCAATGTAGAAATAATGCCAAATGGACAGTTACTACTTAATCAATGTAGAGTTAATACCTTATGTACAGTTAATACTTAATCAATGTAGAGTTAATACCCAATGGACAGTTACTACTTAATCAATATACAATTAATGCTTAATCAATGTAGAGTTAATGCCTAATGTACAGTTTATGCAAAATCAATGTAGAATTAACACCTAATGTACAGTTATACTTATGTAAGAGTTAACTTTGATGTAGAATAAATTTTAAATACTCCCCAAAACTATCAGATACCAGCAAATAATTTTGGAATAGGTTTGATAGATATCCTTGAAAATTAGAGAATATAATCACATCGACTGAGGAAGGGACAGCTATACCAGTACACGTAGACTGAAAGGTTTGAAAAAAGGAACCTTCAATTTTTGAAAACATATATAATATACATTATGGACATAATATATTTGCAAAACATGCTTGAATGTTTTATGTATTTTTCAAATTAACAAAACACAATAATATGCTCAGTACTGACCTCTCAATGATTATAATAGCTACGTTCCCAAATTGAGACAATATCAACAACAAATTAAAGTATTATTTTATTTTTGCATGTGATTTAGATTTTTATATTTATTTTTTATAGTGATGTCTAGAACTGGGACATCATGCCGTAGACATGTGGCATGATGTACCACCAGGTCACATTATCCTAACACCAGGCCGACCAGTCCTAACACTAACATTTTAATGCCGAGGACCAACCAAGGTAGCTGTTAGTACCATATTAAAGTCTTTGTTATGACTCTGCCTGGGTTCGAACCTGCGACCTCCCACATCCAAGACGAACGCTCTAACCAATAGGCCACCGGAGCGGTATTTTTTAAAACATTTAGAAACTATTTTTAATTATTTGTTATTTTTACAAACCTCAGAATTATATAGTTCCTCATTATTGATAGCTATGCGTTCTTCTTCCGGAAGAGAAGCTAACTTAGGCTTAATTATCAATCTTCATTTTACTCTAGGCCATGGATATTTTACCCACTCAATGAAAGATATTCGTCATTCACTCGTTGAAGCAAATATATATCTATTCATATACTTTGTTTCATGGCATAGTATTTTCATCTGGTTCCGAAATGTTAAAGGATTCATAATATCTTTTTTCATTTCATTTAATACATACTATTCGTTATTTTCATCTTTGTAAAGTCAATTTGTTTGTTGGAATGTAGTGTCACGTGACAAGGGCTCGTACTCAGTAACAAAGAAAAGAGTGAAAGCCAACAAACTTTGTATATTTTAACAAAACAATTTATTTCCCTAGACATCAATGTAAAAATTTGTAAATAGAACTTACAATCTATGAATATAATCCAAAATGTGATCTTAAGAATGAAAACACAAGTCCTATCACTAAATAGTCCTATAAGGCGATGACGTCAGATGTGGTCCAATGTATGAATAAAAATAATTCCTCACTTAAATCACAGTCTTTGTTTCCGAATAATTCCAGAATAAACTTCCATGAATATCTTTCAGAATCTTTTCTATATAGAAAAGTCAACTTGTTGAGTTTTCTGGAGAATAAATTATTAAATTCAAAAATCAGACGAATAATAAAATATTCTAGCAACAAATTAAAAGTAAAACGCCTTGTTCCTTTAAGGGTTTGAATGACCATCAATGAAAATAATATATGGAATGCGTATTTAGAACCCCAGACTTCATTTCGAGTATCTCGAGATTGGTCACGTGGTCTCTTACTAAGTTAATTTTCACACGTAGGCCAATGTCACTCCTCTTAAAAACCAATCATATAAATGTTGTTTACAAACAGTGATCACGCGAAGAAAGTATGTCCGTGATAATGACCAATCATTTAAAATTCCTGCTGATATTGATACCAGGGTAAGACCGACTCAATGATAATTCTCACGTAACAATTCGTCTTAAGTAAACAAACTTTATGATAAATATCTAACTACTAAAAATAGAATCCTGAATCCGATAAAAATGTTCATTGCATTTTAATACATTGAAACAAAAATGAAATAAAAAAAATTTTAAACCATACACACAAGCAATTTAATCATAAGAGGTTCCAACATTAGAAACTGAAGAGAGAGTGGGAATTATAACATGCAAGTTTTAAAGTAAGGATAAGTTTGAACGCTACTAATAAGGCTTCTCGTGCAGTCTATATGTAACATTTGGTGCTGTACTGAAAACAAAAGAGTTATCAGAAGAATGACTGATCCCTTCGATCAACCATATATGTAATCAATATAGAGTTAAGACAATTTTAGCTCTTGTGACTTAGATCTTTGACCTCTCGATCGTACATTTAATTTGTAACAGCGTTTCTTCAAAATGTTGCAGAAACCACTTCGTCTATGGACGGACGTAAAAACAAACACATGGAAATCGCTATTGCTTTATCACCTGCATCTTAGGTCGGAGGAGGAGAAAAATAGTACATCTAGAAGGAGAAAAACAGACGTATTGTCTTTATTGTAAGGCAGATAAGGACAAACCATTATCGAAGAATAGGCCTATGCCAGACAAACGAGAAAGTTCAAAGGTATAACGCTCTGTTCCAGTCTTGCCAGAATGGCCTTCTGGGTAATGCAGAAGAAATGTATTTCCGCAAAGAATGCAAAATTAAACAGCATAGGCTACAATGAAATGAAAAACCATTGACACTCGACCAATGTCATTGTATTTAATGTCCCGCATAGTCTAAGTACATGTACCTCTTTCACTTGTTTTGCCATCTGCGACAAAAACATTTTAAAACATCATGGCAGCTCTCATTTATTTAGATAACGTGGTAGAAACAAATCAAATAAAAGTTGCTATTCTATTTAGTTTTAATCCTGGTAGTTACGTGATGGGTCAATTATATTCTTGTCTTCTCCCAATGACCCCTGCATCGTGACCTTTTTTCTTACTGCTTTTAATATCAACATGACTAGAGAGCTCCCCATTTATATCACCATGCAAAGGCACATCGATGTCTAACAAAGGCAGTCAGTATTTAAAGACATGCGTATAATTATTAACTTAGATTTAATAGAATAAAACAAGTCTCAGTTTTATCACGGTAGTTTGCAGCATGCAGAAAGTCGTAGGAGAAATCCCTTCCTTAGAAGCTTACAGTTCATATTACATACAGTTGTTGTCTTCGTGTGAACATGATCCAGACACTACAAACTCCAAAATAAAGGTAAATCACATAGAAGACATCGTAATTAGAAGCCAATCTATCATTAAAAGTACATGTTAAGGTTGGAAACGAAAACTAAGATCTGACTGAATTCTATTAAGACCCCTTTTCATTCTTGAATCATAAGACTGCCTTAGATTCTTTTCACTGCATTGATTCGTTTAAATTCTTTAGGTAATTTTTCAGCTTCAAAGGTCTGATAGAATGGTTGTATGGTAAACAGAATTTAAGTGATCATGGTCCGTTATGATAAGATATATTCTTCATTGGCCTTTTTCAAAACTAAACCTGTTCTAATACACAAAACATAAAATTTTACAACACGTATGATCCGGAATGACTTATGTAATGGTATCAGATCTTGTGCAAATCTTTGATTATACACGGAAAATGTGTGACAACTGTCTTGGACGCAACCGTCTATCAATACTATATAAAGTTGTTTATTTTCTTTATTATTATTATTATTATTATTATTATTATTATTATTATTATTATTATTATTAACATTATTATTATTAATTATTATTATTACTATTATTATTATTATCATTATTATCATTTTCGTCGTCGTCGTCGACATCATCATCGTCATCCTCAGTAGCAGTAGTAAAATACTTTGTCGCAAGAAACAAAATTGCCCTAGCTTACAGAGTTTTTTGTAAACCATTAATTATATTTAAAAATTCTTATCATCTCACGTTTGCCACTGTGCACGCAACTGTCGTGAAATTTTCTTCATTTCAATACCGTGATAAAATATATTTCTTTAGAAACCAGACAAAAAGCCTTTAAGCATTGATTTGGTCTAAGTTACTTCCCTGAACTCCAATGACCCTTAGTGGATTAGCTGTTGAACTCCTGACTGGAAGGATATGTATTCGATTCCATGGATAAGGTTAAGTCGAATCAGATACTGTGGTGTGTCCTTCGTTAAGACTGACCTACTTTGCCTTGATAAGATACAACCTTTTATTACGGATATCCATATAATGCATATCGTATCTATATCATGCATATCATATCTATATCATGCATATCGTATCCATATTATGCATATATTAGTTTTAAATATAGTTTTATTTGAGTCATTTGGTTAATGACATATTTCTTTAAATTATTTAAATCTTTGGCTGGCCTATGCTATAACAGGAGAACATGCGCTTTCTCCGTTCATAAATCAATGTTACCATTATGTTCACTTCAACAACAAGACATTCGGTCAAAATATGCCACGAAATAGTTGAACGGAGGTTATGTAAACATCAAGCTATCCTAGGAGAACATCTGCATTCTATAGATCTTACGCATATTCTACTTCCTCATTGACTCAAAAACAATAAAAATTCAGATATTGATAACTGAAGATATTTGAAAACACAAAATAATATAAATACCTGGAATATTTTCTAATGATTCAAATTTTTTGATTGGATGCGTACATGGTGGTTTTATTTTTATGCATATTTAATTTCATTGTTTGCTTGCTAGTTTTAAAAATGGTTAATTCATTACATACTATTGTAATGTAACATTGTGCTGGACTTGACGTTGTCCAAAACCTAGTTCATTTCTGCTTGAGCTGGCTGAATTTTTAAATATTATTTATTTTGGATTATGTAAACAAATAATAATAGCTTCTTTATTCTTTGTACGTATGAACTTATTATCAGGAGTTTTATTCAGGTAAACAAGAGGGAGTAAATAGGTTGATTTGGGTCAAGATTTTGGAGTTTTCAAAGTGAATTTTAACGTGTATTGTGTTGTAAATAAACAAAGCTCATCACATCAGTCTAGGAGATTATTTTCCATTAGGTAATGTTTTTATCTTTAGACAATGCTAATTGCGACATGAAGTGAGTAAAGAACTGAATAATCTTGTGATTGTGAGGATTTGGTCATTCGTACTTTAACCTCTGGCACTTTTAAGTTGTATTATATGTTGTTACTAGTTTCCGGTGAATTTTATTTTCTTCAAATTATTGAATTCAAGTGATTATTTTCTCTGGAAATACAAACGTGTTCTGACAAAAGTACTCTGATAAAATTATTGAACACTAGAACTTATACTGAATTTAAACTTGGATTTATATTTAACAAGAGACACATCAACATCAATGTCATCAACCTATATCTGTCATAGACACATCATCGATTTAAGATTTTAGATTTATTTACGACCAGTACTAAATTTTTTTTTAAAATATAAATTATTAGGACTTGCGTCTGTAATTTGTAGATTATTTTAGAATTTAGTTCGTAATAAGTTTATTTTTCTCTTTTCACTTAGTATTCAAGAGAAATGAATTATTTGTTAAATTTTGCAAAGCCCGTTGTCTTTTACTCATTTGTTACTTATTTTAAGAGCATAGACTTGTAACAGGAATCATATACAGATCGTTTCATTGTGAGTCATGAAAGGAACTTTGATTTATTTACATTGTGAACGTTGACACTACAGAGCAGATAATAAACGTTTATTTTAAACAGACAGTGCCTTGCTTGATTACTGTATAAGTTTCAAGGGAATTGGATGTTTGTTTAATTTCGTTGGATTAAACGAAACATTTAAGATCTTTAATGTTATTCAACTTTCTTTGGATGCGTCTTGAAGTAAAACGTTTGGATATTACAGCAATATTTTTCTGTGATGCTAGCACGTTCTCACATTAGAACCTTCATTTGGAATACTTTTTGATCGTTTCCTGATTACTGTGAAATAATTATACCTTTAGGAAACTTCATAGGAATTTATACCATACTCGTAGCTATTGTTAATCTTTTACTTTGATTTTATAGGAATTTATACTCTTTATAATTGGACCTTAATGTCAGTCCGATTTCGTTAAGACTGAATATAATTTTGACTCAGATCAACTACAGTAATCGGACTGCAGTAGCTTCTGCCTGATGGATTGAGGATTAAGGATGACACTTAAATATAAAATGGATAGTTAGGTACGTATTGAAAAGCATTTATATCTGAGTCCGCAACGGCTTAGGCGCAGACGTGACATTTTTCTAATTGCATTGCACATACAATGGCAGCGGCATTCAAATCAAGCACTTGGCCGAATCTTACTAAAAATGAGATTTCCAAACCAAAACGAAGTCTGTACTCTAAGCCTATAAAAATGTACGAGATGAATAATGTAATATAAATTTTATCAAAGAAGGACCGGTGTCATTGATCGTGAGTTATTTGCATAATATGGGAAGCTTCTAAATCGTTGATGAGTTTCGTCCAGAGATATCAAAAGAGCGTTAAAATGAGTATAACTTTTCTCATATCATCAACGTTTTTATCTATAAAATGTAACAAAACAAAGAGAGAGGCAATGACTAATTAATTCATCCTACTGCTAAAGTGAAGATTCTTGCTTTCAATAGGAACCGATAATAATCTATTACTGTTAATTTGGGATATCTCTCTGTTCTGTCTGATAATTAATGAAATTATCCGAATGTAGAAGTTTTTTCACATTATTTTATTACAGTTTAGAAAGAAGATTTTGCTTGAAGGCAAGCAATTTTACACAAAGTAGATGTTCGAATACTCTTCTGGCAATTTTATGGATTATTCAAGAATAACCGATTAATAAATGGATGAAAAAATAGGATATTTTCTGTTTAATTTTATCTAGGGCATGAACACTTATTATTATACTTTCCATGGCACGATGAAGGATGATTGTGTGTGTGTGTGTGTGTGTGTGTGTGTGTGTGTGTGTGTGTGTGTGTGTGTAAGAGTATACCTGGTAAAAAGAAATATCCAGATTAGCATTGGCATTGCAAATTAAGACATCCTATTTAATTAGAATCATCTTTCAAACACGAAGATAAAGGATTAAATAGAAGTGGCAATGAAATTATTAGTGTCAGAAGTCAGTTGCCCAATTTAGTTGATTGTTTCGGTGTTAAATGGTAGCCATCATCATCATCATCAATCCTTTGACCCAAGAGGTCATTGGGCCACCACAGTTGAATTTACAACCAATTCTCTCCATCTTTTCGTGTTCTATGCCGCCCTTTGGGAATCTCCAAATTCCATGCCTGACCACTCCTTAACTCCTCAATGTTGTCTTCCCACCTCTTTGTCTGCCTCTTATTCTGCACCCTCGCACTGTACCTTGCAATATTGGTTTTGCCTGTCCAGATGATACTGAGACATGACCGTACCACTTCAGTTTGCGCTTTTTGTACAGTGGTCAAGAGGTCTTCATAGGATCGTATGGCTCTTGTTTGATCTGGTTTTGGCAAAATTAACAAAACGGCTGAGTAACACATTGATTTCTGTTTAGTACAGTGGGTATGAGAGTAAAGTGTCTTACCCAGGGACACGTCTACCACGACAGCTCACCCAGACATATAGAGATATACATGACAGGAAAAAAGTACAATCTCACTCAGTTCAGAAAAAAAACAGAATTAAACAAGCTGATTAAAATCAGATCTCCTCTGTCCTTCGTGAAGATCTGACAGTGACCGCGAAAGGGTTATCTTCTGTGACCTTTGAATTAGCCAATAAAAATGCAGCTTTTAGAAATTTGAAGATTAGTCATACGTTGAAGCTCTTCAGCTATACTTATCAGTCTCACAAACTCGATGATAGAAGCTTTCATCTAATTGGCTGATAAATAAACGATTTTGGCAATAGCAAAACTTGGTCAATAATGGGTGCTGTCAAATCTTCACTTCAGAATTATTAGGAAATCTGATTTCAATCAGATTGCGCAACTGTAAAGTCTAATCAATAACAGGAGTTGATATGGCTTGATCGTAACAAGCACGTTGGTGAAAAGGGAAATCATAAACATATCGAGTTAGGAGTAAAAATTACATGGATACAGAAGAGTAATAACTTGAAATGGTAATGAACCAAACCGTTCAAAAATTATTATTGTTATTATTATCGTCATCATCATCATCATGTATCTTTTTTTTATTCTTATGTATTTTTGGTTATTGTTATTTTTTTGTTATTGTTATGTATTTTTTGTTATTGTTATGTATTTTTTGTTATTGTTATAATAATTATTATTTTTACTGATACTACTACTGCTTCTGTCAAAAATTATAGAGACAACATGGGACTTTAAACATTGAGAGAACATGCCCGAGTCAAGGAAACGTACATTTTTGGTTATTATCTAGGGTAATTATTTGCTTTATGTTTCGCTGACCATTAAATGATGCTGTGTTATCCAGGTCGTAGTTCTGTCTATTTTCCTGTTATGTTTAGATTTATTGTTATATTCAGCAATATTTTCACTGAATTTACAGAATTCCTCATTTATAAAATATTCATCTCATATGTGACACGGGCAGGAATGTTTTATATAAAAAAACCCCAAAATATTGTGACAAGTGCTAGAGTAACTTAATTCAATGTAGTTCATCAATATCTTGAAAGACAAAGAAGCCAGCCTAGGTGAAAAGGTTATAAATACAATTCAAACCATATGAGAATTAATAGGATTCGCAATTCTATTTAAATCAATACGATTCAAGCTATATTTAAGTCAATACTTTTCAAACTATATTTAAATCAATACGATTCCAGTTATATTCAAATCAACACGATTGAAGTTCTATTTGAAGCTAATTGCTTGCTTGGTATCTTATCTATAAACACTTCAATCAATATTCGATATTTTAGTCACAGACGAATCCCTTGCCATTAACCTGACAAAAAGCAGAAGAAACGAAAGAATACCTCAACAAGATTTATTAACCTTGCTTAACCGTGTGTAGAAAACTCATCAGGAAAATCCCACGTTATGCATTGCCTTAATTTCCTACTGTCTAGCTGTCAGCTTTGTCTGTGACTTTTATGCAATTGATGCGTGAACAATAGCTCTGAGTGTAGTACAGCTAGAAGTGACTATATTTGCAGGATGCATATGCAAGCAGTAATTATAAACTTTCTGTTTGTATTGCAAGATCTGTCTGAATCAGATGATAGGGACCGGTACCTCTTAGGTATGGCTGTCAAAAATTGACAGGTCAGCATTAGCTTTCATTCATTTAGCTGGAGTTGTACACACGTGGTTGAAAATGTCTGTAGAAATGTCTATTATTGATAACCAAGCCGTGCATTGGTAAGTAATATATTGACGAAGTCTTGTCAAAATTGAATTATCTGTACTATCCACTCCACCATACACTAACCTATCATGCACAATATTCTGCATACCCTCCTTGAAAAGATAAACAGGCAAATAATGGGTTGATATGGATCAAAAGATCATGTTTATTTAATCATACATTTCTTAGACATGTTTAAATAAATCATCTGTTAATTTGTACCGAGTAATTTAATATCATAGCTATTATGTGCCCTTTCGGCACACCCAATCCTTCTGGCGTTACATTGGAATCCCCAGTCCTTCTGGCGATACATTGGAATCCCCAATCCTTCTGGCGTTACATTGGAATCCCCAATCCTTCTGGCGTTACATTGGAATTCCCAATCCTTCTGGCGTTACATTGGAATTCCCAACTTTTCTGGCATTATATTGTTTCCCTAATCCTTCTGGCGAGTGCATTACATCCTCATTATTAAAAGGTAACAGACAAGAAGGTACATTTTCAAAATCATTTATTTCAGAACTCCAAGCATATTTGTTCGTTGTGGTCCAATGTGCAATAACTCAATACTGCATGCAGCACATTTCAAGGTGATTAAATTCAAGTTGTCCGCATTCAATTGCGGTATAAACATAAAGATTATCCCAATTTTAGTTTTTGTTTTATCTCTTACGGATATGAAAATATTTTTCATAAAGTACAATCACAAAACTTTTAGTTTACCTTGCCCGGATACCTTGTATATATCCAGCCACAAAGCTACGTGTATATGTTTCTGTGTTTGGTTTTTTGGTAGTTGAGATATATCCATTTAACTCGTTGAGTGTGAATTATTAGATTATATTAAATTTAACACTGCATCACGTTTTTGTTCAATTAGTTTAGCTGCTAGAGTGACAGTTGCATTGGTTAATTTTTACATTGGTATAAAATATAGATTGTTTGCTTGGTAAACGATAAGAATAATTTCAATGTTATGTATTCCAATATGATATTTCTTATCGTGGACAGATTTCACGGTATTAGCGTTAATATGTTATATGTATGCACATGTATGTCTTAATTGTGAATGAGTGCAATATTTGTTTAATGATGGCCAAGACAGCGTGTGACCAATTTAGTGTTACTGTGGTCTGACAGCTTTATTCCTGACCCATGACTGTCGTCTGCACGCTTCTAGGTCTCCATTGAGGATTGAACTCTGTAGAACCAAAATTAATAATGCATACATAGGAACGGAGTGGGGTGGAAGAGTTGACATAATCCAGATCGGAGATTTTCTGCAATCTATTATCTGAAGAAAAAAAACACTTTTATTAACCTAGCATTTTAGAATGATAAGTTCTTCAATCTACTATTTGAGTAGGTGATGTTCGATGCAATAATTTTTCCACCTTTTATCGAAACAAAAAAAACCAATTTTCTTTCCTAGTAAAAAACATTTTCACTGGGTGTAGAAAAAGCTGTGGGGTGTTTTGGCAGAGAAAGTGATGAACTTCACGTAACTTGTACATTTAATATGTGCCATTTATATAGTATTCTATGGGAATGACAAGACATGCCAAAGTCGATCTTCACATTTCGTCGAATTAGTCATTGTCCGTAACTTTCAGCTCTTGCAATAAGGAAATTTATATACATGTTGAGTTCACATAAACTTATCACCTGAATTTGTTTCTCTGTCGAGTTCTCATTTTCTCCACAGCCCGCTTGCATCCTTTATAAATTTCATTATACGTTTGGATAATTTGTAGATTTGGATCTCAGAACAGTATAATTCCATAAAATCTGTGAAATATGTAGTTTACCTAAATATTATGCTAACGTCTTGTCAGTAGATTATGTCTAATCGGCTATGTTATCTAGCACAATACAATTTGTGTGTGTGAGATGAGAGAGAGAGAGAGAGAGAGAGAGAGAGAGAGAGAGAGAGAGAGAGAGAGAGAGAGAGAGAGAGAGAGAGAGAGAGAGAGAGAGAGAGAGAAGGGGGGTGGATTTTTAAGGTAGTTTTAACAAATTTTCAGTCATATAGCTACGATGTCTGCAGTGTGGCAGTTTATAGTCAAGTCTAGCACTGGGGAATCATGCCGCAGACATTTAGCATGATGTCCAACCCAGTCACATTATCCGGAGACCAGGCTGACCAATCCTAAGACTAATTTCTTAACTCTTAGCGCTTAGCGAGGAAGCTGCTAGGACCATTTTTTATGTCTTTGGTGTTATTCAGCCGGGGTTCGAACTCACGACCTCCCTCATCTGAGGGTGACGCTCTAATGACTAAGCCAGAGGAACGGCCACAATGCAATCCGTACGAACTGTGTTCTTTTCTTCATTTCATTTGCAACATTTGGTTGACTGAATAGAATGCAAAAGCTTTGGGTTGAACTTCACCAGCAAAACGTAAGTTTATACTTAAATTTGGATTTTGAATCCAGGAATCTGATTGGCTGACAGGTCGAAGTTAAAAATGACCAAGCATATGTATTATGTTTGCAGTTAACGAAAGATCTGCGTTGGGGAAATTGGGTACCGACAACGAAAAACGAACAAATTTGTTACGGTTACCGTTTAGATACTTAGTGCATCGCTTTGAAATGAGTTTGGAAAAATCAAAACGTGACTAATCACATACTAAAAGAACAATATTATAAGTACACAACCAAAAGAACCAATAAAATACGAAACATTTACAAACAATGATACAGTTACTTCATTTCGTAATCTGAGCTATTATCTTGCGGATGCATGTAACCGTAGCAACTTGTTGATAAAAACAATAATGAAGAGGAGAAATGCTTATCCTGCAGTAAAAAATGAAGATATCGTGTTGCAACCATCTTTAGATTCTGTGGTGGGGAGCTTCAAAGCAAGCGTGTCTCCATCTTCGGTATACAGTTACGTCAGTTAACACAAACGTATGACGCTACTGGAAGCTCAGATTACATTAAATTTTCTCTGTATAACAAATAGAATTGGGCAATATTTGGACTTAAAGACGGCATATGCTGCATTAGATGGATCTAAAGATATCTTCGTAGTATATTGAAGAGCCAATTCTAGTTGTCTGAGAAAGGGTGATATATTTGCTTCATATTGAGGTTTTCTGGAGAAGAATTATGGATACTTAGAAACGCAATATAAACCCCTGACTGTATTAGATGAAACGTCTATATATTTGCTAACTTATCTGTATATAATCAAACCGTAATAAAGTTGAAATCTTATTATTTCCAGCATGACAGGAGAAGGACCTTGCAATTTACTCCAAAATCTCTCTTTTCCACAACTAATATTAAATCGCTGTGCTGTTGATATTTGTGTCTGAGATTTCTAAGGTGAGAAAGGAAAGCTACTTTACAGTTTCGTTGAGTCCTATAGATGTGTTCTCATTTGCAACAGAGATAAAACAACTGTCAAAACATTGTGCTATCGTTACTTTTATATCATGAACAGATCATAAAAGTTTTTATCTTCAAAATAGTCCGTTTTCTTCTGACATTTTCAAACTATAATTATATATGTAGTTCATGTTCAATCGTACACATACTTTTTGATGTAAAAAGTAAGGTTTATGCACTTTCCATGCTAGATCAAAACATCATAGATTATAAAAACTATTTGCAAATTGTATTGATAATGCTTACTTGTGTATTGAGAGCTATACGTGTTAGACGAGTTAATTGTACCAATATTCAGATTATGCTGACGTGTTATGGGCTAGCTAAGTCGAATGCCAATTTTCTATTAGGGTTCGCGGTTCATTGAAAAAATCAACCTTTGTTTGAGTGCACTTCTTTTTCAGAGTCTTTACAAGGCGACAATTTCAGCATATATTTTGGAAAATGTTTCAGTCAATGTGTTTGGAATTTCTGGTACAATAGTGATCAATATGTAAAAGTTATTAAAGTTTTGGTAGACACCACTTTGTCATATTTCTTTAAGCTCCTGATAGAATGGTGATATTTTGTACCATATTTCATACTTATTTCCTAGAGGTGTGAGTACATGAGAAAGCTTACCAGTAGCTATTCGTCGGTCGTTGGTTCTTCCCGGGGTTTTTCCTGGGTTCTTCCTCCACTATTTATACTCTATAGCCTATCGTGTGCTGAAAAAATGGCGTCGTTAAACCCTACAACAACAACTTTATAGAGTAATTCCTTATATATATATATATATATATATATATATATATATATATATATATATATATATATATATATATATATATATATATATATATAACCATATATGGACTGATAATGTCTTTGAACGTATACTAAATTCAAAATTCTTGACACCTTATTAATCATCCAGATTTTGTACCTACTGTAGCTAGAAACACCCTGGACTGTGTTACTGAATTAGAGTACCGGATTCTGCCATTTTTTAATCTCGCAGATGGACTGAGGCATTTTCCATGAGAATTCAACTTTATATCTGCCCTAGCCCATGAGATGTGGGTTTTATAATAAGTGTCCAAAGTAGTCATTACCATAGATGTAGCCACACAAATTTGTGAACTTTAGAGAAAATTAAGTAAAAGAGAAGGATCGCAGATGGATGGTCAGAACCCATTAAGAGTGGGGTTGTGAGGTAGGATGCAGTTACAAGATATTGAATTTAAAAAAGCCGATTGTTGTTGTTGTTGTTGTTGTTGTTGTTGTTGTAGTAGTAGGGCTTAACGCCATTTTCAGCACACGATACGTGGCAGCCATTATTAATGATGGAGCAAGAACCAGAAAAAAAAATCCCGGAAAGAATCACCGACCCACGAGAAGCTATTGGCAAACTTTCTCACATATCTACATTGGACGAATCCCAGACTCGAACCCACGCTGACTTGTGAGATGGCAATGATCTGTAACGGACAGCGCTTTGAACCAATCGGTCACTCACCCTCCACCTCCCAAATTGAGATTGTGCTTTGATATTATATTATTTTTATTACGCCAATCTCATCGTTGCTGGCCAAATTATATGTTGGCTGCTAGAATAGTCAAGTAGACGCAAAATATGTTATTAATAGTTGAATAAAATATCCAACATAATTATTTAAAGTGCTTGATGTCAGACACATTAAGTACAGTACTAATAGACATTTCGCTATCATACATGATTAAGGTAGAGTTTTATGAACACACGACCTATTACCACCGATTTTTATTTTTTCTTCTTATACAATCGTATTATCTGTTTATTTATACACGACTTTATGATAACATTAGTTTGCTACTTTATGAAGGCTTTTTATTTCGTTGGTTTTTTTTAGAGAAGATAACTCATTTCCCTTCATGTAAATTACGAGCTGATTAATGCATGCTTTAAAAGTCCATCTCTAACAGCATTACTTATATATGTACAATGCATTTTGACAAGTATTAGTATTTTATCTACAGAGTCCTTACTTTCATCTCAAGCAATGAAACAGTCTTCAAATTATCTGCAAGGTTTAATGCAATAGAAATATATTCTAGCAAAACCTTGTTCAATATACTTGTGTTAAGTAAAAAAGAAAAAAAATGAAGGATCAAACTCCAACGTATAGACCAAGAAGACTACGATATTTCGACAATTTAAAATATTTTGTCAGAAAGGATAGAGTAATAATTGTTACATATTTCGTCTGTAAGACAATTAGCAAATATCAATGGTTTCCTAATCATGCCTATGCAAGACGTAATGGCTCTATATTCTCACAATTTGCGCATTAGGTATCATCGCTTGGAAGCAAGATATCATTGTGTGCTATTATACATGCATTATGTATCATGGCTTAGAAGATATCATTGTGTGCCATCATACATGCATTACGTATCATGGCTTAGAAGATATCATTGTGTGCCATCGTACATGCATTACGTATCATGGCTTAGAAGATATCATTGTGTGCCATCGTACATGCATTACGTATCATGGCTTAGAAGATATCATTATGTGCCATCATACATGCATTATGTATCATGGCTTAGAAGATATCATTGTGTGCCATCATACATGCATTATGTATCATGGCTTAGAAGATATCATTGTGTGCCATCGTACATGCATTACGTATCATGGCTTAGAAGATATCATTGTGTGCCATCATACATGCATTATGTATCATGGCTTAGAAGATATCATTGTGTGCCATCGTACATGCATTATGTATAATCGCTTGGAAGATATCATTGTGTGCCATTTCTCATGCATTAGGTATCATCGCTTGAAAGTAAGATATTGTGTGCCATGACACATGCATTATGTATCATCGCTTGGAAGTAACACATCATTGTGTGCCATCACACACGCATTAGATATCATCTATTCTATGGTTGTTACATGGAAGTAAGATATCATTGTGTGACATCAGAATTGCATAAGTTGTCATTTATTCTATGGTTGCTATTTGGAAGTAATATATTATTGTGTGCCATCACACATGCATAAGTTATCATCACTTCTATGGTTGGAAACTAAATCTCTTCGGATGGCATCACACATGCAGATGGTATCATCTCTTCTATAGTTATCAGTTTAAAGTAAGAAATCGTTGGAAGACATCACAAGTGCAATTAGAATTGTTACGACACCATGGTTCTTAACTAAAAAGATAAGATATAAACTAAATAGTTTTGTAAATTTTTACAAGGTATCAAATTTTTAGAATACAAAAAAAAACGAATTTACAATGTTGTGAATTGTTGTGAATTTAATCCCAAAAGTCATCTAAGTTGTATTACAAGTCAAAATGAACCGAGTTCCATATGAATTCTAGCGGTATTTTAAACAAATTCCCAGTTTTTATGTGCTGATGTGCCAATAGCCTCTAATGTGCTAAGATACCAACAATCTTGACATATCACAATGATACAATCCAAAATGTCCTTGAATGAATTAACAATAATCCCAAAATAGTGATTTACTCAAAAGAAGTCCACTTTGTAATTCGAGTGAATAATTTAAAAAAATAAGCATTCTAAGATAAAAACTGAACACAATAATAAGACTGATTCCGCTTACGGTGTTAAGGTATGAATAAGTCATTTTGAAGTAAACAACCTTTAGATTCCCTTCCACTTAACCTAGATCGTAGTTGCTAATTTCTGTAAGAGCAACATTGTTCATTGCGGTCAATCTACATGAATTTAAAAAAGTCCTGTAACAAGATTAACCGAATTGCGGTCAGATTATTACAAAGAAGACACTAAAAATGATAACGAAAATAAGATGTTTAAATATATTTAGATATAAAAAATCCTACACCAAACTCGTGCGCATATATTGCAACATTGGATTTTCATGACAATGAGGCGCACTGAGTTAAACTAAAATAACGAAACATGATAATATTTCTAACTGGAAAGAATTGTATTATGTAATTTAAATCTAAGTTTCGACAACAAATAAATTAAACGTGTAAAAGAAACAACGACTGATCACTAAATGATATGATTTCACTCAAATAGTGATAAATGATTTCATAAATTGGGACATATCTTGCAGCGTCCAATTGACAACTTAAAGATATGTTCATCTCCACCGCTCTGCCGGATGGTCAATTAACCACACCACGAATGGCCTGCCCTTCCCGGTCTGCCCAAGGATAAAAAAATCTTTTGTTCTATGTATACCCGTTGGTCCCGAAAATTCTCCCCCCCCCGCGCACCGGTGACAAATCCTTTCCACGAGAAATGCAACATTGTCAATTTCAAACCGTTATTTTAAATCGTGCAGCAATAGCTGATATAAATCCTCGTTTCACCAATGGTGGGAATGGTGGGAATGGTGGGATCACCTTTACAATAACACGAGACAGAAGCAAAGTTAAGGTTTATTACATATCCTCTGACAATGACAACAACACATCACTACATTAGTTTTCTCTAAGCATTGCCTTATACACATAAGTATATATATATATATATATATATATATATATATATATATATATATATATATATATATATATATATATATATATATATATGCAACAAAAAAAACGAACGTCAACGATAAAGTAACATAATGAGCTAGCCCAATCGGCCATTAGAGTGCCATCGAGTCAGGGTTAGAGGCTTTGGTTTGACGTTATTGACCTTGTATTTCACTTTCGTATAAAGCTTAAATTTTCATAACTAATGTCTCCAGCAAAATGCTTTCTTCATCCTCTCTACTGCTGAGGGAAAACCTTTGATTTGAAGTAAAATCGTAATTAAACTTTAATGATGCATTTTTGGCAAATTCGTTTTGCTTGACCTGTAATTAAAACTTTTAGATGACGAATTGTTAGGTGCCCAAGATTGTATGCATTGATTTTTAGTCGTTGTTCTACAGAGTTTCTTAACCATTTAAATGATGTAAAACTGTGATTTCTTCATACGTTACTTAACCCAACATTATCTAATATAGCTCTTACTTAAAGTAAACTTTTATTATCATACGAATCATCACCAAAGTGTTTGTATAAGAGATAATACATACAGTTAGAATCTTTCTTCATAACCATTAACCGCGGGAGGTCATGGGTTCGAACCCCGGCCGAGTCATACCAAAAACTTTAAAAATAGTACTAACAGCTGCCTCGCTTGGCACTCAGCATTAAGAGGTTAATGTTAGGATTAGTTTGCCTGGTATCAGGATAATGTGACTGGGTGGTACATCATGCTACATGTCTGCGGCATGATGCCCCAGTGATATACATCACTATAAACTGCCACACTGCAGACATCGTAGTGATATGACTGAAAAATTGTTAAAGATACGTTAAGATTTTAAATCACATACACTCACACAAACATACACACACATAAACATTAATAGCTTTAGCTCAATAGTTGACCATGCAGCTTTAATTTTGATAATTAGGGTGAAACGACCACCGTATACTATATAAAGAGGGGTATATGTTAAAATTGGTACAATGGTTCGATTGAACTGTTTCAGGTGACAATCAAATTTCAAATCTGGATACGATTTCTTAGTAAATGCATAATTTTATTACGTATGGATGCTAGGTCATTCAGGCTGTTGGATAAATATAAGACATAAGTACTTATATTTACTCATGACTATCCGAGAAATTGACTACTCTTCGACGTAAAGAACAGACACAACCCTCCACAACACATAGCCTTTAAAAGGACCCAAAAAGCATAGCCGCGAAAAACCCTAAATTATATGAAGAGGAACTTTTCCTTGTCGCGCGCGCGCAGACACACACACACACATTAGCGTATGCGAGTGTCATTCTGTGTAATTTTGTGTACAACATTTAAACTAAAGTAGTAAACAATTTGCATATAATATAGGATAAGGCGGGTGAGATTTTGGTTCAGCCGGAATTTATGCATGTCAAATGTGGATGTAATGTTTAGAGCACTAAACGAACCTACAAACAGTCATATGTAGGTAGGAATTATCTCGAGTCTTCATTTAATGTGATATTTAGAAAAATGAGTTTGTGAACACTGGCTTATGATCCTCAGTGTACACATATTTCATTGTCATTGGAAACTGGTACAAAACACACTTCAGTCCAGATTTATCCAACACGCACGGAACCCAATACCACCTCATCTCTGCTATTGTTTCTGTATCAATGATGCCGTTCTCCAAACGATATCTGGAATGTAAGACACTATTCTCTTGAAATATTAATCGGATATTGTCAATTAGGTATTGAGAAAATTATATTTAGATCTTGCCTTCATTTGGAAACATTCTCTTGGGTGAACGATTAAGTAACATATTTAATTTATATATGCAAATGTTATTAGAAAAACAGATAATAAATTTTTTTTGAAATTTTGAAGTGTTTTTCATTTGGATTTAAACATTGATTTGTTACTAGATATCCTTAAAGTAATTTGGTATTTTCCCTTCATTTGGGTTCAGTTACGTGATCAAAACACTAATTCTTAGGCAGCACACTTCATTTTTGTCGCAAATAAGGTTATATAATTTTGCTAAATAAATTAAAAGAAATGTCTATACGTTTTAATGAATTCTTTACTTTTCAAATAAATGTAATAAATTTAAAAAAGATGTCGTACAGTGTTTTGAAGATTTTGCCTTTATTTTGACTCAATTACTTGGTCGAAAACAAGTTTTTGATGGCATAGTTTTTAGCAGACGCTGTTTAGCAAATGCAACAAGGACATTGGAGAAATATTTTGCTGACAGTTTCAATATATGTTTTGCATGTTAATATACAAAACTGTAGTCGTGTCTAGCAGTGTATTAAAGGTTGTTCAATTCCAATACTTGTGCCCATACTTCATGGTAGATCAGTATCACTTTTAGAAATTTGAAAGGCATTTATGGCAAGGTTGTTAATGTCAAACTTAGTCAAATTTTGTAAACTAATTTTTGAGAACATCGTTTTAAGGTTTATATATTTATTTTTTGTAACGAAAGCAATTTTTGTCGGTGGATCGAAATTGCTTGTACAGTTTTAAAGCCGTATATGCAAAGTTTGCTGTCAGTCAAATATGGTTTTATTATTTGAGCTAATTCTGGCAAGAAATTATTTCATCAATCTATTTTTAGTAATTGTAGACACCTTTGATTGCAGATCGGAAATATTTGTATAAATTGTAATGAACTTTGTTCCAGGATGTTTTCTGTTAATTCTAGATTTGAACAGCGCAATAAAAAACCCTGCCATTTAGCACCTAGCTAGAACAGATCTATCTATAAAAAAAAATCAGATTTTCCCCACTGGCAATAGATGTAAAAAGGAAATGCTGTTTAAAACTTTGCTAATATGGCACAAACATGATTTCGTAATAGCCAATCATTTCCATTCAATGTTTACAAAATTGGAACAAGGATTAAGAACTAGGTTAGCTAAAAATAAAAATGAAGCAAACATTTGCCTTCTACTCTGGTCAAAACAAAGAACTAAATTTAAAATAAAATCCGGTAAAAAAATATTATTCTTACGATAAACTGTAATGAAACAAAAAAGTACTTAAAACTTACACACAATCAATGTTATTATATATACGTAACACTAAAAAAACCCAAAAAAACTATTATTACGTACAATTTCATTTTAGAAGATTCCAATTGTTTACAAGGTAAAATCTTACCCAAATTATAACACAAAATGTGGTAAACACAATGTGTTTGAATCAGATCAATATGTTTACTTCTGTTGTTAATGATCCTAATATTAAACCCGTACTCGTAGAGAAAATATTAGCTATATCGTAGTTGTTTACAATGACAAACAAATTCAATGACTTTGGTCAGGTTGAATTTGATTTTTGGACAAGGTCAGCTACAAGATAAAATTTTATATAACCACAGCATATAATGTATACAAAAACTAAAAACAATGCAAATGAAATATGCAGAAAAATAGGGAAACTCGTATGCCGCTAATTTCTGTCTGAAGCATAGATTTAGAACGTGCCACAAGATAGGATATTTACTATTTATTTTATTTCATAAGGCGCTTAAGAAGAATAAACGATTATTCCTAAAGTCTAACAAACACCTCGTGATGTGGGTATGTACACACAAATGGTAAATTTTAACACGTCTCGTTTTCAAACAGATGATTTTGAAATTCTCTCTCTCGGTCTTAAGCGTTACAGAACACTGCCGTCTTACCTCTGCCTCCGTGAGTTTGAGTCTCATCTTGGTTAATGCGGTTACGTAAGAGAGCATGCAAAACAGGCCTATCTTGTGAAGCAAAATTGCGTTAAACAATAAAACAACAACAAATCTCTCTCACGCACACACATAATTGATAATCAATCGCTTATTATATTTTTGTTGCCACAAATATCGACTCGTTCAAAGTAACGAAGAGAAGGATGAAGTCACCAATCTTTGTAAAGTTTAACAAAAATAATTTATTTCCCTAGAAAACATTAAGAAATTAATTCTAGAATTGAAAAAAAGAAATCCTATCACTAAATAATTCTAATTGAGACCGGGTTCGAATCTCAATGAAGTTCCAAAGATGGCCTACAATGACGTCATATGAATGCAGTATTGATATGTCAAACATTCAACATTGAATTTGTGAATCGGGAATAATATACTGGCTTTAGAATTCCAAAGAATTTCCACTAAATGTCTTGTCTATGAATTTTTGTAAATATGAAGCACTTCTGTAGTTTTCTAGAGAATTAATTATTAATTCCAAAGAACAGAAGAACTCGAAAAGAAACTATCTAGCAATAAGAATAAAATATGTCTGATCTACAAAGGTATTATTTAACGACTCGCTCAAAATCACTAAAATACGTTAGCCTTAAACGAAACTTTTGATCACGCAATACGACACGTGGTCACTTATTGCAAGACATTTATCTCGTACGCCAGCGTAGCTCCAATTAAGAACCAATAATGAAAATAACGTTGTTTACACATGGAAAACACATGGACCGACATGACCTGGAAATAACCATTCGTTATCACTTAATGTTTAAGAACATTTTGAACCAGAGTGAGCTAAAACTAACGCTTCTCTAATAGGGTTTTCGTTTTAAATATCATCAATAATCATTACATACAATAAAATGTAATAAAACAAAAATAAAACAATTTTTTAAAAAACCACTTACACACAAGCAATTTGATTACATATACTTTATTTCTGTATTCAAAGTCTGGAGCAAATGCTCACTGAAGATAGCACACCAAAATCAATATAAGATGCACGTTTTCATCCATCACCCTTACCATTAAAAGAGAAAATACAGCTATAATAAATAAAAACTATGCGATTTAAAAACAATATCAATCCTATTGTAATTTTAATAATTTTGTACAGCTATAATAAAATTGCGTCGCAATCACATATATTGCTTGAGCTGAAAGCAAGACGTATTGTATAATGTTTTACATCAGCGATTAATAGTAGGCGATAAAACTTTAATAAAGTATGTTTGAACTAAAATACAAAGACTCCATTGCATAAGTTTAAACTTAAATAAAATGGCTTTATAAAACGGGTTTTTAAAAAAAGCATAATGACTTTATAACGCAGGATAAAACTAAAATACATTTAATAACACAGATTTTAGCTGAATGCAATGACTTTATATAGAAAGTTGGAACTAAACCACAATGACCATATAACACAGTTTGGAACTAAACTACAATGGCTTTATAAGGCAGGTTTTTAAAAATACAATTGTGAAAGCAGTTTTTAAATCAAATACAATTTTTATCGCATGTTTAGCTAAAATACAATGGCTTTATAACGCAGGTTTAAACTAAAATACAATGACATTATAAAGCAGGTTGGAACCAAAACACAATTACTTTATAACGCAAATATGAACTAAAATACAACGGCTTTATAACGCAGGTTGGAACTAAATTACAATCACTTTTCAACGCAGTTTTGTACTAAAATACAATGCCTATATATCACTGGTTTAACTTAAACTACAATGGTTTTATTATGATTAGAGAGATGATTAGAGAGATAGAGAGAAGGAGAAAAAGGTGTAAAGCATGATAATGTAGACATGGCTACATTCCTTCGGGGATACTCGGCAAGCGGAGAGGTACCAAGGTTTCTGTAATAAATACAAGAGTTCTCAACTAGTTGAAGCGGGAAGTCAGGCTGCTTTATTTATATAAATGACATAGAAGATATATAATGTTACATTCTATAGGTACACTTCCGAAAACCTTTACAATGAAAAATACACAAAATGCATTATAATACTTGTCTTTTCAAGTTTACCAACCTCATATATTTGTACCTTTTCGCATTTTAGAAAATGTTACAAATAATAGATCTGGATCAAATTAAAGATTATAAAATAGTTGTGATTAATGCAACAATCATTTTAAAGAAATATATTTTACTCAATTTGGGATAAAATACTAATTTCGAATAGATTACAAAAACTTATTCTTTATTCCTTGAATATTATTTAAATTTCCGAATTAAATCTAAACATGAAGTCGGTAAACTTTTTAATCTTTTTGCCATTATCATAAATTCAATAAATATAAATTCTTAAAACAATTAACAGTACATTATATTATAATATTAGAATAAAAAGAGAACTCATAAGAACATTGCAGTAAGGAAGGTTAGAACAGAAATCTTTAACTTCCAAAAGTACTTATTCTCTAAGAATTTTTAGAACATAAAAATGTCTTACCTGTAATAAATACAAGATTTCTCAACTAGTTGGAGCAGGAAGTCTGGCTGGGTGCTAGCTTATTTTGGGGGCTTATTTATACTGGATCAAGACACATCCTAACCTTTTATGGTAACGTCTTTAGTTTTTTGAGGTGGGAAGCTATCATAACGCCCAAACTTCATGTTGTTTCAACTAGCGAGAACCGGTTTTATCCCCATATAACTACTTATGTTTTGCGTTTTTATTTCTGCCCTTGGTTAACCTAACAAAAGATCGTTAGGTCGGAGAATATGTTAAGAATTTTTGCCACTGAGTAAGCTTGGTGAGTTCAGCTTTTACATATATAATGCAGAAAAACTTGTACTAGTTATAGAGGTAGATTTTTTTTTCTGTTTGTAAAGATTATTTATTAAGTAAATTTACACATACAAGAATGAGACGTGTACATGTAAAAAAGCAATCTTTATCTAAATAAAATACAGTTCTAATAAAGAATGTTAATCCAATGGAAATTTAGTTTTAATACTATTTAGAAGGTTTGAACTAATTTATAATAACTTATAAAGCAGGTTGGAATGAAAATGCGACTTTATAAACCAGGTGAGAACTAAAATACAAAGTATTTATCAAGCAGAGTTCAAGTAAAACACAATGCTTCATAACTCAGTTTGGAAAAAATATAATTA
The DNA here is from genome assembly GCA_016746295.1 of Potamilus streckersoni. Taxonomy (NCBI): domain Eukaryota; kingdom Metazoa; phylum Mollusca; class Bivalvia; order Unionida; family Unionidae; genus Potamilus; species Potamilus streckersoni. Next base: position 1,105,019 of record JAEAOA010000531.1, read on the forward strand.
TGTTAAATGAAGTTAATGCAGTGAATTTACCATGATTACTGGAACTAAAATACAATGACATTATACTGCAGTTTGAAATAAAATACAATGGCTATAAAAGGCAGGTTTTAACCGAAGTACAACGGCTTCATAATAGAGTTTGGGACTAAAATGCATTGACATTATACCGCAAGTCAAAAATAAAATTCATTTTTATAACGCAGGTTTGAACTAAAAGGCATTATTACGGAGGGTGGAAGTAAAACTCAAGGGCTTTATAAAGCAGGTTGGAAGTAAAACACATTGACTTTGTAATGCAGGGTTAAACTAAAATACAAATATTAACGGAAGTTTGAAATACAATACAATGGCTTTATAATGCAAATTGTGCAAATTGAAACTAAAATATAATGGCTTGATACGCAGGTTTGAACAAAAACACAATTTCTTTGTAACGCAGGTAGAACTAAAACAAAATGACTTCATAACGCAGGTTACAAACTAAAGTAATATTGCTTTTAACGCATGCTGGAAGTAAAATACAATTTCTTTATATTACATATAAATTACAATCGCTTTGCACATTTGGTTTAAACTAAACTACAATGACTTATAACGCAGATTTTAGATAAAATACAATATGACGTTAAAACATTTGGCACAATACAATTATTAACACAATTTTGAACTAAATACAATGACTTTATCACTCAGGTTCGACCTACAATACAATGCCTTTATGTGGCAGGCTTCAACTACAAAACAATATCTTTATTTCAATGATTTTATAACACATTTAGGAACTAACATGAATGAGCTTAAAATATATTGACTTTATCACGCAGGTTGGAATTAAGAGACAAAGGCTTTATAACGCAGGTTTAAACTAAAACAAAATGCCTTTATAACGCAGTTTGGAACTAAAATACGATGGCTTTATGACTCAGGACGGATCTAAAGTCCAATTACTTCATGGCGTAGATTTCAATTATAACACAATGGCTTTCTAATACATGTTTGTATTGCAGCACAATACCTTTTAAATGCAGGTTGTAACTTAAAACAATTGCTTTTTACCACAGAATTGAACTAAAATACAATTGCAATGACTTTATAACGTAGGTTTAAACTAAATTATCATAACTTTATAACGCAGGTTGGAATTAAATAACAAAAGTTTCAATAAACGCAGGTTTTATCCAAAATGCATTTATTAAAGTAGGTGTGAACTAACACAGTGACTATATAATGCAGGTTGTAACTACACTAGAATTAACAACAAAGTTTTGAACTAAAACAACAATGGCTTTATAATTCACTTTTGAACTAACATACCATGCCGTTCTAACGCAGGTTATAAAGAAAATCATCGGCTTTAAATACTATGGCTTTATAAAGCAGAGTTCAATGGTGTTATAAACCTGGTTTGGATGAAAATTGAATGACTTAAAAGCGCAGGCTTTATTAACGCAGGCTTGAACATAAATACAATGACAGTATAACGCAGGCTTTAACTCAAATACAATCAGTAACGTTAGCAACTAAAATACAATGACTTTATACACCAGATTTGAACTAAAATACAATTATAAATATTGGTTTGAACTAAAATACAATGACTTCATAACGCAGGCTTTAGCTAAGATAATTGTGGGCTTTTTCACGCAGGTTTGAAATAACATACCTTATAACGTAGGTTGGAAGTAAAATACAACGACTTTCTGATGCACACTAGAACTATAATACAATGACCTTAAAATGCAGTTTGGAACTAACACACAACTATATAACCCAGTTTAATACTAAAATGGAGTTATAATGCTGGTTTGAACTAAACCAAAGGATTTTATAAAGCAGGTTGGAACTTAAATACAATGGTTTTATTACGCAAGCTGACATTAAAAGACAATGGCTTTATAACCCAGGCTTGAAATGAAACAATGCTTTATAACGCAGTTTTGAACGAAAGCACAATGGTTTGATAATGCAGTTTTCAAATAAAATGCTATCACTTTATAACAGAGGTTCGAGCTTAAACATAATGGCCTTATAACGCAGTTTTGGACTAAAACAAAATGGCATTACAACGCATTTTCAATTAAACTGTAATAGCTTTATAAAGCAGGCTGAAAAAAAAATTTTTATTTCCGGTTTGAACTAAATTAAACTAACTTTATTTCAGGTTGGAACTAAAATACAATGACTTTATAAATCAGATTTTCAAGAAAGAACTTATTAACGCCGGTTTGAATTAAAAAAAAAGAATGACTTATGACGTAGGTTGTAACTGAAATCGAAGTATTAACGCAAGTTGGAACTAAAATACAATAACTAGGTAAACGAGACTTGAACTAAAATACAATTATTAACTACAATATCGTGGCTATTGTTACGTATATGTAATTTAATTTCTTGTAGGTTAGTGTTAAATACTCTTTTTTATTTTCATTACATGTTATTGTAATAACATTATTCCCTGGATTTGACTTTCTTTCAAAAAAGTCAGTTTTCTTATTTTGACATGATAGACACACATTCAATTTAAAACACACATTATATTTTTAGCTGACCTAGTTCCTGACCATGGTTCTGAATTCGTAAACATTGAGTGAAAATCATTGGTCCTTATCAAAGTCGTGTTCGGCCCATGTTTTAGCTCTGTTGTAAATAAATCTTTATTATCTTTTATTATTGAATCTTATAGTAAGAATCGTTCAGCATAAACAAATTTATCCATGGAATACGTGACACTCGACCTGTTATTTTACTGCGTTGTTCTAAGGGACCAAATGACTCCTAAAATCCTAAACTTGAGGGTTAAAACATGTAATGTAGTAAAATAGTCTGTCGTATTTCGTACCTTTAGAGCGCAAAAGTATTTGTGTTTTGGCCGTATTGAGTTGAAATTGTTATTTAAAATAATTTATTTTTCCTGGAAATATAAGTGCCCTTCATCAAAATCTTTGAAAAAGAAATTTATTGGAAATTATCCGAAATTCTAAAGACAGAATATTGTTCTTGATTCATAAAATGTATCTGGGAAATGCTGAAATATCAGTACAATACTAGATTCATCTGACGCCATCGTCCGCCATCTTGGAACTTCATTGGGATTCGAACCTTGATTCAATTAAAGCTTTTGTGATAGGACTTATATTATTCACTCTAGGATTAATGTTTGGATTGTACTCACAAACGGTAAGTCCTTTTTCATATTTTTACCTTGCTTTCCAGGGAAATAAATTACTTTGTTAAATTTTACAAAGCTTGTTGACTTCACTTTTTTCTTTGTTACTTTGAACTTTATAACGCAGATTCGAACTAAAATACGATTTTTTAACACATGTATAGACTGAAACATAATGCATTTATAACGCTTGTTTGAACTAAAATATAATAGCGTTGTGGCGCAGGTTTTAACTAAAATAAAATCAGTTTTTCATATAGGTTGGAACTAAAATACAATGACTTGACAACACAGGTTTGAACAAAACAACAATGGCTTACTAACGCAGGTTTGAAATAAACACATTGGGTTTATAAGGCAGTTGGAACCAAAACACATGTCTTTATAACGCTTTTTGAACTAAAATACGATGGTTTATGACGCAAACTGAACAGAAATGCAATGACGTCATAATCCAGGTTTGATCTAAAACACAATTGCTATTTAACGCAGGTTTCAACTAAAACATAATATATTTATAATGTAAATACAATGGTTTTATTTCGCAAGTTTATATTAAAAGACAATGGCTTTATAACCCAGGCTTGAAATAAAACAATGCTTTATAACGCAATTTTGAACGAAAGCACAATGGCTTGATAATGCAGTTTTCAGATAAAATGCTATCACTTTATAACAGAGGTTTGAACTGAATCAAGTTTGAAATAAAACACAATGGCTTTATAACGTAGATATCAAATAAACCACAATGACATTCTAAAGCAATTTGGAACTCAAACACAATATGTATTAAAACGCATTTTGCAACTAATATACAAAGATTTGATAACGCATGTTGTAACTGAAATACGTTGACATTATAACGCAGGTTCGAACTAAATTAGAACGACTTTATAACTGAGGCTTGAAAGGAAAATACAATGGGTTTATAACTTGGGTTTCAGCTAAGAGAAATAAATTTAAAACGCAGGTTTCAACTAAAATACAATGTTCTTATAACAACGGTTTGGTCTAAAGTAAAATAATTAACGCGTGTTTAAACTAAGATGAAATGGCTTTATAACTCGGGTTTGAATTTATGTACAATTATAAATGCAGGTTGGAAGGAAAATAAAATGACTTTATAACGCATGTTTGAACAAAAATAAGATGGCTTTAAAACGCAGGTTTGAACGAAAATACAATGGCTTTATAACGCACGTAGCAACTAAAATGCAATGGGTTTATAACGATTTTGGAGCTTGAACAGAATGGTGTGATAACGCAGGTTAGAAATACAATACAATGACTTTATAAAGCAGGTTGAAACTAAAATAAAATAATTTTATAATGCATTTAGGGACTGAAATACATTGCCTCAATCACGCAGGTTAGATTTAAAATACAATTTCGTTACAACGCAGGTTTCAACTAATATGCAATAGCTTTATAACGTTAGTTTCAACTAAGATACAAATATTAACGCAGATATCAGTTACAGCACACTGACTTTATAACGCAGGTTGGGACTGAATTGAAATGGCCCTATAACGCAAGTTATAACTAAAATACAATGGCTTCATAACGCAGCTTGGAACCAAATTACAATGACTTAATAACGCAGGTTGGAAGTAAAATGCAATGGAATTTTAACGAAGGTTATGACTAGAACAATATGGTAGTATTATGCAGGTTGGAACTAAAAGAAAACGGCATTATAACGCAGGTTGGAGCTAAAATGAATTTGCTTTATAACGCAGTTAGGAACTAAAATCCAACGGCTTTATAACGCATAGTTCAACTAAAATACATTGGCTTTATAACTTAGGTCTGAATTGGAACACGATTGCGTCGTAACGCATGTTTGAACGCAAAGAAAATTGTTTTATAACGCAGGTTTAAACTAAACTACAATGACCTTATAACTCAGGTTTTAACTCAAATACAATTATTCACGCAGGTTTGAACTACAACACAATGGCTTTTTATAGCAGGTTGGAACTAAAATACAATGACTTTATAATACAGGCTGAAACGAAAATACACTGATTTTTAACGCAGGTTGGAACTAAAATACAATGCATTTATAAAACAGGCATGAACTAAAATAAAAGGGTTTTTCAAACCAAGTTTAAACTAAAATAACTTTGCTAAGGCAGGTTGGATCGTAAATATAATGACTTTGTAACACAGGTTCAAAATTAATGCAGGTTTGAGCTAAACTAAAACACAAATCTGAACTAAAATAAAACGGCTTTGTAACAAAGGTTTGAACTGAAATTCATTGGCATTATGACACTAGTTATAATTACAGCACAATGAATTAAAACGCAGATTTGGACAAGAATATAATTATTAACGCAGTTTTCATTTAAAATACAACAGCTTTATTATGCAGGTTTATTTAAAAATGTTATTAACGCAGGTTTGAAACAAAAATATTGGGCTTTATCAGGAAGGTTTGAACTAATACAGAATAGCTTTATGCCGCAAGTTTAAATTAAAAACATAATGGCCATATAACGCAGGTTTTTAACTAAAATACAATTATTACTTGAGATTTGAACTAAAACAGAATAAAATTATAACATATGTTTGAACAAAATGAGAATAGCTTTATTACACTGGTTGGAACCAAAACACGACAATATCATGCAAATTTGAATTAAAACATAATGGCTTCATAACGCAGATTTTAACTTAAATACAATGGCTTTATAAGGAAGGTTTCAATAAAAATAATGACCTTTTAACGCAGATTTTGACTAAAATAAATCATTGACCTAGGTTTAAACTAAAATATAATGACTTTATAACGCTTGTTTGACTTACATTACAATGTCTTTATTACAAAGGTTAGAACAAAAATAATTTTAATGACTTTATAACTCGGGCTCGAACTAAAACACAATGGCTTTATAACGCAAGTTGGAAATAAAATACGAGTTCATAACAAAGGTTTGAACTACAGTACAATGGCTTTAGAACTCAGGTTTTAGCTAAAATGCAATTATTAATGCAATGGCTGGATCTGATGTGAAACCACTTCATAACGCATGTTGGAATTAAAATACAATGAAATGGCTTTATAACGCGGGGTTGAACCAAATTGCAATGGCTTTATAAAGCATAATTGAACCATAAGTACAATGGCTAATTTTGCGCAGGTTGGAACTAAAATACGATGGCTTTATAACGTAGGTTTAGACTAAAATACAATTTCTTTTTAACGCAAGTTTGAACTAAAATACTATTTCTTGATAACGCTGGTTTAAATAAAATATGGTGACTTATAACGAATGTTTGAATCAAAATTGAATGGCTTTATAACGCAGGTTTGTACTGAAACATAATCCCTTGATAATGCATGTGTTAACTAAAATTATATGGCCTGATAAGGCATGTTTAAACTGAAAATAACTATCTCCTTAAGTTGGAACTAAAATGCAACTGCTTTACATGCACGTTGGAAGAAAAATGTAATGGCTTTATAACGCAGGTTTGTTTATATAATACAACAATCAAAGCAGATGTGAACTAAAATACAATGACTTTATAACGTAAGTTTGTACTAAAATACAATTCTTAACGTATAATTGAACTTAAACTCAATGGCTCGAAAAAGAAAGTTGGAACTAATACACAATGGCTTAATAAAGCAGCTTAGAACTGAAACTGAAATACACTGTCGTTATAAAGAAGGTCGGAACTAAAATGCAAGGACTTTATAACGCAGGTTTGAACTAAACTGAAATTATTAAAGCAGGTTTGAGCTAAAATGCATGGCCTTATAATGCTGGTTTTAATTAAATACAATTGTTCATGCAAGTTTTAACTAAAAAAACAAAGGCTTCATAACGCATTTTTAAACTACAGTACAATGACTTTATAACGCAGGTTGGAGCTACAAAGGAATAGCTTTCTAACCCAAGTTGGAATTAAAACACAACGGATTTTTAACGCAGTTTGAAGGAAAAAGATATATTGATTTATATTTCAGGCATTGCCTAAACGCAGGTTGGAAGAAAAGTACAATTCCTTCATAACACAGGTTTTACCTAAAATACAATGATTTTATAACGCAGGCTGGAAATAAAATACAATGGCTTTATAAGACAGATTGTAAATAAAATACATTGACTTCATAACGAAGGCTAGAACAAAACCACATAGACTTTATAACGCAGGCTAGAACTAAAATGCAATATCTTGATAATGCAGTTTTGAACAAAAATAAAATGGCTCTTTAACGCAGGTTTGAACTAAAATATAATGACTTTATAATGCAGTTTTCAAATAAAACAATGTCGTTATAATGCTGTTTGAACTAAAATATGATGGCTTTATAACAAAGATTTCAAATAAAATACAGCGGCTATATAAGGCAGCTTTGAACTAAAATACAATTTTTAACCCAAGTTAGAACTAAAATACAATTTTATCCCAGGTTTGAGCTAAATACAATTATAACGCAGGTTTGAACTAAATTATAATGACTTTATCACGTAAGTTTTAACAAAACTGCAATTATTAACGCAGGTTGGGACGAAAATACAATGTCTTTATAACGCAGGTTTTATGTAATATACAGTTATTAACGCAAATTTGAACAAAATACAATGACGTTATAATGCATGTTTAAACTAAAACAATGGTTTCATAACGCAAGTTGAAGCATAAATGCATTTATTTATAAAGCAAGTTTGGAACTAATATACAATGACCTTATAACGCAGGATGAAACTAAAATACAATTTCTTTTCAACGCAAGTTTTACTTAAAATACTAGTATCGCAGGTTTGAGCTACAATAAAATTATTTTATTACGCAGGTTAGAACTACAATAATTGAAACACAACGTTTTTTTCACGCAGGTTTGAATTAGTATACAATGGCTTTATAACGCATGTTTTAACTAAATTCTAATTATTAACGCAGTTCGGAATGTAAATACAATGGCTTCATAACAGGTTTCAAGTAAAGTGCAATATCATTATAAAGCTTAAAGCTGGTTTTAACTAAATTACAATGACTTTATAATGCAAGTAGGAGCGAACATGCAATGTCATTATAATGCGGGTTGCAACTAAATCAATGAATTTATGACGAAAGTTGGAACTAAACACAATGGCTTTATAACGCAGGTGGAAAGAAATACAATGGGTTTATAACGCAGGTTAAAACTAAAATACAATGGCTTTCAAACGCATGTTTGAACTAAACACAATGAATTTATTATGCTGTTTTTACCTAAAATACAATTACTTCGTAATGCAGTTTTGAACCTAACTGCAATAACTTTTTAACGCAGGATAGAAGTAAAACGCAATGACTTTTATAAAGAAAATGCAATTAGTATCGAAGGTTGGGAATGAAACACAATTTGTTTAAAACGCAGGTTGGAACTAAGATACAATGAGTTTATCACGCCGGTTTGAACTAAAATACAATTATTATATGATGCAATTTTCATCTAAAATGGAAGGGCTTTATAACACATGTTTGAACTAAATTATAATTACTTTATAACGCAGGTTAAAAAATATACAATTTCTTTATAACGCAGGTTTGAACTAAAATAATTATTTTTATAACACATGTTGGAACTAAAACACAATGGCTTTATATCGCAGGTTTGAACTAAAACACAATCACTTTGTAACGAAGTTTTGAGCTAATTGATTTATTAATGTAAATGTTTGCCGGTCGTATGGAATGGCTGAAAAATAATAATGTGTCACCACTATTTGATATGGATGATGAGCTGAATATTTGGTGAAACAATTTCATCATCGAAATTAAATCTCTGGTACCTCTAGTTATTCCCATAAGATCAAGGACTGACAAGGGATGATTAGGAAGTATGAAAAAAGAAAGGCACAATTGGCAATAAATTGAATTACAAATGTTAATGGGCCGATGCAAAGGCGCATTATTGTGCCATCCATCATTCTAGTCAACATTTGAATAATCCTTGAGTTGTTGAGTATTAAGCTAAGAGATCTTGTTGTTTTTACATAAGAATCAATCATTGTTTTTTGGATGGAAGACTTTATCTTATTAGTTTACAAAGAAGAATTATTGTTTGTTAGATCTTTTCATTTCTTTTGGTTCGTAGCACCCACGAAATGAAAAAAAATGTTTACCAGCGATAAAGACTTTCCAAAGAAAATAAGTATTGCAAAAGTACATTTTTGATTTTCTCTGCAACGTACTGAAAAAAATCACTTCCATGATTTCCTCGCTCTTTAATATTACTTAAATACCTCGATGAGTCAATAACATTTTTTTTAGGTATATCGATAAAACTTGTAACAATGTTACATTTGAATTTAATTCTAAATCACTTAAATATGTTCACAATATTAAAACAGTACAAATATCTCATGTTGTTCAAGTTTTATAGGATGCAAAAACTTTTAGAAACGATGAATTCAAAGATTTTCACACAGCTCAGATTTTGTAGTAAATAAACATTAGCTAGCTATATTTTTTCTTGATCTAATTGTGCGATTATTTTATGTTTTCCTTGTTGTTGAATATCTCTAGCCAGGTGTATAATTAACATTAACATGTTAAAATTAGGATCAAATATCATATCAGCTTATTTGATGGTATAACAAGATTTGGTTCACCTAGAATATTGATAGTATGTTTTTATACTTAACGTCTTGTTAATAGTATTTAACAAAGTCTAAATAGCTGTTATGTGATGACGTCATGAAAATCAAAGACTAAGTTTAGATATTGTTTAATAAATGCACCCAAAAGTAAAATCAAATAATAAAGGCAAAGTCATGGGAAAAAAATAGCTGCATCATTAGAATGCAGAAAAAATTGCTTTGAAAAAATCCATATAAAGTCGCGTGCATTCTGAAAATCATTAATTTCTATACCCTATAAGCTCATACGTTTTCTTCTAATATTCTACAGCCCCTGCCAAAACAAACAAAATTGTTCACATGAACACATTTTTTCATCTTTTGGTTGCTATAGAACATATCGCATCCAGGCAAATTATTCGATTGAATAACAAGTCTAAAAATACCAAAATGATTGTTAAAGTGTGTTTTAATAATCTATAATCTCTTGACCTCAAGTTTGGGAGATGTTTACGTATGCAGTTTCCATTTAGAATGTTTCCATATCTCATACAACATAATTACGTATTTCTCCACGAGTCATGGGAAAAAAATAGCTGCATCATAGAAGAAATGAATAATTCCTTCAATAATGATTATAATCATCTATAACATTAAAAGTATACTTTTCATACTGCTAGTTGTAAGATTATTGCAATGCTGTAATCAAAATCAGATCTGTAATAAAAAGGTTGATGGTTTGATAATCAAATAGACCAGCCTATGTCAGCTGCCTTGGAGTGTCCCTGGGAGAAACATTTCTTTGGCTTGATATAACAAAATAATGTGCTTAAAGTGTCTTTATAATAAGACATCTATATGAGAAGTATTTTAAAGCATGATTCTTTCGACAGAATTTAAAGTCTTTTTTTGGTCTAAACTCAATCAGTTGTACACTGTTACTGTCAGTCTGTTATAGACTTTGACTATTAGGTACTAACATTAAACTTGTTTGAGGAAGTTAATCAGTCTATTTTTTGTATATAAGTCTAATTTAGATTGTGACTATAACTCTAATTTTAGCTTTAAGTCGGTTTTCCAGAACATTATCATCTCTGTTTACGCCGGTCACGCCAGTAATTTTGCTAACTTTTATTTTGTACCTTCTATTAGATGATTGACTGAACGTAAAATAAATGCGTTTAGATTACGTAATTTCCTGTAATGATTTGCGGTAGTGACAAATTTCACTAGGCTAAGAAACGAGTGACTTGTAAATCTCACTGTAATTGGTTATATCTTTACATTCTTATTATCTAACAATCGTGCGCGTGCGCGCGTGTGTGTGACCTGGTATGATGACTCTTATAAGTCTTTAGTATGACTTGACCGGGGTTCCAACCCGCTTATTCTGTATCCGATGAGGACGCTCAAACCACTAGGCCACCGGAGTGGTACCAACTCAACTTGACAATTGAAAACGCTGATAATTCTTATATCTAGCTTTAAAAAAAACTAATCTAGCATTGTTGAGTCAGACTGTGAAATACATAACCAGTGGTGTTCTCCATTGTTTAGGAAATCCAACACCACTTTTTTTTTATCAAGAATCCATACAGATTGATCAGGTCGTCGGGGACAATCTAAGGATTGTTACAGATATATATTCCAAATGAGACTTTTTAAAAAGAAAAAGACAAATAATATCACATGGCAGGTTGCAGCCCCGTTCATCCAGACTCGATTGTTGCTGTGGAATTAGTTTGGCGAGATCTAATGAATCCACACGAGATGTCTGGTTGAGTGATACAAGAGAAGCAGCATATGTAAAAAAGAGACGTTAACACAACTGTTAAATATGACACTGTCAATGGAAGAAACTTTATTCTCTTTTTCTGTACACGGGAAGAGGAAAATTTTCTCCGGTTGGCCTAATTTTTCTCTTGTTCGCGGGCAAATTAAGTTTAATTGTCGAATAGCTAATTTTATTCAGATTAATATGAAATTGTAATTTATCAATTTAGTGCCACAAAACTTAAATAAAAATATGAACAAGGCGCGTAAACAAAAACATACTTGATTTTCTTCAACAAAAGCACAAATGATATTCACAATTGAATCCAGGTGCACAATCTGATTAAAATTAGATCTCCATTGTCCTACGTTAAGATCCGACAGTGACCACTTAAAGGTCACGTTCTGGCGACATTTGAATTAGTTAATGGAAATGCAGCTTTAAGAAATCTATCAGATCGTTCCGCACATATTGGTGCTTTTCAGCCATACTGCTTAGTCTCCCAAATACGAAGATTAAAGACTGTGTTTCACCGGCTGATAAAATTAGCGATTCCTGCAATAACGTAAGTTACTAGAACATGACACATAAGCGGTTGCTATCAGATCTTCACGCAGGAGACATGACTTTAATCAGACTGGATGCACAATAATTCACGAGAAAATGTTTTCTTTAAGAAAGAGACAGAAAATAATCCGATTTGCAATAAATTTCCGTTAAAATTATTGACAAACGACTTCCTAAAACTTACATCGCAAAACAATAATCTGTCATTGTATTAAATACTAATACATTTCCAAACTAATATTTATCTAGAAAGAGAACTAATTAGCATAACGATGTTTTTCGCAAAAACGATTAAAATGAAATGGATGGATTCTCAGACACGATGAAAATTAATTTTGAAGTTTTTTATATCTGTGTATGTTTATAGGATTTCGCAAGTTTTCTATTCTTTAACTAAAATATGGTGTATCATAGATCATTTTCAACGTAAGTAAAAACGCCGTTTAAAATGTTTCTAAAATGTGTCTGTTTAATAGATGCATAGTAACGCCATTGACGTACTACATATATTCAGCAAAACATGTGTAAAAACATAAAAAAAATTCCTTTAATTAAAATGGGTTGATATCTAACCTCACTAATACGCTTGAATTTTATTACATGAAATATTATCTTTGACGATTACTATCATTGAGTACAGAATGGAAAGGATACTACATACACACAGAATGCGTTATGTTGCAGATGAACCGAGAATATCAGTTTTGTAAACTTAAGATATTAATTATATATAAATAGTAAAATTACACTCCTTAATTTACAGAGATTTTTTTGTTTATTTTAAAAGTTATATCACAAGATCCAATGGTTCTGAGTGTTCCGAATGAATACCAGTATTGAATGCGATGATGTTTTCAATGGTTTTGAATAAGCTCATGTAACATTATTATTGATAAATCACAATAATATAATCCAGAATATCCTTGAATGAAGACGCAATAATCATTAAATAGTGTTTTAGTACAAAATTTTGCTACGATGTCTGCAGTATGGCAGTTTATTGTGATGTTTAGCGCTGTGGCATGATGTCACAGACGTTTAGCATCGGATTCCACCTAGTCTCATTATCCTGGCACCAGGCCGACCAGTCCCAGCATCAACTTTTTAATGTTGAATGCCTAGCGGAGCAGATGTAAGCATCATTTTTATCAGTATTTGGTATGACTCAGACGGGGTTCGTACCTGCCCCTTTCCGCGTCTCAAGCAGACGCTCTAACCACTAGGCCACCGGAGCCGTAGTCATTTTTGTGTATTAATACTTTGTTTATCTTTTTCAAGTTTATCTTACCTTTTCATACTGAAAGAATTTAGCCGAAATAACTGTTTTAAATCAAGTGTAACAGAGAACATTGGTGATCGCATGTTCTTTTCCCTTCAGTGGCAAAGCCACAAGCATCAAACTTAAACTTTAAAATTTATCAATCTCATATCTGTAATGGCATTGTAGTAGCTATATACGTATAATAATGACCCTTGATATTCCTAATACGAAAGGCTCTAATAATTCGTACACTAGACAAACTGCATTGTGAGTTCTAAATAAGCACTAACTCGAATTTTGTTATTATATATCAGTTGGACTGGGTTATAGAGGTTATGTAGATTCCGGACATAAATATCCATTATACTCCGGCTGTCGACAAGATCTAGCGAACTCCATAGATCAGAAAACACTCCAGGCAATGACCTTCTTTTCTATGTAAAACAATTAAAATTTCAGAAAACAATAATCCCAATAATCGATTTTACTCTCTCTATCTCTCTTTTGTGTGTGCGTGTGTGTGTGTTTCATGTGCAAGTATTATTATTTATTAATTTCAGTAATTAATAACAAAATAATCAGTAATTTTCCAATTGCTAGCATTTTCCGAAACTTGTTTAAAAAAACAACATAATTAGTACTGGTTTGAATTGGCCACAATGGCTGAGAGAAAATGGTACAAAAACATCGTGACAAGATATATCAGGCAATCCAAATTATCGCATTTTGCTTCATGCTGTGAATTTCATTTCATTTTAACAGCAACCGAATCGAACGAATAATAGAGTATATACTAGAATAACACTATTGCTAATCATAAAACAGCGAATGTCTCCGATTTCTAATTCAACCTGAAATCTGTACAGACTTATGCGATTAAATGTGTCAGAATCTATGGCTAATAAGCGTAGAGTGAAGGTAAACGACCCCTGTTAAAGCATTTGTTCTCCATAAATATGTGTCGGCAATGTAATGTCATTTGACCACAGTTATTTTACTGGTTCTTATTAATTGTCATATCATCCTGTTTTAGAGCTCTTCTTCCAATATCTAACTTGCAACCAATCCCCAGTAGGAAATGTAAACACTTCTCACATGTCGAGAAGTGTCTAGCTGGCAAAATATAAAACAGATGAGCTTCATTAAATGGAATGCAAACGGATGAGCTGAGCTAATTAAGTGAAGTCAGTGAATTCAATAATTTGAAATAACATTAATTGTATTTTTTGCGCTTAAAACAGGCACATAACCGATTTCCTTTCAAACAAAGGAGAGATGATTATGTTTCCGAAGTTTCAAGGCATGAAATTGCTTTTCATTATTTTTATTAGTATATGCTCATTTTTTTCTCCATTAAAGTCATACATTCGATTGCTTTGTCTATTGTAGTGTATTTTTGTTTATATATTTAAGCATTTGAAAAATAAGACAATGAGCATATAATGAAATAGTTACTGCATTTGTATGGGAAAATATGAACTCGTTATATCAATTGGATATACTGCATTCCCAAGGTTGTGCTGTATTTCCATCCGTAAAAACTCGTTCATATTTTCCCCATACAAATGGAGTAACCTATAATAATTATACAAACTAAAATTACCAGTGCGACGTTTTTGAACTATTATGTTTTAATTACATAAGGACATAATTTTAAAGTTACGTTGTCTAATAGACTGAAAACCAAACATCGAATTATGGCAGGATGAAGCCAGTGAATACAATCTCTGCCTAATTTAAATCATCGGCAACAAAAATAACAAGAAAGAAACCAGCAAAAGAAAAGTAGTTGCCATTATATTTGAAGAGACATATACCAAGTTTCTTAGTACAGTAACACTGGCTTCTTGTATAATAACTAAATAATTATCCGGAGTACTACCATATCGTTAATTGAATATACAAAAGTGGAGATAGGTCTTTAAATAGGAAAGGGATAAGCAGTGTTGATTGACTGTTAGAACTATTAAATACGGTCTTTATGCAAGATAAGAATTTAAATGCAATTTCAACCAAGTATTTAACGATAACGTTAATTTAAAGTGCATTTAGAAGTACTCTTGTATGATAAAGCTGTGCCCATTTTTTGGGTCGCAACAGTATATAAATCAAACAAATATTGTCATATTCTAATGTATTTTCACCAATGATGTATCACTAAATGCTTACTCAGTGTAAAAAAAGCAATTTAGTTTATTTCATTTTAAATTCCAATTCATGACGATAATTATTGGCCCAGAAAATTCAATTACATAGGCAGACTGATTAAGCAAAGGTAATACACTCAAGGATGTTAAAGTACGACCACTCTCTTTAGAAATGACATGTCTCGAAATTTAGCTGTTTTTGCACGCATGTAACGTTGTTTATCTTGGAATGTAATTTACGATATGAAACACATACAACACATACAGCAATATTGTTTATTCTGGGTGTAATGCCAGTTTGTACATTAAGGAATTTCGTGATCTCTAATCAGAATGAGAACAATCAATATGAATTGTACATGTACATTGATCCAACTCCAAACATTGATCTTTATGCAGAACGAATACCAGATGGCAAACCGCTGTGTTGCGGTTTGTTGAAGAACGCATTTTTGTAAATGTTGTACTAAATTTTGTCCTAAAACAAACTTATCTACTTACTTGAAGATGAAGATCCAAGGAAAAAAAAAATATTTCATAGCTACTAACATTTCTATCAAACATTAGACCAAAATATTTTGAACGTATTTCCTTCTTCTTGTGCAAATGTTTCTAATGATAACCTTAATAATAATAATAATAATAATAATAATAATAATAATAATAATAATAATAATAATAATAATAATAATAATGAGGACTTTATATAATACCTAATCTTTAGAAACTCTAAGCTCTTTACAACATTTGACAACGCTTAAAAAGAATAACAAGCATGTATAATGAACTGATTGCAAAAATAAAAACAAACACTACACAAATTAGAAGCAGAAAAAAACATGCTGCAATTTTTAAGGTAAAGATACGGTCCAAGGATACCTTATTAGGTCAAATATAACTATTCTTGCAGTTGAAAAAGATGGGTTTTAAGGGCGCTCTTTAATGAGATCAATGTGTCTTTGTGTCTAAGTGCCGTGGTCAATTCGTTCCACTTTGCTGGGCCCTGTTATGCAAAAGAACGTTGTTCATATGATTTCATTTTCATAGTAGGAATATTGAGAATGCGAGTGTGAGAAGAGGAGCGTAAGCATCTTGCAGGAGTATACACATGGGTGAGGTCAGATAGGTATGTTGGACTGGAGCCCGTCAGTGAAACGTAGCACAGAGAACAAATGTTGTGTTTAATTCTGCATCGTACGGATAGCCAGTGTAGGGTACAGAGCAACGGAGATGCGTGCTCTGATCGTTGTACTCTAAGGATGAGCCGAGCAGCAGTGTTTTGAAATTTTTGAAGTTTCTGATGTAGATATTGAGATGAACTAGACATAATTGAATTACAATAGTCCAGTCTTGAAAGTACTAAGGATCACACAAGTGTTTTAGTGGCAGCAACTCAAGATACAACAGAAAGTTGAAACACTTTTAAAAACTGTTTTCATTGTTTGATTACGAGTAGTATGTTGACAGATTATTCGCATTGCTAAAGTGATTAATTGAATAATTAATAGTTACAGTTCTAATGGACAATCCACCATGTAAATTTAATTTACCAACGCACTTGCACAAAAGCAATCAAAATAATGCATGGCGAGAGTTCTTATACAGTAATAATTAAATAATTATCGATATTAATAAGTTTATTAGAGGTTTGTGCAAATCATACAGAGAAACGTCAACACTAAATACGAAAGATTAAAACTTTCTAGAACACTAAGGCAGCAAATACAACACATAATTAATTTTTCAATATCTTTCCATAAACATTTAAATATTCCTATTAGTAAATAATAGATTCAGATTGTGGAAGTTAGATGCAAATCAGTCTAAATAGCGTGTCATTATTGCATCATATTTTCTCCTGATCTATTATCCAGATGCACAATTAATTACGCATGCGTCGAATGGCAAACATTAAACAAATATAAAGGATTTTATGATCAAATTTGTATATGTAGGTGAAATTTAAGTTATGTACTATATATTTGTTCATAAAAAAGGATCGTATTTGCTGAAAATTATAATGAATTTCACTGAAACATCTGAAATTACACCTTGTCTACTTTAGAAAGGACATGCATTATCCTTTATACGCAATGCGCCAATGTTCCATTAAAGCAACAGCTGTCTGTTTTGTTATGATAGTTCATAAAGATGAAAGTGATTTATGCACTAAAGAAAGTACTGAAATACATAAAATCAATATAGTATCGTATAGTTTATGACGTGATGGATAACCGTAGCTGATTTTAGCTAAAATGCACTGGGACAATTGAATTAGACACACCACATCAAAACTATAAAATAGGGATAAAACTTCGATAACCAGCTAGCTTGGAGATAAGAGCTAAGACAGCAACATAAAAATCTGTTGGAAAAATCGAATATTATATGACCATATACCGGTGGTACACGATTGATTTATACAAATGAAGATTGTATGGAATAGGTGGAACATTTGTACCAATTTTACGTGTGGAAGTTAAGGGCTCTTTTTAGATATTGGAACACAAACGAACACTATTTTATTTTTTCATCAGTCATTATGATTCTAAGCCTTATTAAAGGGAAAATCGATCTATTGATCATAGCATACACAAGTGCTAACATTGTGATCACCAGGACAAGACAAAAATATATAGTTTTTATTATTTCTGCTTTTCCAAACAAAATGCAAAACCATTTCAGTTAATTCTCTGTATATTTAGTATCCATGCCAAATAGTTTAAAATAATAAAATAGTTGAATATAAAATATTTCCATTAATTAAATCAAAATAAAAACTTCCATACTTGGTTTACCAATAATAAGACAATTTTTAAATAAAGAGCCTCAAATGAATATACATTAATCAAATAGAAGTATTAGTTAAAGATTCAAAGACCCGTACAATAGAAATTATGTGAGTATAGAATTTACGGTGGTCAACAAGAAAAATGTGTGTGAATATTTAAAGGGCGGATTAGAACACACTCCTTAGTGAAAAAGTGAATACTTGGATTCTGTGAATTTTGCGTTAGAGCAATTTACAGAGCTATAGAGGAACTTGAGTTTATCATGATAGAAATAAAACGTATAAAATGAAAATGTTGAGACATGTTGAGAAAATGATTGCATTATACATAATAAACCAGATCCTGTTTACTATTGCATGATGAGCACAATATTCATGTTGAATATCAGGTTTAGAAAGAGCTCGTGTAATGATGATTGGGGTTGAATTCACATAATACTACAGGATATACCAAGGGAAATCATCAATACTATTTGGACAAAGATGGAAAGACACGACCGATGTTTTCTATTATCACCCTTTGAATCGATTGAGTCATCATCTTGGAGCACCACTGCTGTGTCTGCCATTACATTGCTGCTAAGCACCGTAAACAAACTGAAACTGAACACTGAAACTTCTGATGCGATATACTGTTAATGCCTAATGTATTTTGCAATATATATTAATTGACTGATGACATGAGACAAGGGCAAGTATCATGTACGGCGACATTTAGAACTAGTAAACTCATCAAAAGCAGTAAGATGGAAAAGACATGAAGAACGTTAAAAACTTACAAAGTTATAACTACTTGCAGAGTGGAAATAGATTCAATTTTGCATAACTTGGAGAATAAAATTATCACGAAAGGAGAAATACGCTAATCACAGTCAGTAAATAAAGCAAACGAAGCTTACTTTATTCGTACCATGGAGAGGTTGTTGAGAATGGGTGGTGTATATGTATGGGTGGGAAAGTACACTCGTACGGTCGTGTCGGTTATGGGAAATTGAACATATGAGAAATAATCGTACTGGAGTCCGTTGTAATGACAAGACAGGTAAGTAGAAGAGACACATGAAGAGACCCCTTGCAAATATTTAGTTAAAAACCCTAAATTGGTGACATCCCCATTAAAGATGACAGAGAAGTAGTGCATGTTGCATGAAGCACAGCATTTATTTGACAAAGGAAGAGTTTAAAACTGCTGCTGACAGTTCACCACTTAAAGCTTTATTTCCAGTGAAAGGAACAACAATGACAAACGTTTCACAAGTGAACCTTCGACCTCTAGAGGTCAAAGATCACTTCATTATCACAAGTCAAAGATCACTTCATGATCACAAGTCAATGATCGCTTCATGATTACAAGTCATGAAAGCCTATCTTCTTATGAGATATATCCGACATTTTGTCGGAAGCATGTACGCCTGGATGCAAATCGTATTAATAAACTTAAAATTGAAATTGTTAGTCAACGTAAATGTTCTTTGTGGAAAGACTCTAGAAAATTGGGAATTACAGCGTGTTGTTGTTGTGGGGTTTAACACCATTTTTCAGCACACGATAGGCTATACATGGCGGCCAGTATTAATGGTGGAGGAAGAAACCGCGAAATCACCAGAAAGAACCACCGACCCACGAGAAGATACTGGCAAGCTTTCTTACATATACACATTCGCCGAATCCTAGACTCGAACACACGTAGACAGAGGTGAGATGGCAGTGATCCGTAACGGACAGAGCTTTAGACCACTCGGCCATTCGGGGCCCCTGAATTACAGCTTGCAGTTCACACAAAGTACTAATTAAAGAGACAACTGATTGAATCAGTTTCATAAGGGATCATTTACATTCAAAATGCATTGACAACAAATTTACAAAACATGGGCAGGACTGAGGTTAAAAAACAAACAATTTTTAAATTTAAAAATTGATACTGAAAGTGACTGGGTTGCATTTGTCATTGGAGGAGAAATTGTTATGTGTAAGTTCAGATGAGATTTTAAATGGAGATTTTTGCTAGAAATTAAAAGTCCATTTTTGTATTCTAAATGGACAGTGTTAGAGCAACTCTTTGCTACTGTCAAATATGATGTAAAGAGTAAAAATGGAAATGTATTAAAACTTAAAGGAGGCATAGGATTTTATTTACAAGTTGAATTAGCTGTTTTGGACAGGGTTGAGAAAGTGTAAACTTTTTATCTGGCATAATGAAGACGACCATAAGTTTATAGATGCTGAACATGACGATCACTGTAAAATATCTGATACTTCGCCTTCTTGGATTTTATTAGAAGAAGACGATGCCACATTTAGTCGATGGACTAGAACAGAACCATCTGATGTTATATAAATCATTCAAAACACTTTAAATATGAATTATTACTGCGGTGCTTTTAAATGAGAAATAAATATAATGAAGCTTTGGAAATGGATTTTTTCCTGTCGGTCTTCCATCTAAAACTATATTCTGAACAAACAAAAACCTTTTTCAATTTGTTTTAAAACTTTCATCCACTTGAGTTTCAGAGGCCCATCTGACAACAGAGTATGAAATTTGAAAGGCACTGAACGAACATTATCTGGATTTATTCGTGTGAATTCTTTCCATAATTTTTTTCCTTGAGTTGTTTGTACATTCATTGACTACACACCACAGGAAGTCCCACTACCTGTTTATTACTTTGATTTATACTCATTCAATACACAGTATTCATCAGGTGATATTCATTATTGCCTCTCACTCTGTATAATGGTTATAAGGTTTGGGACTCTTATGATAATCTGAATAATTATCTAACTAGAATATATAGGGACCTGTTTTCTACCTGGCTGTCACATTTACTAAGCTCAGCTATAAAGTCATGTATAAGTTATAATCTACCTGTTTTTTTAATATTACCGCGGCCATGTCTTTGATGTCTAAAGATTGCCACTGGCATAGTGTTTAACTCTTACACAAGGTTGCCTGACCAGCCGGAGACCGTAAACTTTAATCGGCAAAGGCGATAGATTTCACAAGTTAACAGACGCTTGCCATTATCACACATATCTGTTAAAAGGTTAGTTTCGGATCAAAAGGAATTCTATGTTGACAGACAGCGAGAGGAGCGTTGTCTGCTAAGTTTGATTGCATCGGTTCAAACGATATCGAGTCGAAATTGAGATAGAGGGTGTGATTACAATTCAGATCCGAATGATACTTTCCGAACTCGTAAAAGAAAATTTAGTATTCGCCTGTAAGAATCGCAGATCATTAGGGTTTACTCCGAGGAAGAAGCCACTAGTAGTTTGACGGCAAAACTGTGAGGTAGATTCTCAGGAAAGAAAAAGGTTCGAAAGGGTCAATAAGTTATTTGTTCAATTTTTGCAGAATATTTTGGCATCATATTTATAATTATTTGTAGTATGTATACTTTAATTACTATCATCATTTAGAATGTAGAATTACCTTTGTAGTGTTTCATTTATATGCGTATTTGAGAAATTCGCTTGAGTATATGATAATAATTATTAGGTGAGAGGCGGAATTATGTAGATTGTTAGTTTGTGGTCAGAACTAATTTTGTAATTCGCAATTAGGTTGCTTATTAGTAAACAAGTGCATTCATTAATGCGTTATGTTAGAATTTACACATGTTTGAATTGTGAATTTGAAACATGGCTGATGTGTGTGAGATAGTTGCTAAGGACGTATGCATATATCAGAACATGGATATTGAATATGTGTGTACTTTGTATGCATTGTAAGGTAAAGACTTATGCGTATGAATAGCGTGGTATTGTTTAGTGTACAACGTGATTAGGTATATGTATTAATGTGACAGAATTTATTGATGTATGTATAAGATGCAAGTGATACCGTATTGTAGCATGGCTTTTGTTTTACCATACAAGAACGTATGGGTATGTCGATGTGAACGAATGCGTGATTGAAGAAATTTAATAGTCGTTATCTAATGATAGGCTGTGTGTAGTGTGAGATGATAGGGATAAGGAAAAAAATTGTACCGTCTTTGTGTTTTCACAGAAAGCTCTTTAGGTGACAGAGAACTTCCGGTTCCATTGGGTCCGAGTCTTCAAAAATTGGAGACAGAAATGAGACTGTAGCCGAGACAGTCGAAGTCATGGTATAGAAAGTGGAGGAGGAGGGGTCTAGAGAATGTTGAGGAATTCGGAGAAATAGGAGCGATAAAGTAGAAACACAATGACAGGTGAAAATCAGTTTCACACTGGCAATCAAGTAATGCAGTTGTCTTATCAAAGAATGAGAGTAATTGTAGACTTTTGATTATTGAATTGTTATCAAATTGTTGTTCTTTGAACTTCAATATTTGTTGTATATTTAACAGTCTAACAGTATGCAAAACTGACTTGGGGCTCGGAGCTTTTCATCCATCTTTCACTAAATTTAACTTCCAACAAAATAGAGCATGGGTGGGACTTCTATATTAGTTGAAATAAAACATTGGGAGCACCCCAACCCAATCATAAAATCGTCACACAAGCTTATGATTTTTCTGTCCCAAAACAGGGATCATGGTTAGCGGTCTCATTGAGGCTTAAGTGAGGTCGGCTTTCTCCTTCTAGCCGTTCTAATGTTGCTTTAGTTCTGCAAAGAGGTGCTCACATCATTCTAATCTCCATATTGTGGCTCCAGCTATCCTATGTTCTTATTCAGTATCGACTAAAAGGCTCTATAGAGCAGCCATTACATCACTTGAATTTTTTTCAAAGCACGGTAATTAGTTCAGATTCACACTATCTATGTATTTCTTGAGTATTTTGATCTGTATATACCGGTCTCTCGATCTTTTACGCTTAGTTGGAATCTTGTGTTGCATGGTCTTTAACCAGGACTTCACACTAAAAAAAAACTAGTTGTTATACTCGCTTTCTGCAAAGATGCAGAGAGATTCATGTCTTGTTCACAAGGAGTGATAAGTATATTTATGGTATTTTAAACATAATCAGAAACTTTTAATCCGTTTTTTAATCATGCCGTCTCAGTTTAATGGAAAGTACGATTTAGTTTTCATGTCTATCAATCAAGATTTATATAGCCTCTGAGGTTCGAGCCGTTGTTCCTCTTGGGTTCACCTTAATCGATCCTAGTGGAGGAAGTCATCATGACGACATTTTAGCGTTCCCATGCTTCGTCTTAAAAAAGGGGATATAGTTTGCATATATAAAACTTTGGTACCGATAAAGGTCTAAAATTATAAATATTCTCAGCAACTGGCATTCGGAGAAAACAAGTTTTAAAGCCAAAGGATAAACAAGTAATATTTGAACAGGTCGAGTTACCAATTCTTTGTGTAGAAATGAAGATGAAGGATTTATATAAAGAGCAAGTTTTGTGGAACATCACTGATTTGTTTAAAAGAAGCGAAAGATCAAGCGACTGTTTACGATTTCCGAGAATTAGAGAAGAATACATATCTGAAGCTCCTTTGAATCATTTGGTAATATTCAGTATATTTTCTAACTAGAAGCTCTTTTGATATTATGGAAATGTAGTATTTTGTGGCTAGAAGAACGTTTCATGATCATCTTTCAAGGAACAATTTCATTAGACTACGAGACATTTTCTTAATTTTAATCAAGTGCTATATGGCATCAGATTGAATTTCAAAGTTACTAATCAGTAACGATCTTTTCCCACCATAACGATAGACAAGATTTGTTCATTATCATGGAGATTACTGTCTATTTCTGAAAATACTTCATTACAGAACTCGGTTGGAGCAAGCTGTCAAAAACGTAAAGCATAATATTATATAAAAGACTTAGAGACATTCAGAGCATTCAATGCAGAATTGATAGTTAATTGAAATGATCATTATTATATTCTGGATAAAATTGCATATACCTGTCAAAATACTAAACTAAATTTAACGCATAGAAAAAAAGAAATAATAGCTCTTAAAAAACAAGGAAGAATACAGATTTGTGGTATTTTAAACATGTTCAGTGCAGTTAAATAAAACTCATGGCTCATATGGAAAAAGATCGACACCAACAGTATAAAGGAAATATATCGGTATTTAATCTTGGAAACAACGCAAACATGAACTTTTCTGTTTTATTATTGTTCATTACGGATACTATTTCTATCTTCGTTTATCTCAGTTCAGACTTATTTTCTATTGTTTGTCAATATGTTAGAAACCACATGTTTTAGTATTGTATCCTCAGGCATTTTTTTTTAAATAGCGGTATTTACTACGATGAAATAATTGCTAACTCTCATACTCGATTCAGATAGGGACTGTAAGGTTTACTAATCTGGCTTGTTCTTTTTACAAATCTGTTCTAGTTTAATCCCAAGCTTCCGTTCTATTCAGTTAGGACATCCAAAATGTGCGATATTTGTGTGGAAATACCTTAAGTGGGTATTTCCTCAAATATCTTTGAGCGGAACAGATTGTCTAAGTAGGCTTCGTAGCAAATGATTGTTCCTAGCTAAATTTTCCAAAACCTTATTGGCTCTTCATCAAGTATTTAAATGCTTTTCTAAGTAAGCTTGGGTTTTCATCACTGGATTAAATCATAAAATCGTGACCATTTTCCCTGACTCTGAAAAGGTTTCTATTTCCAGTCACTGTTTCAATTATTTTAAGACATTCTGATACCAGTCATCACACTGTACGCTGATTTTTGCTTTTTTGTTGTTTACTTTTACATCCAATTATGATAGTCCATTCGTTCTCAATTGGCCTCAGACCCCAGCTAGTGTACACAAAGTTTATGATGTTTCGAGCATCTATTACGTTTCAAGCATCTACGTTTTCTTTTGCTGTTTACTTTAAAATACCTCCTTGAATGTTTAGGACCCCAACTATGCAGAATATCATTTCTCAAATCAAATAAGATATAATTACTGACACTGTACCACTTTTGTTACTCAGTTCTTTCCTGCCAGCATTTCTGGTGCATCAAAATAATAACTTGTGGCTTCTGTATCAAATGGAAACCATGAAAAAATTAGCTATTGTAGTTTTTCTATAGTTCCTGAGTTGTTTCTTAGTGTGAACTTTTTCAGCATAAATCTCCACACTCTAGACTCATTCTGAGATTAACGTTTCCAATATTACTTAAATGTCTGGTAATTTAGTCCTAACAAGTTTATTCCATTTTAATGCACATCAATCATGGAACTTTCACATCAGTCTTAGAAAAGTTTACGTTAAATCTGCAAGTAGCACACGGATATAGTTTGTATCTCACTGTATAACGAGACTGATAAATACAACTAAAAACAACGATCTGAAATTTCTGTAGAGTTTGTTCCGGTTTAATGCTGCTCATCGTGCATGTAATACTGTCATGAAGGGCATACAAGTTCTACACTGTTTTAGGTACACTCTCTCACTTATGAGAACTTATTTGTACGGTGTGTAGTTTCATAATTAAAATGTCTAACAGAAAATAGTTTGTGGTTAATCGAGCCCTAATCTCTTGTATATTATTTCTCCAGCATTTACAAGTTCATCTCTTAAGAGACCATAAGTATGTCAATAAAATCCTTATATTTTTTTAACTGTGCAAAAGCCGTAAAGCCATCTCATTATCTGTACATTCAATTTCTTATTATAGAAAACATTGCATTATTTTTCATAGATTGCCACGTTCAGTCGCGCGTGTGTGTGTGTGTGTGTTTGTGTGTGTGTTAAACATTGAAACTTTTCAAACACTTTCCGTTTTTTAGTCAGTGTTACAAAATTTTGATCAATATTTGTATTTAGATAGTTAAGTTTCATCATGAAACTTGTACACACAATAATGTTTGAACTCTTCTTCCTTAATCGTGCTTTATACATTTTTATTCTACTTCTGTTCTCTCTCTCTCTCTCTCTCTCTCTCTCTCTCTCTCTCTCTCTCTCTCTCTCTCTCTCTCTCTCTCGTTCGATCGATCGATATTTTGGTACAAATAATATTTTTCAGTTCTACAAGTGTTCTCGTAATTAGTTGAGTTTGAGATAGTACTTTATGTGAGATTTTTATAGATTACGTCATCTGTTGCAATTGCTTTTGAGAAATTCTAGAAATTGCTTATTTTCCCGATATTGATGTCTATAAAAAAAAATCCATCTGACAGTTTGTAATTTGTTTTGTTGGCTGTAAATATTGTTGGATACTAGTGCAACTGAGATGTTATGTATTCAACAGCCTTTCTCTCACTGTCTATAATAACAATCGACAATGTGTTGAATCTTAGTAGATGTACGATTAATTTTGAAGTGGCACGTCAATTGGAGATGTGGTTATTGCTGAGAATTACGTCACTGCCCGTCGATACCGCCCATTCATACCTCAATCTGATGATTTTGCCTTAATGTTTCAGGCAGATCCAAGTTATTAGGAACTCATCAAGATGTCTTCACTTTTACTTACACATGAAAAACATGCTACATGCACAAAAGCACACACGAATGCTAAGCCTTTGAATATAGTGTGGTGCTATTGATCTGGTGAAGACAAATTTATTGACTTTTCTGTTTTAACTCCACACACTGTAATAAATTAAACAGATGCATGTAGAGTTCTCTGTTTTTGATGATAGTCCTGAAATTGGTAGTATAACTCTTTCTTGTGTTTAAAAAAATTCAACATCTATTGTCTCCATTTACAATAAATCCCTCTGTGATAGCATTCAGGTCCATCTCAAGTTAATACTTTTTATCAGAAATTGGTTCTCCTTTCTTTCATGCCATCTATATAATAGAATAGATTATATTTTTGTATTGCTTATTAGAAATATTTGAATATCTAACAACAACATGAATCCTATGTAATGACATTGGATAGTGTATTATCTTATTACCAGTTTGGTTGGTGAAACCATCATTCTCAGGGAGTCCGTCTATCAGACTTCGTACTCCGCTGGCTATTGGAGAATATATATCCATTTTAAGAACAAAAACATTTTTTCTGTGTTATGATAATGTTTGAGCTTACATTTGAACAGTTGAAAGCAACATTATCTGACCAATTTGCATTATGTCCTTTAAGTTTCTCGAGTATGTCTTTCTCGTTTAACGTCTTCTCTTGCTGTGATTTTCTGTGTTTATTTAACTTTTTTTAGTCTCTGATGTTTCTATTTTGTTCATAGTGTTGATTACTATAAATGGTGTATTGATTAGTGTAGTTTTCATATTAAAGAAAGATTCCTTTAGAGAGTACATGTATATTACGTTTTCTTAAGAGGGCACATAGATATCAAGTTTCCATTAGATAGCACACACACACACACACACACACACACACATATATATATATATATATATATATATATATATATATATATATATATAAAGTTTCCCCTTAGAGATAACATATATACCAAGTTTCCATTAGAGAGCACACACACACACATATATATAGATATATTATATATATATATATATATATATATATATATATATATATATATATATATATATATATATATATATATATATATATATATATAGATAGATAGATAGATAGATAGATAGGTAGGTAGGTAGGTAGGTAGGTAGGTAGGTAGGTAGATAGATAGATAGATAGATAGATAGATAGATAGATAGATAGATAGATAGATAGATAGATAGATAGATAGATAGATAGATAGATAGATAGATAGATAGATAGATAGATAGATAGATAGATAAAGTTCCCTTTACAGAGAACATATATACTAAATTTCCTTTAGAGGTCACACAGATATTATGTTTCCTTTAGAGAGCACTTAGATATTAAGTTTCTAATAAAGGGTTCATACTGTTACATGTACGCACATTTTAACAATAGATTTCACTTTAGAGGGCTAAACATCCATAATATTCAAATGACATAACATGTAATCTTAGAGGCCTAGAAATCCATAATGTTCAACAGACATACCATTTTAGTTTAAAGGACTAAAACTCCATAATGTTCAACTAACACATCCTTTCTTTTTGGAGGACTGGAAGAACAACTGACATAGATTTTACGTTAGAGTTCATAGATATAGCAATAGAATTTAGAGGACAAGAAATCCACAGTGTTGAACTGACAAAGCATTTCAGTTTAGTGGACTAGTCATCTAAAATGTTCAAATGACATAACATTTCACTTAGGACTAGAACTCCAAAACGTTCATCTGATACTGCATTTGACTTCAATTGAAATATTTTTTTAAAAATTAATTAAATATGCAGATATTTTATATTATCTACTTATTTGGACAATTTAAACCGATTTGCGTGGACTAGTCTTCTTCCATATTTATTCATTTTATATTTCTCAACTTAAATCCACTACCATATGAATTGATATATTTTGTCAATAGTTTATAATTCGTATATCAAGTGAAATGCATAAGATTCTGTTTTATAAATTCCTTTTATTATTAAGAAAACCGTATGATATAAATACATTAAAGACGTTGTTGTTGTCGTTGTTGTTGTTGTCGTTGTTTTGTTGTAGGGTTTAACGCCATTGTTCAGCAAAAGATAGGCTATACATGGCGACCAGTATAAATGGTGGAGGAAAAACGCGGGAAACCACGGAAAGAACCACCGCCCCATGAAATGCTACTGGCGAGCTTTCTCACATACCCACTCTGGCCGAATCCGAGATTCGAACCCATCTGACATAGGTGAGATGACAATGATCCGTAATGCCCACTCGGGGCCCATCATTAAAGACTGTGTAGCATATTCTAATGAAATAAAAAAAATTTCATTAATTAGCTTTGCAAAGTTGATGTTTACAAAAGGGCTCATTGCATCCTATAAAAAAGGGTTTATTTACCATTAGTACTGAAATGCTGACTAGTTTGAAAATTTTCAAATTGTCGGAAGACATTCCTGTTTAGAAGACAGTTTAGAAGAGCACACGTCTGAGGACACCCTCCTGATCAGCGACAAGTAATTTACAATTATCTTTGTACCGATTGAAATGGACGCAAAGAACAAAACGGCTTAAGTGTTTTCATCAAGGTATCTGAATGGTATAAGAAAACTGTTTCAAATGTTAAAATGCTCAGGCATCTATTAAAAACCTTTGATGACATTACACAATGCCGTGCCATGACCTTTATTATCAATGTTACACCAAATTCCATTGAAGAAAGATCTTTAAGCTGTCATCAGTTTTGCACCAAATTCTATGGACAACAGTTTTGGAAGCTGTCGTAATTGTTGCACCAAATTCCATGGACAAATGTCCGTGATGCTGTCATCAATGTTGTACCAAATTCCATGAAAGTCCTTGAAGCTGTTCAAGCATAAGCAGATTACCAAGTATCTAACCGAATTAGATTCTACACGTTATGTCCTGTGTGTATGCATGCGTGTGTGTGTTTTTTAAGAGAGAGAGAGAGAAAGAGAGAGAGATTTAGTTTATTAACACATTCTTGGCGGCAAAGTTATGTAAGCACATGACAACGTTTCTGAGAGTCACTTTTTGGGAAAGCTTGAATGCCAACATAATCTATCTTCACGAGCCCCCGAAAGACGCTTTATAGGCTGATATTGGCTGTCTATATCCAGTGGAGGTAGATGGTCTGGATTACAGTCAATACACTTACTCAGTTTTCATTCTGTGAAAATGGAATAATCGCACCAAATCCCGTGTTTTGTCAGAGATTTACATTAGAAAGCACACTTCCAGTAAGACTACAGGCTACTCCACTTAAGTCAAGATACCTGGTAAGTCTGTCAAGAGAAAGGACATAGTCAACAGATTGTCCAAATCGTTAAAGAAACGGTGCCACTGAAAAGTGTAGGATGATCAACACTTTCTCATCTAGCAACGTCTTCTTTATTTCATTTGATTGTTCGTTAAAGCGTTTGAGCATCTTATCAACTTCAAAGAGATGGTACATTCAGAATCAGAAGTATATTGACTCATTCTAATTAGGAAATTCAAACATGAGAGATAAGCAGAAGAAACAACAGAAGAAGATAAACCCATACCAGTTAAGAAATTCAAAAGTTGAAAATGTTTATTTTTGCAATGTGCATTGAAATTTCATTATGTTTCTAATTCAATATAATGTTCCAAATCAATGTATCTATGAAAAGATTTCTTCTTTTGATGTTGATAAGATACTCCAACGCTTTAACGAACAAACAAATGAAATAAAGGAAAAGATGCTTACTGACCTTAGTGCTAGATGAGACAGTGTTGATCATCCTACACTTTTCATTGGTTCGTAAGTGTGAAATGCTGGTGAAATTTGGACTTTATATTATATTTTAAACATGATATCATTCACAATTTGTAAACTTGTTACTAACATATTATTGAAATTATTTTGAACAATTCTAAAAACAAATCTCAATTTTTAAATTTGTCCAAACAATTACGTCTCCGCTAAACTTTTAACAATTTCAAAAGAATAGCATGTCTGTGTAATACCCCTGCCCTTTTTTTGTATAGTATAGTGTGCTTTATTGTATATAAAAATGGTGGTGGACAATATATAAAAAGTGACGTGTTCAATACTCCCAAATTATTTTTCCCGTAGGTACATATAGAGCTTTATTTTGAAGTTGAATATATTAATGTAACCATGTAACATCATTTGAGGTGAACATATTGTTGCCATATGTTTCCCTATTGCGTCATGTTAATACACAATACATGCCCCAAAATTATAAAGATTCGTCTACTTAGACTCCCATTGAGAGCATTACATGGTGAAAACGAAACCTTATGAGTTCCATAACTGTTTCCTAATAGGAATTTAACGTGATGATGAATTTTTGCAAACAGTTATTGCACTGTGTCGGTTATTTTATAAGGAATTTTATTGAAAGTGCACGCAATACCGGGAGCTATTGCTTAAAATGAATCATTGATAAAATTGAAATTTTCTGTACAAAAAAAGAGATCAAATAGCAAAGTAGTTATCACACATATAAAATCATATATATATATATATATATATATATATATATATATATATATATATATATATATATATATATATATATATATATATATATATATATATATATATATATAATCTCGTTGTAAGTTTGTTTCCTCCATCCTGTTTAACAGACTTAGCAAGAATTAGCAAACATGTAACATATAAGTAGTACGGGGTTGGGTGGGGAAGATGCGCGGAGAAGAAAGGGATGAAGATGTGGTCTAGTTGGCCTTATAAAAGATCTATTATCCGATTGCCACATATTATATGGCGGATAAGATAATTTATAAAGGTATCAGTTGCTGACGACAACATTGAACTTTAAATATTAAAAAATAAATAGGAAATCAATAGGAAACTACTACTACTACTACTACTACTACTACTAATAATAATAATAATAATAATAATAATAATAATAATAATAATAATAATAATAATAAGTTGAATAAGTCGCGATTGCTTGTTTGCAGGATTGGAGAGCAAATTATAGAAACCTCATCTTTACACAGTATTTTCTGAGGGGAATCGTGAATTAGGTCAATGTGATTCTGAAATAATCTCTTTTTTGGAGCGTTGTCATTGTAGGCGCCAATGCAAAGTGTTCTGAAATTCCTAAAGACCAACTTAACTGAAACGAGATCGATAACCTTCCCTTTCTATACTAAAGCTAGGAATGTCCGTATGGTAATGTATTGTAGTATTGGAGTCGTATTCGTTTCCGATACACAATTTGATAAATGTTTTCGGAAGGTTGAATGACGATTTGGTGGCTTTTCAAGCGAACGGTTTTGTATGGATCTGCTGTTACCACTCGAAAGTCTTGATCTTGTAAAGCTTCCTTAATGACGTCAAATTTTACCACGTGACCCGATTGATTGTTTAGTGACAGTCCTTTGACTTGATATATGATGTAAATTTTTCCCTGTCGGTCTCTTTGTTGGTATGCGTAATTTTGGGGATCACCACTACGCAAAAGAGAATTGAATGTTCTAAGTGCTCGTCCGTCCATGCACCTAAACATGTGAATGCCATACTCTTGCGTACATTTAAAATGTAGGTCATTCTCGTATTTTTTGGATGTAGCACTGATGTTCAAAGTACTCGAGTTTGTCACAAAAATACATATTTTCTTTCCTGGAATAACGTTTACATGGGGTTTTTGCTTTGAATAAGATTTCTACGAACTCAATAATGCACAAGACCTTTCCTCTGTGGAACTTGTTTTATGTGGTGATTTTCATAACACGTGGAACTGACAAAGATTCGCTTCCAAGATGATAAATGGATTAATTCCTTCCCTTCGGGAATTCTAAACAATTCCATCATCTTTCTTCACACTAAATGTGTTGGCCCGACTGCAATATCCTTGGTAACATATCTCACAATAATATATGTATCCAAGAAATCTTGTGATACTATTAATGGTAAAAAATGAAAATGGTGATGATACACGTTAATGTATTTCTCGTTTGGGAAACCAAATCCTTGAAACTCCAGAGTTTCCTGAACCACTGGATTATATTTTGATGTACAGCAATGAGTCAAGAGATCTTAAAGTTCTTTGCATTTTAGCAATGAAACATATGTCTCTGCGTTATAATTTGGACTTGAAGTCAATAAATTTCACCGTGTAGGTAAAAGATGTCGTTCCAAATTTTTGAAGGGGAGCTTATGCGTCTCTCGAATATGATACTAATTTTCAGGAGTTAACAAACTACTTTCATTTGGGTGGATCTTATGGTGGAACTTGATAGTGTTGCTTTAGTTTCACTAATAACCTCTTCAAATTCGCTACTCCGGCTGACACTGAGCTTGAGCATGAACGACACGTAAAAGTGTCATCTCTATCTCTTGGCTTCCTCTGTTTTCTTGGTTGCAAAAGTTAAGTTAACTAAGATTTACACCAATTAGGACCCTAATTTGTGATTTATTGTGAATGTTTCAGTGTAATTAAAGAAAAAGATTAAACCAAAGAAAAGACGTCTCTGTCTTAATATTATACTACGTTTGTTTACTTGATTCACGTTTGCATGCCAGTCATCATTTGTGTTCTATATGTATATGTATGTGTATATATATATATATATATATATATATATATATATATATATATATATATATATATATATATATATATATATATATATACTGGATCTGTTTGCTAAAAGGAAATTGATAGTGGTATGTTATTCAACAAGTAGTCCCCATTTTAAAAAAATGGTATTTCGTCGTCGTCAGGTAAATTCGTTTCAAAAAATGTTTGAGAAGTCTTTTGTTAAATACTAACAACAATCGAAGAACAACAAACTGTATTCAAGACGGTTTGGAGATCGACTTATAGACAACTCAAAAGTTCGAGCAGCTAATCCCACTATGGTCAGAATCATCCATATTTCATTTATTTATTTCTCCTAAATCTATTTACAATTGAAACTAATTTGCATAACATAATTTCCAGCTTGTGATTTGACTGTTAATGAAGGAGTGATTTATCTGTGTATAGTAAAAGAGGGTAGTACAGATTTATCTGCTTTGCAAGTCTATATGCCAAGCACTCGTACATTACATATACTCGTATATTACATAGACTTGTATATTACAGATACATTATGCTGGCCTCAAATGGCCCAAGACTTGAGTAGCTCACCAGAGATTCATGACTATCTGCACAATTGGTTATGAAAGCCAATACTGCTCGCAATCTTTTAAATATTTCATGTTCTTTAGGCCAAATCTATACCAGTTTACATTTTTATTTTGTCTTTAATTATAAACGCATAATTGAGGACTCAAGAGATTTTCGATTTTTACTTTCTTGAGTCATTGTTATGAAATATGAGTAAAGGAAAATCCCGGTACCATGGTTTGGGTCAGTGACGTGCTCATTTGTGATCTTTCTAGGGAACTTTTTACTTTGAATTGACATGTAAGTAATTTAGACCAATTGAATGTTTTAGGCTACTTTTCACGCACGAAACACATATGCCAATTTTGATGAAAGAATAAATGTAAACTGCTTGTGATCAAATTAAGAATCCTCAAAATACAATGTATATGCCTGCATAGTTATGTTCCAGCAATCAATATATGTTCCATTTATTTCAAAAGCATGAAACTTCCAATTCAAATTATTGCCTTTTGAGAAATATGAAAGATTTTAAGACTAAGTAAGCTGTAATCACATGTATCAAACAAAGTATTACGATTTTTGAAATAAGTAACATAAAAGATTCGTAAAATTCAAAAAATGTATTTCTCTAGTGAAATGGGAATTTTTTTTACAGAATTGCCAATTAAATCATAAGTAATTACATATTTGCTACTACAAGTTTTAATGAAAAACATTGGAAATAGTGTTATTCCCAATAAATCCCAACACTAAGGTTCTAGTCCCGGGTTCGGCAAATGCTGGTATGTGAAAAAGCTTGTTAGAAGCTTCTCGTGGGTTACATATTTTTTATGGTGTTTTCCAGGATTCTTCCTCCACCATTTATAATGGCCGCCATGTATATTCTATCTTGTTCTGAAAAAATGGCGTCAAACCAAATAACAACTACGCATAGCAATGCACAGTCTAGGAGTCTGTACACTGTAAACATATATAGTCAATACAGACAGCATGAGCTCATGTGTGCAGACAAGGCGATGGGTGCCATTTACCCACGAACATGGGTTCGAATCACCGTAGAGTACGAATTAAAAAATCTCTAACCTGTATGTTAGCATTATTTGTATTAAAATATTAGTTCCGCCTACTATTATCAAGATTATCAAGCATTCTTCTATAGAAACCAGGGATAGCACGTTCTGTTTGGTTTATATTTATAATTCTCTCTCTCTCTCTCTCTCTCTCTTTCTCTCTCTCTCTCTCTCTCTCTCTCTCTCTCTCTCTCTCTCTCTCTCTCTCTCTCTCTCTCTCTCTCTCTCTCTCTCTCTCTCTCTCTCTCTCTCTCTCTCTCTCTCTCTCTCTCTCTCAGCAACTGGATGTTATCTACTTCTGACTATAAGCCCGGCCCTAGGAAAAGGCGAACGAAGCAACATCCCTGGGCCCAACGCTTTTTTGCATTTTTTTGCTTGGGGCCGAGCGCTAATCGCTTGATGCCCAGGCCACTGCATGCAGCCTTTGGCCACGCACATCCTAGGGCCTGGCCTATCTGTATAGCTGAAAAATAAATTTTTGAAACTGATAATAACACTGCATTATATTTTCCCACCTTGCCATTCAAGTTCACGATATTTCTCATACAATTAAAGACTGAAAAACATTGAATAACACAGATATCATATGTATGTCACACATTCCTTCCCTCCCACCTAAATCTCTCATGTGATGATAGTGTGCGCGTTATATTAGAATAGAAGACAGAAGAGTTTATATACCAATTGAGCATTAACTTTTATCAAAACTCAATTGAGCTACATCAACAACCTCATAGTTCTCTCGAATAAACCACAAAACCACTACTAATTACACAATAACTAGCCTATCATAAATATTTTATAAATACAATATTTACTTTTCGATAAAAATCACGTTCACAAATCAGTTGGTTACTTTCAACATCAATTTATTTATTGTTAATTATTCTCACAATTATGAAATTTTCAAACTTCTTCATGTTCACTTTTACATATTCACATCAACATAAATCCTACTTTCCTTCGGTATACTCAATAGGTTTGTACTGCCTGCCTTAATTTACAAACAATCTCGGTGATAATCGAAGTCGCGCCTTTTGACCTCTAACCTATGTCAATATACACGCTTCCCTTTGACTTGTATAGTAAATTTCTCAAAAATACACCGAGACGTTCTCAAACTTTATAAGAGACAATAAAATATCACTGTAATTATTTTGAAACAATTTCTTGCTCGAATTTAATGTGTCTTTGGCGAAGATAGAAAGTAATCCGTCAATGAAATTCTTAGTCACGTGACTAATGTGAGACAATCGAAAAGATTTCACTACTACTAACTATAGTACCTCAATAAAACCGGTCTACAGGTTTATAACTTTAATATAGCACTATAAAACTAAATTGTTTCCGAGTGGCTGAGTGGTCTAAAGCGCTCTCCGTTACGGATCACTACCATCTCACCTCTGTCTGCGTGAGTTCTAGTCTAAGAATCGTCGAATGTGGATATGTGAGAAAGCTTGCCAGTAGCTTCTCGTGGGTCGGTGGTTCTTTCCGCGGATTTCCCAGTTTTTTCTCCACCATTAATACTGTCCGCCATGTGTGCTGAAAAGTTATAGTGTATTATTTGAAGTTACATTAACTCCTATACGAGCTGCACAATGTAAGAAGCTAAAGCTGTGTCAAATAACCATGTGACCTTCGGATAGTGACTACATAAAATATACGAACACTATACAGTGTAATCACTATACAATGTAATCACTATGTAATGTAATCACTACACAATATAAACACTATACAATATAATTACTATACAATGTAAACACCATGCAATATAATCACTATATAATGTAAACACTATACAATGTCATCAATATACAATATAAACACCATATAATGTAAACACTATACAATGTCATCAATATAAAATGTAAACACTATTCAATATAAACATTATAAAATGTAATCAATATACAATGTAATCACTGTACAATGTGAACACTATAAACATTTCACAAACACTTGCCATGCATTAGAAAAAATGCCATAGATCTTAAAAATGTAAAGTCCTGCAGGAACGTCCAATCTGTTCCAGATTTGCGGATTCTCGGATGACGATTCCATGGATCCATTCCCAAGTATCGAACCTGTGCTAGTGAACTTAACTTATTTGTCTTTTAATTCTGGATTATGCAACATTTCCCTCTTTGACGTCAGTACATCGAGTGATGGAATAAAAATGATTCACTGACATCGGGTAGGTAGCAATTATACTAGAACTAAGACGTCAGTGTGATAACTGGCTTTTACTAAAGAGAGTTTCACAACTGCTCTCTGTGACGACTTCTGATAGACGGTTCTCATAGAAATTAGAATTGGGCGGAGTTAGTAGTGCGCGCCAAATTGCAAGTGGACGAACTATTACGGTGAACACCTATTGTTTTACCACTCCAATGATCTCCCAACTAACATATACCTTCAGTGTTTTGAGACAAACTCTACAAGAGTATTATTCTACACATAGTAATGCATAGTCTAGCAGGCAGTAAGTACATCGTAAGCATATATACGCAAGATACTATATATATATATATATATATATATATATATATATATATATATATATATATATATATATATATATATATATATATATATATGACATTATTGTTACACTTACGTGTGGACTTCAAATTGTCGAAAGCCTCTTAACATTTTTTCAGACTAAAACCCCCCTGATTTTCTTAAAGAATTAGTCAATTGTTCAGCATTTGTTTTCCTTTTCTGATATGATCAGGGAATTTAGAGATAGCCTTGATCCTAGCATATATTGGTTTACCTTTATGATGTCCCATAATATTTCATAGAAGCAGTGCAAAATTCACTTTTGGATAAATTATTTGTCACATTTACAGTCTATCAAAAAATTTCCGAATCGTCACCAAGCAATCTTTCCAGGTGTCATTGTAGATGATGACATTATCAACGTATGCATCACACTTCTCTAGACCAGATGTAATCATGTTCAGTAAACGGTGAAAAGTACAAGGTGAACCTTTTATCTTAAACGGAATCAATTTATATTGTGCTACTTTGCTCCTTCCGTCAGTGAAATTTGCCAGAATTCTTTCAAAAGGTTATCTTTCTTTACGCACTTTGCATTTCCAATTTTATCAATGCAGTCATCGATTCCTGGGAATAAAAATGAATATGTTTAGGCCACACAATTAAATGTTCTATTGTTGGTGCACATGTGGAAAGTACGTAACTATATGGTGAACTCCAGTCACGTTTACTTGGTTCCATGTAATTATTCTCTAATAAATACTGAATTTGGTTTTCAAATATTCCTGTTTGTGAGGGTTCATCATATACAGATGCTGTTTAACAGGTATGAAATCTACAATTTCAGCATCATAGAATATTTTATTTGTTAATGTTGGAACACCTGGAAATAAATAATAACTGATTAGCTCATCCTTTTCTTTTTGTTGCAGCAAATGTGAAAGTTTCTGGTCTAGACTATTTGAAATTCTGAATTCCGAAAATTGGTTACAAAAACGTCAATGCAATCCGATTGCATTCTGTCGCTGTCTGTGTGGGACAGGTACAATCAAGCTGACACTATGGCTTTCTCTATCAACATATACCCTTAACATGACAAAGTTGGTTTTATGGTAGCCTATTAATTATATAATGTAAATCACTTTCTTTTCAAATGTGTAAGGACTATAGGCTATGGAATTACAAATATTCTAACAATCAGCATACCGCAGGTAAGAAGAATGAAAATTGTACTTGTCCCTGGGAAAATGCTCTAATTTAATTTTAATCTTAATTTCATATATCATTTTATTCTTTATTTTTCCAATCAAAGTTTAAATGATCATGCAGATTTAATTTACGGATCCATGAGGAAAACAAGGTAAAAATAAGTCCATCACTAAATTAGTCTCAAAATTGTTAATGATTTTCCTTTATCATATTCTTCTGGTTCGTATTATGTCCACTCATCTGTCTGCTTCCGCTTCACTGTCAGTCCCTACGGTAATTGGGTTTGCTATCCCGCTTTTGCCTTGAACAGTTTTGGGATATTGTCTGCGACGGCGCTAAAACATTGATTCATTTGCTGTGTTTGGTTCATGTCATGTATACTCAATAATCCAAAATGATAGTAACAGTTTTGAATGTTTAATATCATCCTGCTGACCATTTTCTGTAAAACGGATTGATTGGAATTAGAAACTTCCTCGAGTTTCCTTTTCTTGCTACATACAATAGCTCACTACTTTAATCAGCTACATCAATAGTGAAAGATAGACTCTAGGTAATGATTAATTTGTACTCGCACCGGGCAGATTTTTAAGCAGATTAATGTCGCCATGAAAGCAACCAAACGCATATGAACATTTGACAGGCATACGTTTGAGATTGAGAACACTTATTTATATGCATTTAATTGTTTGTCAAGCTTTAAACACTTACTGAACTTCCGTTCATTACCAGATAAACAACAGCGTAGAGGTGTTATAGTTTCATTCCATCGATCATGCTCTGAATGAAATCCTGGTAGTTATGGGAAGCCTAATTTATGCATGAAATACTGGAAACTTTCAGACATAAGAACTCATTAGACTGAATTGCCTTTTACTAAAAGACTGCTAAGTATTGAACGAATACTAACATCTATTGAACAAATACACCTTCTGCGTTAAGAAATGATCGTCAGCTGTAGGAGCAACACATTCGAATGTTTTGCCCTCATTAAGGTAGATTTGAATGTCACTTTCGATCCAATTTGTGAGCTTTGCACCAATTTCTTTACCTATTACATCAATTTTCTTTTTACCTCAACGTCTTTAAAAGGAAAAGACCAAGTAGTCTATGTAATCACTAAAGCCTCAGCTTCAGAGACGTTATATTGTCTCGCTTACTGAAGCAATTCATTGTTCAAAGGCAGTATAATTCCCGGAAATGGTTTAAAACGAAGCTTACTATTCATTTTCCAAACATTTTAAACAAATACCCGGAACTTTGACAATTCCAAAATATAAGTGAATATAATTTTCAGAAGCAAGTTTTCTTAAATATTTTAAGCAGTTCGTATACTGTTTCTGTTACAGCTATATGGTATTACAATAAGTAATAGTAAAAGAATGAGAAGCAACAAGATTGGTAAAATGCAACAGATAATGAATTTTCCTAGAATGCAAAGTGTGAGACAAGAATACGGTATTTCGAGTTAAATCCAAAATAATCATAGAACTGCTAATAAATGTCATAATGAAGAAAATTCTAAAATAATCATTAGTGGCTTAATAACTTCCAACGATGATTTGGTTGCAGTGGCCGATTGTCTCTAATGTAATAAGGGCCTGAATTTTATTTATGTGCCACGGTAGGATAATCCAAAGTTTTCTTGCTTGAATTCACTCTAAATCAAATTTCTCTGTACAAAAAAATATTACAGAGCATAGGAGAATAAGATATAGCTTCACCCAAATAAAAATTCTGAATACAATAATATAAATGATTACTGCTCAGATGTTATTGCAAGAATATATTTTGAGTTTTATTTTGTTTTTGCAGTAAGCATGGTTATATAAAATATATCTGAGACAAACAAATAACTGGAATGTGGGCCAAAAGTTTATTCTAGAAATATATACGTTAAAATTAGAAGATCAATTACTAAAATTATGATAATTAGCATGGTGAAGACAATTTCTTTGACTCACACCAAGATAAATATGCTTACTTCTGTTGATAATGATCATAATGATAATCTGATATTTATAACGAAAACAATAGCATTGTAGAGTTGTCTACAGAGTTGTTTTAAAAAATCAAGGCTTTTGGTCAGTTTTAGAAAGAGCTTGATTTTGGACAAGGTCAGCTGCAAGATGCAGTTTTAAATAACCCGAAGCATATAAAAATAAAAAATAACAAACATTCAAATTAAATATCCAGCAAGATAAGATAATCTTATTCAAAATACAATTTTAAATTTTGCAAGACTTAGCTTCTCAAAATAATAATCTTTTGTGCTCCATAAAATAAGAAACTTCAACACCATATTTTGTTTGTTTAGGAACATAGCTATAAAACTATTTTTCAAGAATTGTATACCATGTAATTTCCCCTAAATGGAAAATATACTAATGCCGGCATCTTAAAGTTATTTGTGTGGATGAAAGATAATGTAGAACATGATAGGTGTCCTAATGTAAATCAAATAAATGCAAGAAACAAATGTGAATGAGATTTGGCAATATCTATAATTAGAATTGTTACTGTTTTTATCATTAAGGAATTATATCAGAGCTTGTTCATTCACTATTTGTTCATTGTTTCTCTAGATATCGTATGCTAAAGAAGTCATGATTTTACTGCAATGTTAATGTTCCTTTTTGTCCTCATTGTATTATGTATTTCACTTACACATAATGTTAGAGCAGTTTTATTAAGTAATGTTTAAACATTCACTGTTCTTAACTTCGAAAATATAAAAAATCTACAAGATTCTAGGCTGTATGCCTAAAGGCGCCGATGATGGTCTGAGGCGGCCGATGAGGTGGGGAGAACCAAAGGATTTTAAAAAACCACCAACCACCTAACGAAATTAGATCTTATTAGCGTTACATGATTGTACTCATGAAATCAAGGAGACCGAAATGTTTTCTCTTAGGTCATCCTATCACCAGAAAGCCATAGTTGCTACATGCATGAACTGGATAATGCTATTCTGGTTAATCTATATACTGAATATGTATTAGTAATGCCTTGTCTTCTTTTATTTTATTGATTATGTTGGCTGGAACAAGACAAACATACAAAATAATGGATATCCTTTAATTTTTCCCACACTTTTACTTGACTTTGACAAAACCAAATGGATTCATCTAACGGTTTGCTCTCGTAATCAGTATTTGTTAATTTGTTATTTCAGTTTATCCTATTCGAATATATTTATCGCAAACGCTGACCAGAAATGAAGGTAAGATAATGACATAGATATCGCATTAATTAACAACTTAAAGTGGGTTAGTTCATCTTGTTTTGTTTCGCATCTATTTCGTTGCTTCTATTACCATGTTCCAGATTTGGCATTAATGTGTCAGGGATCTTTATAACACTCATACAACAAGCAGAAATGTAATCTGTAGGCAACGTAATCTCAATACTTTGTCCGAATGAGTACCATTCGTATCTGCTGCTTGACACTAAAACAATGGTAACGTGTTTCTACTGTTCTACTAGTCATGCATGGCAGTCAAATTTAAAATATGTTCTTTAAACATAAATATCATTCACCACAAAATATTGGATTATTGAAGACGTACATTGATTATATGATGATTGAATCTTTTTTGGTGACGGATTTATTATTTTACTTAAGACCAAATTTGAATAGACTTTTATATTATCATTATTATTATTATTATTATTATTATTATTATTATTATTATTATTATTATTATTATAATTATTATTATTATTATTATTATTATTATTATTATTATTATTATTATTATTATTAAGGAATTTGGAGTTTATCTAGCGTGTCAAAGGAATATAAACGTCATATGTTCTGAACGCTTGTAAATGTTTTACTGACCTTGATAAAGTATTGCTATTAGATCATTTTCATTTTCATAACTAAAAAAATAAAATTGCCCTTAAAACTAATTCTAAGCAATTTCTAAAAACAAATGGCCTTATTTGATTTGTCATGCATCCTGTCAATTAGTTATTATTTTTAGAAAGATTTTTTATTGGTACATTTTCCAGGTGTATCGTATGACTAAGATACTTGATCAAAATCTGACAAAACCAATTGTATCCTATTCTTCTCGAAACATATATCTCGGTCAGGAATGTTCCTTTTTCACTAAGGTCTTTTGTTATTTACATAATTATTATATCATTGCAAGTAAGACTAAACCATAATAGATAGAAAATTTTATTTTAATGCAGTGCTTCAAAATGGAGAAAATAGCTAAGAGTGAAGCGATGATAGGAGTAAGAGAAAAGTCAAGAATCCGACCTCGATATCCTGGCATAATATTAGCTTTCATCAGAAAATTAATTCCAAATTCAAACTGAAATACAACAGAAGACATCTTAAATTAAATGATTATGAACATGTTTAGATGCTAACCATCGGTTGATTTCTTCAGCTAAAATATAAATAAAGAATTGTATTACATCAACATTTAATGTCCAGCCAAGTTGAAGTTTGAAAGAGCGAAAAGAATGATTTCACTTTAGGTAGGCGATGGATAAAGAAAAGGTGATATATTTTTGAAATGCATCTTAAATCGCTTTTTAAATCATCTTCAAAAACAATGTCAAAGATTGTACACCATAGCTACCGATATTTTATTTTGGCTCTGGAGGTTTTCAACACGATCTTGTCAGGGGAACATAACACAAACTTAATTTAACATTAAATATTCGCAACATATGACACATTTTATTTAATATTAAATTCCAACATTAAACAACACTTTATACAATATTAAATTGCAAAAGCAATGGATATTAACAAACTCCAGTATGTTACGTAATTCTACTGAATATTCAGAAGGGGATATTTGCTTGAAAGGTGCGGGTGAAATTACTTGAGTGTTTCATTAACGAGACGAACTGTAAACGCTATGTACTTAGAGCAATCTTATTTGCTTTTTTATACTGAGATTGTTGGCTAGTAATATGTTTAACAGAATGTTAAACATGTTACAAATTTTTTCTATAGCCGTCACCATAATGTCAACGTTTGATTTATCATTTATGTTCTGCTATGGTTTTTGTAGGGTCCCGGAAAATAGTAATAGCATAAATCTGCTTTCTAGTTCAAGGCAAACAGCATATAAAAACAAATTTAAACAATCAAGATGAACGTATTGCATTTAAACCTTTTCATTTGGATGCGAGGCAGGCATACGTAACTCTGTACCCTGCAATCTAAAACTAGCCAGAGTTTGTTATAATATTATTAAAGAGGCGTTAAAACAATTAGAGCATATTTACCCCAGTAAATTTCACATTTCACTTGAAAAAAGCAGCAATGTGCGGCCAGACATAATATAAATATAATTTGAATGATCCCAAATTATTATGTAAGGGCTGTTCCGTTTTGACAAAAAGTTACTGCAAGTAATAACTAAAACAGAGACAAAATAACTAAGACAAAATCATAAAGCTTCTTAGTTTCAAGCCATATATTTAAGTCAAAAAGGATCCGAAAGACTATTATGGCATTT
The DNA here is from genome assembly GCA_016746295.1 of Potamilus streckersoni. Lineage (NCBI taxonomy): Eukaryota > Metazoa > Mollusca > Bivalvia > Unionida > Unionidae > Potamilus > Potamilus streckersoni. The sequence continues at coordinate 1,149,109 of JAEAOA010000531.1, forward strand.
TGCAGAAGAGTTTGCTTAATTAATATTTGTCATAATAAACTGCTGTAACATCATGTTGTGTGTGGAAAAATGTGACATTTCCTCAGAAACCATAACACTAAACAATTATAAATAAGCAAATTAATATCACGCAATGAAGTCAAGGTGGCAAACAAAGCAAAATATGAATGGTATTGAGAACAATATTAAAATTAGAAGTTCTCAACTTGGAATTTATTCGCTTGGAATCAGCATCATGAGCAAGTATAATGGCACATTTAGCTTACAATTTTTGGTCCCACGGCCATACGCCTATCTTGCAGACTGACTCTATATTCTGAACACAAGTAGGCTTTCTCCTATGTCATTATACGTTTTCATGCTCTTCACATGTATTTAATATCGATATTTTGTCCCAACACTTTCCGCTTAAGATAATTTGCAATGTAAGTCGCAACACTGCTGCTTAATTATCAATCTTAATAGCAAATATAAGTAAACTCAATTGCATTCTAATATAACTCAACATTTGAAAATCGCTCTGAATGTAATTGGTTTTAATTACGTACTAAAGTGCGTCTGAAGAGCTTCAATAAACCGTTTCGTTTTCCTGAAATTGTGAAATCTATTTATGTGGTGGCTTTGAAAAGAGATCTTTCGTCTGTCCTTAACGTCAATGTAATCAGCATAATAAGGGACGGTGCAACTTTTTATCATGGTCATCATACACTGATGAACACAAGTAACTTGATCGTCTGTAATGTATTAAATTATAATCTTCATCTTGACTTTCTTCAGGAGTTGTTGGGGTCCTAGATCCTTTTGATGTGATTTTTATTTTATGGATTGATCCTACTGAACTATATTCGCAGTATGGAAAGATTAATATAGTCTATGTTTGAGCTAGAATCAAGGCATGGAACTCCCCTTCTATTTGAAACGATTTCTTTTTCACGGTGTCAATCACGAATTTCTTTTTCTCCCCGTTGTTCCTAATAAATTCAGTTATTTGCTATTAATTTTTGGCATGCCTGAGTAGTTGAAATATTAAATATCTAGATATAACTTATGACAAAGATTATTCAGATCCAAAATATGTGACATTTACAGCACATAAACAGCACAAACTGTATGATATTTGTAAACTGAGGCTAGAGATTGATAATGGATTAGTTAGTTTATATGTATGTAATTCTATCTCCAGGATTAAATCACACACTTCTAACTTATGTCAGTGATTTACAGAGAAATGTGATTAATGATTGCCTTCTATTCTTAAATTCTATCTCATTTACTTGTTGTGTAATTTATTAAATGAAAACGTATAAAGGTTTGCTGGAGCTGAATAAGTCATCTTTGTGAACATCATTATTCTAGTATGATGTAAGACAGTACAATATTCCAAATTTTTAACAATCTGTTTAAAATATTTGGTAGATCTTTTTCCTTTTCATATGGGTCTAAGTTGCCAGGACAATCCAAGCCATTGAATAGTTATATGCGCGTCATCCAAGAATTGTTGCCAGTGGCAACGGCAAAACTCGCTCGTAAGTCACAGATACCTCGATACCAGTTCGACCTCAAAACGATCAAGCAGAATGTTGTACTTCATTATTATTATTATTATTATTATTATTATTATTATTATTATTATTATTATTATTATTATTATTATTATTATTATTATTATTATTATTACTTTATTTAAAGAGGGTAACTCAATTAGCTAAGAACTAATCTACCTTGAGGCCCTCATTCAAAGGTATTTACTTATGTTTGCTGCATCTCTGAAGCCATTGTATATATTGGGTTTGGAAAAAGGAAATAGAGTGGGCATTTCTAATCTCAACTGGAATACTATTCCAGAGCAAAGTTCCAGAGTATTGGAAACATTTTTTAAATAATTCCTTATTTGTTTTGTGAATTTTGTAATGTTTGGTAGACATTGATCGCAGGTGGGAAGTATTTCCATGTAGCCCATACTTGAATAGTAATTGTAAATATTCAGGAGCACTATTATTGGCTATCCTGTACATTAATTTGGCTTTTCTTAAACAGATTTGGTCTTTAATAGGAAGTATTTTTAACTTACCAGCTAATGTTTCCATGCTTTATTTCTGTAATGATATTAACTCAAAAGCTCTTTTTTGGAGATGTGCCAGCTTTCCTAAGTTAATATCATTTTAATTACCCTATTCTGTATTACAATAGTCTAAATATGGTTGTATGTTACTGTTTTAAAATTGTTTTCTGTTCTTTTCATGGCAGAAAGTGTCTTATCCTACTGAGAATCCATAAACTTGAATTGACTTTTTTACTGATATGTTTGATATGTTCAGTCCATGATAGGTTATTATCTACCAAAACACCAAGTAGATTATCGTGACAGACCATTTGCAACCTTTTATCCTTCCATGTCAGACATAGTTCATCACTATCAAGTTTTGTTCTTTTGTTCCATGTTGAGATAAGTAATATTTTAGTTTTACCAGTATTAACCACCATGCCATTGCATGTGCACCAGTTCAGTTTGTTTAGGGCATTCTGTAAAGAAATTTCTAGTTCTTGCTTTGTGTTTTGGATGTCTGACAATGTTGTGTCATAGAGATCTATAGACGATACTGAGTCCTTTAGTACAAGTGGTAGGTCGTTAATAAATAAAAATAAACAGTAATGGACCCAGCATTGAGCCTTGTGGTACTCCACATCTAATTGTTCAAGGTTCAGGCAGAACATTATTTATATAAATATGTTGTATTATCTCAATTAAGTATGAAGTAAACCATCTAACTATGCTTTCATCACATTGGTATATTTTCAGTTTTTCAAAAGGATTTCAAGATCCACCATGTCAAAAGCTTTCCTGAAATCTACAAATACTGAACCTATTATTCTACCTTGGTCAAGTGCTTGAAGCCATTTATCAGTTAGAGAGATCAAGACAGTCTCACATGAATGTTTCTGTCTGAAGCCTGATTGATTAGGGTATAACAGAAAGTGTTTGGTTAAATATGAGATGAATGAATCATGGACATGCTTTTCAATGAATTTTGATAAGTTTGGTAGAATTGAGATTGGCCGGTAGTTATCAGCATCATACTTAGGACCAGATTTGTGAATAAGAGTTATTTTTGCAGTTTTCCATATTTTGGGGACAGATGAGGATGCAATACTTAAATTGATTATGAATGTTATGCTATCTACAATAGCAGAGGCAGAAGATTTAATGAGTCGTGGAGATATTTGATCAAGTCTTGTAGCTTTCTTAGTATCAAGCTCACTGAGATATTTCTTAACAAAGTTTTTTGAGACTGGTGGGATAGAGAACCATACCTACTTAAAGATTTTTCTGCTGCAGAACTTTTTCAGTTCATTATAGTTGTTTTCATTCACTGGTTCTTTTAACTTTGTGGTAATGTTGGTGAAAAAATCATTGAAAACATTTGCAATGTCATTGTCATCGGTGACTATGGTGTCATTTACCAGAAGTGAGTGAATTTTATTTATCTGATCTGTGTGTGTGTTCCTCCAGTGAGTTCATTGAAGACTTTCCAAATGCAGTTTGTGTCGCTCTTTTTGTTTTCAAGCAATGATTGATAATAATTTTGTTTCGCTTTTTTAATCATACTGTTTTTTCATTTATCCATTCTTTATATTGTGCATGGTTTTCTCATAGCATTGAATTGGTCTCTTGTTTTCATAGCATCACGGATTTCAGTTATAAGCCAATTAGGTTAAATTTCATTCTTTACTCGATGTACGTTTAGTGGTGCATGCTTAGAGACTACATCCATAAATAAGTCCATCCACACCCTCAGAGCTTCATCTATGTCATCCAAATTTTGGATCATATTCCATGGAACTTCGTATAGGTCATTGAGAAATTGTTCTTCATTAAAATTTTTGTATGATCTGTAAGTGATAGTTTTGTGTGTATTTTTCTTATTTCTCTTGCATTTTTCCTTTCTTGTCAAAAAGGTAGGATAGTGATCACTAAGACCAATTTTTGGTATGTTAACACAAGTTACATTGTCTGGTAGGTTGATATAAATGTGATCAATAAAAGTGCTTGATGTTTCTGTTACCCTAGTGGGGTCATTTACCATCTGTACTAGGCCTAATGATTCAATAAATTATGTCCAGCTCTTCCTTATTTGAGAATTAAGAAGGTCCTTATTTATATCACCGAGTATATATGTTTCTTTCTCATGTGCAAGAACATTTTCCATTTGTTTCAAACGTTATCATTCCAAATTGCCTTGGAGGAAGGTGGCCTATAAATGAAACCAACTATAAACGATTTTGCATTATTTTGATAAATTTCCATCCAAATATTCTCAATTTCTTGTGACTCCAAGTCAAGTGTCCTTTCTGTATTTACCTCTTCCCTAATGTATACAACAAAACCTCCCCCTGCTGTCTCTCTGTCCCTGCGTAGTGGTTTATTGTAGCCTTGACAATGAAATAGATCATCATTGTGGTTAGCATTTAGTTTGGTTTCAGTGAGTCCTAAAACAGCTATATTATTTTTGTCATTCGTACATTCTATTTACATACCTAAATGTTCATATATATATATATATATATATATATATATATATATATATATATATATATATATATATATATATATATATATATATATTAGCATCTTCAAAGTCACACACAGACCCTGAAATCCATTAACATTTACATTTACAATAGTGTCCATTGAATATTTAGAATCACGAGTCTCTTTAGGTAAATTTTTATTTGTTATTGATGAAGCATTGGCATTCTCCTCTTTGCCAGCTTCCTAGTATGTATAATACATTGATTGACAGAGTCTTTGTTTGTGCCCAAATGTATGGCATCTGAAGCACTCAATCAGTTTGCCATGATGGCATACCTGTGTCATATGGCCAGTTTCCCCACAGTAGATACAGTACTTTTCATTATAATGTCTGAAAATGGGGGCATACATGTTCATATTTCTCAGTAGTTGAGAGGTTCCTTTTCTGCTTAAATGAATTTTGTCTCTGTGGTAGAGACTTAGGTTGATATCCTGTTTCTGAAGAAAGGAAGATGTGTATTGAGGAATGTACTGTAGGTTGAAATCTTCGCATAGGTCAATTATCAGATCATTGGTTTTTTCCATCCTGGCGTCCACACGAGGTTATAGGCCTGATATGATTATTTTAGATGTATCTGGACTGCAATACCTAGCAGCACACTGTAAACTTTCAAAATCTGTTCTGATTTGGCTTAGTGACCTTCCATCCCTGGCATCATTTCCACTTACTAAAATAATAATTTGGTTGTATTTGGTTAGGTCAATATTCATTAGTTTTTCCGTGATACTATTGATTTATGCAAGTCTTAGAGTCTGTACATCTGTACCATTTGAGAATCATATTATACGAAACAAGCCAAAGTGTTAGCCTCTGACCATTAGGCTAAGTGGAAAATTCAGGAGAGGTTTAACAGTTTGGGGGCAATAGGCAAAGAGCGTAAGGATGTTTTTATAATGTCAGTGATTATAGAGATCTACTTTCTGGAATAACAGCATCTGGAAAAATAATATGTTGGTGAAGGGCCAACTCATAGACAGGTTGGAAACATTCGTAGGATTGTCTCGAGTTAAGAAAAAGGTACTAGAATTCATTAATGAAGCCGCATCTATTCGTCATCGGATAATCAGTACTATAGACTTGATGACATTTCTCGCGTTGATTCACAAACCCATTAAAGACATCATTGATTTATCCATAGCAATTTCATCAATTAAACCAGAATTTTATATAGTCTTTCCGACCCCAATCATCACAGCCAACCCAACACACTCGAGATCGCAATAGCATCGTTGCACGTTTATTCTAGTTTTCCTAATATGGATCACGCAGTTTGGAGGATTACCACAAGTAACCCGTTTGTGTTTTCGGCAGAGGCAGTAAAGAACGAGATCAAATTAAATAATGAAGCGATCCGGCGGAGAATGTATTTGAGGACCAAATGCAAGTATAAAGTCAGTATACGCGTACCATAACTCACCCTTGCTATTTCAATCGAATCTCCAATGTGTGAGATTTATATTACACAGTCGTGAAGAATGATTATTTGTTGGACTGCAGTTATAAAGATCCCAGAGAATAAATGTATTTTGCGTGCAGGACCTTGTGGTACAATTTACAATATCGCTCTAGAAATTCTCATAATTACGACCAATGCAGGATAATCTGACCTTTGACGCTATCTATGTTTGTTTTGTCCAACTGGTGCCAGGGTGGTCTGATGTTGACTTCTCCCACGCATATGTATAATACATACAACAATCTTAAGTTGATGAACCTTCGTTTCACACCCTTTAATCAGGACTGGCACATGCTGAACTTACGCGATGAGACATTGACGATAGAACAATACTAAGGGGAACAAACTGATCGAATATAATGACAGTCTTACCTAGAAATGTAAGACACGTGTATGTTGTTAGAAGAGACAAAAACTTTATATGACATCAGAAATATACACATATCTTTTCATATTCGAACAAAAGCTACTTAAGGCCCTGTCTTCGAGTGCTGAACACAGCGCCAGATAAGTTGCTATGCATGTTTCTGATAGCATCCAAAATGTCGCTGCGGATCAGTTAAAGATTTGGGATTGCAGGTTGTTCATTTTACTCGAGATCGACCACAACCATTATTCACAAGAGGTGATCACACTACCATAAGTGGCAACAATGCAGCCGCGGTCAATAAAATGATCAGTGCAGCCATGCACTGTCGATCAAAAGGTATCATATGGTAAGTGGGTTACAGTTGTCTTGCAAACATATATTTAACGAAACCATAAATGTATAGTTTCACTAAGGTCTATGTTTCGAGATTAAAGCATTCAAAAAATTGCTACTATTATTCGCATGACGCAAGGACCAGTAGAACTACCTCGGGACACGTCTCAGTATTTCGTTCGAGTTATGCATTTTATTCCAAAGAAAGCTTGTACTCAACAACAATATTACATTCAACTCCAAGGATAACTTCGGATTTGTTATCTTATCCATGAACATAAATCGAGCCTGTTTGGATAAAGCTACAACACTTCTTAGACTAACCAGGTTCAGCAAAGATTCGCTGGCCCGTCTATAGTGGTTATTAAAGACGTAAATGCACAATTATAAACCGTATATCCAGCATCAAATTACACAAACTGATTATTTTGGACTAGCAACTCAACGGTATGTTTGCCATATTTGGTGCTGGCGGCGCCGCTGAACAAGTTCGGAACATATTTTACCTTGCATTTTCACGGCGAATAAAACAGAATTATATTCTCACACATATTTGGATTTTGCATAGACGTGCTACGAGGTTAACACAGTTTTTGTAAACCCAAAATAATCAGGCTAACGGTTCTGTTTGTTGCCGTGATGGTTTCGCCGACAGCAAAGTTGAATTATCCATACTTATGCTTTGCGTGTTTTCAGTGAATTTCTCAGCGGCCATTGTAGGACGTTTGACAACATTTGTCGTGTCTGTGTAAATCTTACACTATCATTCCTCACGATGGCAACAGACTCAACTCAAATCATTGTTCTAGGATAATTCTCATGGCAAATAAGTAATCCATAAAGTGTTAACTCCAAGAAAAAGGCAAGCTCGATGATATTTTCACAACTGGCAGTGGTTAAACAGTCATCAAGAAACCACCCAAACCATGTTGCTCAACTTTTGGCAATATGAATTCGCACTCACTATGCAGTATGCAACAACGGTTAGGTCCATCGAAACACCATCCATGAAGGAAGAGGTCTTTGATTATGCAGAAGTGAGATATTCCAGAAAGGAAGTGTCTTCACCGCTAGCCAATTTTGATATAATGGCGATGGCACAAGTCAGTGAAACATTTTCGAGGTGTCTTTATGTGGAATGAACTTGCATCGACAATTCTCTGGGCAAAGGAATCTGGATCCGTCAACATGGACACAACAAGAGGACGTGGAACACATTGGGTTAATAGCAACCATTAATCTGTTTATGTGATTCATTTGTGCCCTAGCACCAAACATTGAATTAGTTGATTATATCATCAGGGGTGGTAGAAGACAACCAATGTTTTAATCATCACTACCCTTGTAGACTTGGATGAATGGTTCCATATGTAGACATTTTCTGTTTGAAGCGTTTCATGCACTCGAGCTTACATCAACTCTGAAAACGATTATTAATTTCAAATTAAAAGACATTTTATTGTATACGAAATGTCTATTGACATTTACGATCGTTCAACTGCAGGACGACGCGGTGCTGTTGTAGATCTGCCACTGTATGTCATAAAATTGGATTAATGTTTGAAGATTGAAGTATCAAGCTTAAAATGTCTAACGTGGAGAATCAATATACCATTGTTAGTCAGCTTTTTTATGACAGACTACGTCGACATGAACAGAAAATTGAAAGTTAAAAATTCTGACAGAGCGGAGACTTTATCCAGAACGAAATACAAATTCAGCTGATGAACGTTCTAATCGACGATGACGATGCCTTGAGAAAACTATACGTCGATACAAAATTCAGTGAGATTAAAGTGGAGGTTATTATGATCAAAAATCTTATGATATATACACAGCCACCAAAATCAAATTTCATTTGGATGGCTATCATCCCAAAGGTGTATTTAGACTAACTTTATAGTGTAATATTCTGCGGTTACGTTATTTACACCAAACCCATCACAGGAAGATCCTTGAACTCTTAAAGCTAATATAATAAACATTTTTGCCGTCTCAGAAACCGATTAATCTATATATTTATGTTGTGCCCATTTGGCATGTCTGTAATACCACGCGACAAAATTGTAAGCAAAAGTCTCCGTCTGTGCCACGGAGCAAAATACATTGTCATCGTACCATTACGCTGAACTTTCGAGGCTCTAACCATTGGTGGTATCGATGCAGTGCGTTCACGTTGCAAAACTCGACTATACTGTAAGCAAAAGTCTTTATAATGTGTTCTTGTTCCCTTTTCCAATTGATGCCATTGGCAATGACTTCTATATAGGCTACTTTGTATTTCTGTGGTGTTTGCTTGATATATTGATATGTATGTAATTTAATTGTTTGTGTGTTAGTTTAAAAAAAACGATTCATTACATGCATATTGTAATGTAATGTTTTATGCTGGACTTGGCCTTGTCCAAAACTGAGTTCATTGCTGCTCGACCGGATTGAGTGAAAATGAAGCCACGTAAGTACTGTTTGTTATATAGATACAAATGGGAGTTTTATCAGAAAATGGAGACCACCGGAGATACCTGAAGGTGACGAGTGGTCAATGAACTGTCAGTCCAAAATCGTACATACAGGAGCTTCTTAGCCAGGCCTATGAAACTCCTTTGGCTGGTTATTTATGGATTAATAAGACGTATTACTAACTGATGGATCACTTATATTGGCCCAAAATTAAAAGCGATGTTTATAAATACTGCAGATCTTGTCACACTTCTCAAATAGTAGAAAAAATTCAATCAGAAGATACTTAAGGCTTGATTGAAACCTATAAACAACCAGTTGGTGAATCAATTTAGCAGAGTAAATAGTACACTGCGTCGATTCCTTACCTAAAACCAGGTCAGGCAACAAATACTTGTTGACCATTATGTGTGCATCAACAAGATTCACGGATGTTATTCCTTTAAGAAATAGTAAAATTAAAACAAGAGTAAAAGCTTTGAAAAAGTTGTTTACTCAATTTGGCCTTCCTAAAATCTGTCCAATCGGATCAAAAGTAAAATTTCTGTCTGGAATGTTCTAGCCAGTTATGTATGAATTAGGCTTTCAGCCATTCAAGTCAAAATCGAAATTAAGGTACGAAAGAACTATCTCTCAGTCTAGTGATAAAGTACTGTTTCTCTTGCTAATTCTTTTAAAGTTTCTTCCGATTAGGTATTATGGCCCTTACAAAGTAAAGAAGAAAATTAATGAGTTAAATTACAATAATAATAATACACATGGGATGTAAAGATAATAAAGGAGAATCAGTACGTTGAGAGAGTACCATGTTAAGCATGCAATTCATTTAATTGTACCTGTCCAACACACTAAAGATTTAAGTCAAGGAATGCAATCGGACTGTACTGAGTTTGGAGTAATAAATCTTAGAAAGTCAGAAGTTACGAATATTCTGGACTAGAAACGTTCACATTTGCAGCAAAAAGAGAAGAATGATCTAAAACAGTATTAACTTGAATATGAGCACTTATTTCCAGACGGTCCTACAAGAACAAATCAAATTTATCATGACGTGGAACTTGTAAATTCCACACCTGTTAAACAACACCCATACAGGATGAACAAACAGGAGTGTTCGAAATAAAGAAATCAGTATTTGCTGGACAATTGTTTCATAGATCCGAGTAATAGTGACTGCAGTTCACTTGTTCCAAATACAGGTAATACTTTCCGGATGTGAACTGATTATAGGAAGGTGAACAGTGTAGCTAAAACAGTTATTTCCATTGCCAAGAATGGATGACTGCATTGGTCAAACTGGAAATGCAAAGCATGTCATGATATTTGACCTTCTTAAAAGATTTTGACAAATTCCACTGACGGAAAGGGCAAAGTAAATTTTGGCATTCGTTACTCCAGATGGACTTTATCAATATAAAGTGATGCCGTTTGATATGAATGTTTCGCATAGTACTTTTCAACGCTTGATGATTATGATTACATTTGATCTAGATAATTGTGATGCTTACATTGATGGTGTCAACATCCACAACGACACCTGGAAAGATGATTTAGCGACAATTTGGAAATTCTTTGACAGACTCACTGATGCAAGTTTAACAATTAATTTAAACAAAAGTGAGTTTTTCCGTGCTTGTGTAACATTTCTAGGACATATCGTGGTACATGGACAAGTTAAACATATAGATGCTAAGGTCAAGGCTATCTCTGAATATCTGATGTCTACTAGTCAAAAGCAACTTATACGAATTTTGGGTATGGCTGAATACTATCGGAACTTTTGTTCCGATTTGTCCATAACTGCTGTACAGCTGACAAATGTATTGAGGAAGAATACCAAATTTCATTGGTTTAAAAATGGTTTTGATAAGTTAAATGCCATACTTAAACAGTTACAAATTTATGTCAATCATTTAAACAGCCTGTTGATGCAAGTGATGTTGGGAATGGAGCAGTATTGATTCAAGAAATAAATCAAAAATGATACAGTATGCTATTTGTCGAATAAATTAAATAAGCACCAAAGAAATTATTCCATAAGCGAGAAGGAATGTTTGTCTTTGATGTTGGCATTACAAAACTTTGAAGTCTACATTAATTCAGCTCCTTTTCCTATTATAGTATTTAGTGATCACAACACCGTTACTTTTATCAGCAGGACGAGAAACAAACGTCAGATATTATTAAGTTGAAAATTGTTGTTGCAGAAATATATGAAAAGGACTTTAATTGCAGATGCACTAACACGTGTATAGAAATATGTTGTTTCTTGAATACTTTGTGTCATCCATAAGATTTAATTTTTTTGTAACATTTTACCACATGTATATTTAACTTATTGTAAAAAGAAATCTGTATTGCATTAATATGTGTTTTATGTATATTTATTTTAATTGTTTGTTGTAAAAATATTTTATTCCATTGCATGTCAATGTAATGTCATATTAGATGCTGGACTTGACCTTGTCCAAAATTGAGTTCACTTCTGAGTGACCGGACTGACATTTTTAAAATTCATTTTGTGTAAACAATTAATGCACTGTTAAATTATTTCCTTTGTTTGAATGGTATTAATATCATTATGATTGTTAACAAAGGAAGCAATTATGTTTTTGGGTCATGGTTTGGGAATTTCCTAAGTGAATTATATATAATCCAGATCATTGTTTTGAAAAAATCAGGATTATTCTAGAAGGTTATTTTCCGTTTGGTAATTTTGTTTTAGAAAGCGCTAATTGTAACCAGTGGTAAAATAAAGAATTATGTATATTGTAACTGTGCGGACTTGATTATTTGTGCTTTAACATCTAGCACTTTTAAGTTGCATTATATTGTGAACATTTATTTTCTTAATTAATTCAAGGAAATTCTCAGGAAATACAAAAGTGATGTGATAAAATATTTGGATAGAGACAGTCAAATGAATTTGTACTGAATTTAAACCTGGAAGTTTGCTACTGTGAGTCAACAAGCCTGTTGACACATCATCACTCAATAAGCTATAACAGACACATCATCACCTTCAGGTTTTTTGGATTTTTTGTGGCTCGTACTCAAATATTTTCAGGAACACTTTAAATTAAAATTCTAGTTCATTATAGAAGGTGTTTTCTCCATTAGTAATGGTTGCTTTTAGAAAATGCTAATTTTACCTGCGGTCAAGCAGAAAATTATATTATATTGTGACTGTGAGAATTTTACTTTAAAATCTAGCCTTCAAGATCTATTATATTTTGATCTTGAAAATAGAATATTTAAGACTGTCGAAGATATTAACTTGAAAGGTGTCAACAGTTGCAGAGAACAAGTTGGCTATATATTAACTACTCCAACTACATATTTGTTACTGGAAGAGATAAAATCTCAGAATTTCAACAAAAAAACTAATTGATAATAACAAGACAAAAATAAGAACAGGAACTGTTTCGACAGATTCAATACTTCTTTTACTAGGGGACGTCTTTTGATGAGCCTTCTTCAGACATATCTATTGATTTGTCTAAATTTCTTTTGTATTGAAAATTATTATAGCATGTTTTTACAAATACATTTCTCTCCGTCTAAGATGCGTCTTTTATGCCAAACGACGCCATTCAGAGGGGGCAAAATTGATTTCTTTACACAAAGTCGCATTATCGCTAATTTTGTTTCAGTAACAACTTGCTTATTGGTCACAAAATATTGTTAATTGACGTCAAAGAATAGTACATGCTTCAGGAAATAATGTATACCATGTAATGGGACCAACTTCTCAATCGAGCGATTCTCGGAAAAAAACTTTGTGTATGTAGCGGAATCTGAAAAAGAAACACAACATACTAATTGATTCAATATTAACCAAAATTGTCTGAAATGTCTTATATACAAATACTGTTCATTACCAATAAGGGAATCAAATGTATGTATTTCAGTTATGGTCAGAATTCGAAGCTTGATTGCGCAATATGAACTTACTGGCTGTTGTCAATGGTACAATATTGAAAGTTATACTAAACATTTCAGAGTGAATATTCTAGTTTCTTGTTTGAGAATTATCTTATCAATAAGCTGTCATGGTGTAGATCACAATTTTAATATTATTTCATAGAAAGGTTATTTACCGGGTAGATCACACATTGAATATTATTTCATAGAAAGATTATTCACCGTGTAGATCACACATTGGGTATTATTTCATAGAAAGGTTACTCACAGTGTAGATCACACTTTGGGTATTATTGCATAGAAAGGTTATTCACCGTGTAGATCATATATTGAAAATTATTTCATGAGAACCTGCCACTATGTAAATCACGTATTATTTCTTTGAGAGGCTATTGATCATGTAGATGTCACATTGAACATTATTCATAGAGGAACTATTCAACACTTTCAATATTATTTATTTGGCCATGTAGAACACTATCAATATTATATCATACAAAGATCGTCACGGCGTTGATCACACTTTAAATATTATGTTATAAAGAGGCTGTTACCATGTATATCTTAGTCTCAATATTAGTTCATATAAAGAATATCACGGTGTAGATCACACTTTGAATGTCATTTCCTAGAGAGGCTGTCACGACGTAGGTCACAATCAGAATACTTTTTATCGAGAGGCAATTCATCATGTAGAGGACACTTTGAATATTATTTCATTAGAAGCTTCTACCACTTCAAATATTATTTAAATTTAAATATTCTACAATTTTAAATATTATTTCATTGAAAGGCTGGTAACCATATAGATCACACTTTGATTATTATTTCATAGAGAGGCTGTCACCATGTAGATCACACTTTGAATATCATTTCATAGAGAGGCTGTCACCATGTAGATCACACTTTGATTATTATTTCATAGAGAGGCTGTCGCCATTAAGATCACACTTTGAATATTTTTTAAATTTAAATATTCTACAATTTTAAATATTATTTCATTGAAAGACTGGTCACCATGTAGATCACACTTTGAATATTATTTCATAGAGAGGCTGTCACCATTAGGATCACACTATGAATATTATTTCATAGAGAGGCTGGTCAACAATATAGATCACACTTTGAATATTATTTCATAGAGAGGCTGGTCACCATGTATATGACATTTTGATTATTATTTCATAGAGAGGCTGTCGCCATTAAGATCACACTTTGAATATTTTTTAAATTTAAATATTCTACAATTTTAAATATTATTTCATTGAAAGACTGGTCACCATGTAGATCACACTTTGAATATTATTTCATAGAGAGGCTGTCACCATTAGGATCACACTATGAATATTATTTCATAGAGAGGCTGGTCAACAGTATAGATCACACTTTGAATATTATTTCATAGAGAGGCTGGTCACCATGTAGATGACATTTTGATTATTATTTCATAGAGAGGCTGTCACCATGTAGGTCACAGTTTGATTATTATTTCATAGAGAGTCTGTCACCATCTAGATCACAGTTTGATTATTATTTCATAGAGAGGCTGTCACATGTAGATCACAGTTTGATTATTATTTCATAGAGAGGCTGGTCACCATGTAGATCACCGTTTGATTATTATTTCATAGAGAGGCTGTCACCATGTAGATCACAGTTGGATTTTTTTTTCATAGAGAGGCTGTCACCATGTAGATCACAGTTTGATTATTATTTTATAGAGAGGCTGGTCACCATGTAGATCACATTTTGATTATTATTTCATAGAGAGGCTGTCACCATGTAGATCACAGTTTGATTATTATTTCATAGAGAGGCTGTCACCATTAAGACCACACTTTGAATATTATTTAAATATATTCTACAATTTTAATTATTATTTCATTGAAAGGCTGGCCACCATGTAGATCACACTTTGAATGTTATTTCATAGAGAGGCGGCCACCAAGTAGATCAGACTTCGAATATTATTTCATAGAGAGGCTGGTCAACAATATAGATCACACTTTGAATATTATTTCATAGAGAGGCTGGTCACCATGTAGATCACAGTTTGATTATTATTTAAATTTAAATATTCTACAACTTTAAATATTATTTCTATGAAAGGCTGGTCACCATGTAGATCACACGTTGAATATTATTTCATAGAGAGGCTGTCACCATTATGATCACACTATGAATATGATTGCATAGAGAGGCTGGTCAACAATATAGATCACACGTTGAATATTATTTCATAGAAAGGCTGGTCATCATGTAGATCACAGTTTGATTATAATTTCATAGAGAGGCTGTCAATATGTAGATCACAGTTTGATTATAATTTCATAGAGAGGCTGTTCGCCATGTAGATCACACTTTGAATATTATTTCATAGAGAGGCTGGTCACCATGTAGATCACACTTTGACAGAGAGGCTGGTCACCATGTAGATCACACATTCATAGAGAGGCTGGTCACCATGTAGATCACACTTTGACAGAGATTCTGGTCACCATGTAGATCACACATTCATAGAGAGGCTGGACACCATGTAGATCACACTTTGAATATTATTTCATAGAGAGGCTGGTCACCATATAGATCACACTTTCATAGAGAGGCTGGTCACCATGTAGATCACAGTTTGATTATTATTTCATAGAGAGGCTGGCCACCATGTAGATCACACTTTGTATATTATTTCATAGAGAGGCTGGTCACCATGTAGATCACACTCTGAATATTATTTTATAGAGAGTCTGTTCACCATGTAGATCACACTTTCATAGAGAGGCTGGTCACCATGTAGATCACAGTTTGATTATTATTTCATAGAGAGGCTGGACACCATGTAGATCACACTTTGAATATTATTTCATAGAGAGGCTGTCACCATTAGGATCACACTATGAATATTATTTCATAGAGAGGCTGGTCAACAATATAGATCACACTTTGAATATTATTTCATAGAGAGGCTGGTCACCATGTATATGACATTTTGATTATTATTTCATAGAGAGGCTGTCGCCATTAAGATCACACTTTGAATATTTTTTAAATTTAAATATTCTACAATTTTAAATATTATTTCATTGAAAGACTGGTCACCATGTAGATCACACTTTGAATATTATTTCATAGAGAGGCTGTCACCATTAGGATCACACTATGAATATTATTTCATAGAGAGGCTGGTCAACAGTATAGATCACACTTTGAATATTATTTCATAGAGAGGCTGGTCACCATGTAGATGACATTTTGATTATTATTTCATAGAGAGGCTGTCACCATGTAGGTCACAGTTTGATTATTATTTCATAGAGAGTCTGTCACCATCTAGATCACAGTTTGATTATTATTTCATAGAGAGGCTGTCACATGTAGATCACAGTTTGATTATTATTTCATAGAGAGGCTGGTCACCATGTAGATCACCGTTTGATTATTATTTCATAGAGAGGCTGTCACCATGTAGATCACAGTTGGATTTTTTTTTCATAGAGAGGCTGTCACCATGTAGATCACAGTTTGATTATTATTTCATAGAGAGGCTGGTCACCATGTAGATCACATTTTGATTATTATTTCATAGAGAGGCTGTCACCATGTAGATCACAGTTTGATTATTATTTCATAGAGAGGCTGTCACCATTAAGACCACACTTTGAATATTATTTAAATATATTCTACAATTTTAATTATTATTTCATTGAAAGGCTGGCCACCATGTAGATCACACTTTGAATGTTATTTCATAGAGAGGCGGCCACCAAGTAGATCAGACTTCGAATATTATTTCATAGAGAGGCTGGTCAACAATATAGATCACACTTTGAATATTATTTCATAGAGAGGCTGGTCACCATGTAGATCACAGTTTGATTATTATTTAAATTTAAATATTCTACAACTTTAAATATTATTTCTATGAAAGGCTGGTCACCATGTAGATCACACGTTGAATATTATTTCATAGAGAGGCTGTCACCATTATGATCACACTATGAATATGATTGCATAGAGAGGCTGGTCAACAATATAGATCACACGTTGAATATTATTTCATAGAAAGGCTGGTCATCATGTAGATCACAGTTTGATTATAATTTCATAGAGAGGCTGTCAATATGTAGATCACAGTTTGATTATAATTTCATAGAGAGGCTGTTCGCCATGTAGATCACACTTTGAATATTATTTCATAGAGAGGCTGGTCACCATGTAGATCACACTTTGACAGAGAGGCTGGTCACCATGTAGATCACACATTCATAGAGAGGCTGGTCACCATGTAGATCACACTTTGACAGAGATTCTGGTCACCATGTAGATCACACATTCATAGAGAGGCTGGACACCATGTAGATCACACTTTGAATATTATTTCATAGAGAGGCTGGTCACCATATAGATCACACTTTCATAGAGAGGCTGGTCACCATGTAGATCACAGTTTGATTATTATTTCATAGAGAGGCTGGCCACCATGTAGATCACACTTTGTATATTATTTCATAGAGAGGCTGGTCACCATGTAGATCACACTCTGAATATTATTTTATAGAGAGTCTGTTCACCATGTAGATCACACTTTCATAGAGAGGCTGGTCACCATGTAGATCACAGTTTGATTATTATTTCATAGAGAGGCTGGACACCATGTAGATCACACTTTGAATATTATTTCATAGAGAGGCTGGCCACCATGTAGATCACACTTACATAGAGAGGCTGGTCACCATGTAGATCACACTTTCATAGAGAGGCTGGTCACCATGTAGATCACACTTTGAATATTATTTCATAGAGAGGCTGGTCACCATGTAGGTCACACTTTGATAGAGAGGCTGGTCATCATGTAGATCACACTTTCATGGAGAGGCTGGTCACCATGTAGATCACACTTTGAATATTATTTCATCGAGAGGCTATTCACCATGTAGATCACACTTTGAATATTATTTCATAGAGAGGCTGGTCACCATGTAGATCACACTTTCATAGAGAGGCTGGTCTCCATGTTGATCACTCTTTGAATATTATTTTATAGAGAGTCTGGTCACCATGTAGATCACACTTACATAGAGAGGCTGGTCACCATTTAGATCATACCTTGAATAATATTTCATAGAGAGGTTGGTCACCATGTAGATCACACTTTCATAGAGAGGCTGGTCACCATGTAGATCACACTTTGAATATTATTTCAACGAGAGGCTATTCACGATGTAGATCACACTTTGAATATTATTTCATAGAGAGGCTGGTCACTATGTAGATCACACTTTCATAGAGAGGCTGGTCACCATGCAGATCACAGTTTGATTATTATTTCATAGAGAGGCTGGTCACCATGTAGATCACACTTTGCATATTATTTCATAGAGAGGGTGATCACCATGTAGATCACACTTTCATAGAGAGGCTTGTCACCATGTAGATCACAGTTTAATTATTATTTCATAGAGAGGCTGTTCACCATGTTTATCACACTTTCATAAAGAGGTTGGTCACTATGTAGATCACATTTTGATTATTATTTCATAGAGAGGCTGTCATCATGTAGATCACAGTTTGATTATTATTTCATAGAGAGGCTGTCATCATGCAGATCACAGTTTGATTATTATTTCATAGAGAGGCTCTCACCATGTAGATCACACGTTGAATATTATTTCATAGAGAGGCTGTTCACCATATAGATCACACTTTTGAATATTATTTCATAGAGGTGCTATTCACCGTGTAGATCTCACTATCAATATTATTTCATCGAGTGGTTAGTTACCATGTAGATCACATTTTATTATTTCGTAGAGAGGTTGTCACCATGTAGATCACACTTTGAATACTATTTCAGAGAGGCTATCCAACATGTAAATCTCACTTTTAATATTGTTTCACAGAAAGGCTGTCAAGGTGTAGATCACACATTGATTATTATTTCATATTGATTCTATTCACCATGTAGATCACATTTTGAATATTATTTCATCGAGAGTCTATTCACTCTGCCGATCGCATCGTGATGGAAATTCACTCTGTTGTCTCCATGAAATTCTCACCCTAAATAGGACAGTTACGATCGGATTATATTTTTCCTTTTGTGTTCAATTCACTGGGAAGACGTTTCAACACAATATCCATAAAATTATGTAAGAAAATTCATGTTATACCTACTACTTAATTACATGAAACATAGACTTTAAAGGACAAGATTCTAAAGTAAAACACTTAAGAGAGTCGCGACCACGTCTGCAAAACAATTATTATTTGATGCTGATTTAAGAGTCAAGTTATATAACTGAAAAGATAAAGAATCTGGTCAAAACTATTTGAAGAAAAACCCTTGCAA
The DNA here is from genome assembly GCA_016746295.1 of Potamilus streckersoni. Lineage (NCBI taxonomy): Eukaryota > Metazoa > Mollusca > Bivalvia > Unionida > Unionidae > Potamilus > Potamilus streckersoni. Next base: position 1,168,590 of record JAEAOA010000531.1, read on the forward strand.
ATATACGTAAAATCGAATTACACTATACAATCGAAAAATCAAAATTAAAATTCGGTCTGCATGGAACATAGAATATGTATTAGGTTTTATGTGAATATAAACACCACAATGTTTGTATCGGTGAGTGAAAACGTAACGATCTGCACATGCAGATACAAAGAACTGCATATCCAGACACACAAACACACAAATTAGGAAGATATGCCCCTTTCAATTAAACTTAAACGTGAAGTACTGCACAATACTATATAAGGTGCTAAAATTCTTTAAAACGTAAATAACTCAAAATAAAGATTCATAACAACATTGTTTCCTCAAATAAATCAACCTTTTATGTCTAGTAGTTATGCGCATGTCAATGTGGTCATGTATGAGTAATTATTTTGATCAAATTAAATATTAATTGTTGTTCATAAATGTTATCTTAAAATAGCTTACTCAACATCCATTGAATCCTGGTATTTGAATGATTTGCACATTAAACGTCATCAAATGATTTCAGACGAAAATCATTGATCTCTATCGACAATTGTAGCTAATTGCTAAACTGGGTCAAGAAATGAGGATGTTGGGTCTATCGTAATGTATAACATTGTAATCTGAATTTATTTTCAACACACGTTGCTTTCATTGTGAGATCACGGCAAGCGACATTCAATTCGGTTTGTACTGGATCAAACCTTTAGGTTCATCTCATCCATAATGGTCTTAGTATTTTAATATTGATGTTGTAGTATTAACTTTTCAAGGTGTGTAAATAATGACCTTCCAAAGAAATATGGATGTATCATGGTCCAAATAAAATGAATAATTGTCGCTTAAGGGTACGTGGGATCAAGTTCTAAAGTTAGCACTCATTAATGAAATGGTTGATTGTGTAAGCTTCCATGGCTTGTATTACCGTAGCTGAGTTCACAGAATAAAATTCTCTCGCATAGTGTTGATCAATACATCCATAGCCTACCAGTATTCAATTTCCCAACAGACAAAATACCTTTCTATTCTATATTTCAGATACTTTCGTTATTGTACCAGGTAGTAGCAAGACTGGTCATTCTTGGATTCAAGAGTAAATATTTTGCCTACGTAAATTGCAAAAGGGAGATAAAATATAATGATTTAGTAGTTAAATAAGACAATGGAATAATAAAGGCAATGGAAAGCAACAGCTGATTTTAATTGATTTAATTTTCATTACATCAGAAGAAACCCAACTGAAGGAGAGACAGAAGGAGAAATCAGAAAGGAAAATTATGCATTTCTAAGGAAATATATAATAACAAATACATATTATACATATTATGTAAACAATATATTACATAAATTATATTCTACCTCTCAGCTATGTTGCTACACGTAAGCTCGTACAAATGTAACGAAAAAAAGCGTGAAGTCAACACTCTTTGTAAAACAAATATATTTTTCGAGGTTCAAATATGAAATATAAGTTTGTGAAAATAGTCCAAAAATTAATGATAGAATTGAGAAATATAGGAATTGTCATTAATCAGTTCTAATTGAATCACGAATTGAATCTTGATGAAGTTCCAATATGGAAGGCGATGACGTCAGATTATGTCGTTGTACTAATGTCAACAATTCCTCGTTGAAACACAACTTATAATGTTCTGTTTAGAATTCCAGAATAAATTTCTGCTGAATATTTTCTTTATCCCAGAAATTTTATAAATATGAAGCACTTGTGTAGTTTTCTAGAGAATAAAATATTAAATTCCAAACAATGAATAAACTTCAAAACATGCTGACAAAAACGATCAAGAACACCTTGAACTCTGAGATGTAACAATACGACCGCGTAGCTTTCACAAAGACACAAGTATTAAAACCAACTAAAAACGTCATTTTGACACTTGTGTTGGGTCACATGATCCCTTAATTATCAAACCGCGCAATAAAAATGTATCATTTGTCAGGTACGCTAGAATAATCCTATCCGAGAATCAAATTCTGACAATGGAAATAAAAACAACTCAACTAACACGTGGGCTGAGAATCACCTTGGTAATAGCCAATCGTATCCACCTGATGTTTACAAGATCTATAAACCAAACTGAGATAAAGATAACGATAATTTAATACCTTTAACTTTCTAATTAGATCTAATATTTTTCCAACATACCAAATCCTAATCATTACAATAAAACGCAACGAAACAAAAATTTAAAAATAAATTTATTACTAATACAAAAGTAACCAAATTACATCTTCGTAACACTTTCCCATAAAGAATAGAAAGATTTATGTAATAAAGCATTTTTTAACATATGTAAATTAAACATGAGGTAAAATAAATTTTCATAAGTAAACTCTTTTGATTTATACAAAGTGTGCACGAAATAATATTTCTATACACAGGAAATTGCATCTGCAATTAATTTTTTTCCTTTGATGAGACTGATGTCAGGATTATATTCTTGTCTTTACAAACTCCACCTTAATAATCTTTGGGTTTTTTCCATCTTTTCGATGAATGTAAAGGGTTGTGATCACCGAACGCAATAACCGAATGAGCTCAGCTAATGTAAACTTATAATGCTGTAATGCTTATATTAAAGCCAAACATTCCTTCTCTATTGTTGAGTAATTTCTTTTGTGCCTATTTAATTTTTATGAGAAATAGCGCACTGGGTGACCAACACCATTTCTGGTTGATCTACATAATTTTTGTCGTTAGTAGAATTTGCCAAAATCCTTTCAGAAGGTCAAATTTGCGGACGTACTTGGCAATTCCAATTTTATCAATACAGTCATTGATTTTTGGTAATGGAAATAAATCTGTTTTCGTCACACTGTTCACCTTCCTATAATCAGTACACATACGGAAAGTCTTATATGGTTTCGGAACTAGTATACATGGGGAACTCCACCCACTTTAACCGAGTTCTATAAATTCGTTCTCAAGCAAATGCTGAATTTCCTTTTTCAAGTATTCCTATTTGATAGGGTTCATCCTGTATGGATGCTGCTTCACAGGTTTAAAATTTCAATTTCAAAGTCACGGGAAATTTGGTTTTCCTCTTAGGAATATATGTAAACAGGTGCTCATATTCAAATAATAACTGTTAAAGTTCATTCCTTTCTTCTTGTTGTAAATTGAAAAGTCCCTGGTCCAGAATTGTCATAATTTCCGAACTCCAAAGATTTGTTGCTCCAACATCAGGTGTCCTATTGAATTTCTTCACTTAAATCCTCGGTTTGTGGGAAAGGGCCGTGAAATCTAATTTGGAGAAAATTTTGAAGAATGAGCAAGAGAGAATTAACTATATTACAAGACAAAAATGTTCTCTCCATTAAAGTTCTGTGAAACCATTGTTTTAATTTTGATTTAAATTGCTCAGTGCCAGATTCAAGCATAGCTCCCTCGGAAATTCCAGACATAAAATTTTACTTTTGATCCGATTGAACAGATTTGGGAAGGTCAAACTGAGTAAAGAACTTTGTCAAATTATTTACTATAGTTTTGGTTTAAATATTCTTCAAAGGAATTTCCTTTGGGAATCTTGCTGATGCACACATAATGGTCAACAAATATTGGTTGCCTGACTTAGGTAAGGGATCAACACAATCTACCATAATTCTGCTAAATGGTTCGTCAAATGCAAGAATAGGTTGCTGATGAGCCTTAGTATCTCTTGATTGGATTTTACTACCATCTGACAAGCATGATAAGATCTACAAAATTTACAAAACATCACTTTTGATTTTTTTCCTGAAAAAGTGAGTTAAGATCTTGCGATAAGTTTTATTTATCTCTAAATGACTAGCCATACGAGTTTCATGGGCCAAACTAAGTATTTCCTGTCTTAAAAATTTGGAATTACAATCTGATAGTTCACTGACTATTCATCACTAGCAGATACCTCGATATGATTCCATTTTCACATAAGAATTCTATTTTAATGACGTAACAGACAGCTAATTTAGTGGCTTCAGTTGCACTAATTGCCCTCTGAAACAAACAGATTTCAGGATCTATTTCCTGTTCGATGGCAGGTGATTGTCGTTTATCACCTTTATAAGATAAAAAATGAGTATTTAAAAATGGATCACTGTGATCAATAACTTTTGATTGGTCTAAATTAGGAATGAATGTGACATCATCAAAGCCTGACCAATACATGTGTCAGCTAAAGGAATACATTTCTTATGGAAATCATTCTCTAGAACTTTTGTATAAATCAGGTATTATTTTTTTAAAACAGGATCAACTTTCTGATCCAAAGAAGGCTTGTCAGGTACAGGTCAATTAACCTTAACCTTGTCTCTAGCTAGGTCGTTGTCTAGTAACAAATGAATGCCCTCAACTGGCAAAGTAAACACAATACCAACTGTCACAGGTCATGAAACTGAATCTGATGACAAATTTACAGAATGGAGAGGAACAATAACAAAGCCTCACTCTACTTCCTGAATGAGAAATTCTCATTAGAACAGGACTTCTCAGAAAAATGCAATGTAGCTGATAATAAAAGACTGTGATAAACTCCTGTATCCCTTAAACTTTTAATAGGATATGATTGGCCAAATTACCCAAGAGTGATATTGAACCCTTCGACATAAATGGTTCATAATTTTCCATAATAAAATCAGACTGGGGTTTATAAGACCCAACAAATGTATTGCTTTCAATCCATGACCGTGACCTTGACCTCTTAGGAATAAGCTAATTTGGGATAGGTCTATCCTGATGCCTATTCTTCAATTTAAAGTAGTCGGAAATGACGTACCCTTTATCCTTGCAATAGGTACACGTAGGAATGAACAAGGATTTTGAATCAAGTTTGTCAGAAGCTTGATTTTTAGAAGTTGTGTGAGATTGAGTTTTAGGAGGAGTCGTATAAGGCTGAAATAACTTTCTGCCAGTGGACTGTTGAGGGAATAATTTGCCCGCAACAGGAACTTTATGAGTTAAGGAATACTCATCAGACAAGAGCAGCGTTTTTCAAGGTTTCGATCTTATGCTCTTGTCCCACTTCATCTTCATCTGAATTTTCGCCGGTGAGCCTTAGGAACTAACGCATAACCCTCTAAGATGCACTCCTTAACCAAATCATAGTCAGAACTTTGCTGACAGATATGCATAGTTATCTCAGACCGTACCAAAAAGTACACAATTTAGTAATTGAGTCCAATGTTTCCTTGTCCATTTTAAATTTTCAGCAACTTTTTCAAAATAAATAGAATATTTGTCTACTTCTTTTTCTCTATAAGGGGCATTAGCCTTATATTTCTTGGAATGTCAAAACATGAATTTGTATGTAGAATAAAACTGAGATTTTCACTTGCCAGCTCCATTTCTTTTTATTTTGAATTTCATTTTCATTCTACTCTTTTCGTATTTGCACATGTCACTCTGTCTCTGTCTTCAAATTGTAGCTGCATTTCTCTATCTGTCTTCCTCTTCACTCTCTCTCTCTCCTCTCTTTCTCAAATTGTAATTTCTTTTGTTTATAATTCTCTCTTTTCTGTCTCTCTCTCTTTCTCTTCAAATTGCAAACACAATTGCTTCTCTTCAAATTACAAATACAATTGTTTTACATTTCCTATTTCTAAAGCTCAAGCTTCCTTAACTCAAACTCTATCTTGCATTTCATTTTTAGTTCCATTACTTTTATGTCAGAGTCTGATACAGACTTACTGACCGAAACCAAAACACTTTTATCGAAAACATTCTTGTCAACCAAATCCTGAATCAATTTGTTTTAAATTTCTTGCTTCGTTAGGGAAACGTTTGCCTCAGAGAGATCGTATTTTCGTGCAAGTTCAAGCAACTTATCTATTGTCAAACCCTCCAAATGCTCCTGAGTAAGGCTGAAAAGAAACGTCTCCACTGTTGATGTCATTGTAAATAAAAAAATTTCACTGAATATTTTTCTCTCAGAAATTTATAAATTTTAAACACATGTGTGGTTTTCTAGAAAATGAATTATTAAATTCCAAAAAATGAATGAATTTCAATATAACCTGGCATCAACAATCATGAACACCTTGAGCTATGAGGTGTAAGAATACAACTGCCTAGATTTCACTATAACACAAGTATTAAACCCAACTAAAAGTGTAATTTCTACACTTGTGATTGGTCACATGATCACTTAATCATGAAACTGTGTAATAAACAAATGTCATTTGTCACGTATGCTAGAAAAATACTATATAAGAATCAAATTGTCACACAGGAAATAAAAACGAATGGCTTGTTTGCAACTCAACTACTACTCGGGCCGAAATAGTCTTGGTAATAGCCAATCGTATTCACTTGATGTTTACAAGATCTATGAACCAAGGTGAGCTAAAATAATCATAATGTAATACCTTTTATGTTTTAATTAGACTGAATATATTGTTAAAAAAATATGAAATCCCGTGAAAATAATCATTACAAGAAAACGCAATGAAACAAAAAGTAAAAACCCCAATGAATTTAAGACTATCACACAAGGAACCAAATTGCATATTACTAACAATGTATATATGTTATTTATGAATTATTCTAAAGTGGGGTGTCATCTTTACTTACCTATTATATTTGATACTAACCAACACGGAAAAGATAAGAAACGAAAATTATGACGTATTTTTAAATAGTATCTGAAGTGATCAGTGGAAATTTAGAGTAATTTCATTAAACTTATATAGCCTGATATTGACGTTAATGTTTATAACTTTTGGATAAAATTGACATGTACTTGAGGTATGAAGTGTAAGCTGATTGCAACTGGCCGGTTTAAAAAAAACAACGTTCCATTTCAACGCAGATTCAACACTAAATATAGAAGATATGCAATGACAGTTTGAATTATTCTCTGTTAATATTGAATGATCATGAATGGGAAATATTCCAATCAATTGGTAATTTTCATCCCATCTAAATAACTAAAGGGATGAAGCAGAGCTGGGATTGAATTTAACGAATATACAGAAAGCAATTTCGCGAATAAGATGTTTATCTACAATGTAATTAAACGATGAATGAATTTGACAGCATAATCGTGCGCGTCAAGTCCAGCAATGTATTTTTCAGAGTGATGCGCACCGGGTTAAGCAGTTGATATAAGGAAATGATATTGGTCCTAACTGGAACTATTCCGAACACATAACTTCAACAAGTAATCAAACAAGACTCAACATATGGAACTTGGAAACAAATATGATACGATGTATGATTCTATCATCATGGGTGATCAATGTATAAAAAATGCAACCAATTATGTACAAGGTACATTTGCATCTCCAAAGGGTATGAAGTGTATGACTTACACACAAACTTGAATAATGTAGAATTCCATTGCAAGCATGATTAATGTACTTAATTATTACAAGATTATGAATTGCGTATGTTTCATCAAGTGGAGTATATTTAATTATTGGTTTTCACTCATAATTTAATGGGGCCCCGAGGGGCCGAGTGGTCTAAAGCGCTGTCCGTTACGGATCACTGCCATCTCACCTCTGTCTGCGTGTGTTTGAGTCTAGGATTCGGCGAATGTGGATATGTGAGAAAGCTTGCCAGTAGCTTCTCGTGGGTCGGTGGTTCTTTCCGGTGATTTCCCGGTTTCTTCCTCCACCTGGCCGCCATGAATAGCCTATCGTGTGCTGAAAATGGCGTTAAGCCCAACAGCAACAACAACAACAACAACATAATTTAATTATTGGTTTTCACTCATATAGCATATTACAATATTTATTATACACTTATTGAAATGTTAATTATATCTTTATAGCAACACTGATACTAAAATATTGGTCACACTCTTACAGCGATAATGCATTTGTTCACTCGTATAGTTATATTTAATATGGATTCAAAAATGGAACTATAAGTCATGTCGACGATCAAGACGTATTTTCTGTTCCACGGCTCTTGTCAAATGGTCAAGGAGCCACCACACATGTCAGATTTCTCACCGTCTGCCGAAGGGTGCATCCAGGGACTACTTATTCCATGATTACCTCACTACGAGAAAACCAAGCCTTCGAGCCAACAACGCAATCTATAATTGCGTATTACGACTCCCTTATCAGAAAAAGCAAAATTTAAAATATTATGACTGAACCGTATAGCACGTGAGAAACGGTATTATATTCTCATACAGTAGTATGCGCTGTACATGCGTTCATATGAACTGGCTTAGTCATTAAATCATTTCATCTTCTGTACGAATCTATTATAATAACTACATTCCTGCACGAATCTGCGTCCAATAAGTATAAATTCACAGAATTATAAGAACTCGAACATTAATAGTCATTCGATTTAGGCAAGGTATAGTTTAATACATTTTGTTTGTCCAGTTATGAAAATGGAGAACTTGATATGATTGCATGAATTAATATGATATATGCGTGAGTATCTGTAGTGTTTAATAAATTCTTAAATATCCACTGTATAAAACAATTATATTACATAAGACATATAGCGAACAAGAATGTCAATTTAGAATTTCACATACTTCTCTTTCTGAAGATTGATCCTGTACAATAATCAGCTTCGTGATATGTAATGTGATAAAGCAATGACAGCTGACTCTATACGTACCCTGACTGTAATTGACAACCAGAGAACCTTGTGCAGAGACTTTGGTCGTGCAGCATTGCACAAATCGAAAATCCGTATTTTGATATGGCCAAGTTGAAAATATACGACCCTCAGGTAAGGCTGGAAGCGGAAAAGAAATCGAGTACAATTTTGTTCATATTTCCGTGGCATACAGTAAGTTTATCATATGCAATAAATGTTTAAAAAGAATCTGAAATATAATTTGAATCATATATGTGTGATCATTTTAAAAAAATTTTGATTGTGTGCTAAATATTCTGTATTTTCTGACTCATCTTTTATAAGGTATATCCTTTTACATCTCAAATATAATGATTTTTTTGACCCTCTATCTTCTTCTCATAATGGCGGGTATAGGGTTAAACCCAGTCAATAGACTCAATCCTCAGAAAATAAAGAATATACAAAACTAATTCTCAAGCACGTTTGCCAGGTTATGTTAATGGTGCTTTGTCATTAGATGCTGGTTGGGATCACGGAATGTTGTTGAGCATGGCGAGGAAGATGTGACTTGTTTTAATTGGTGTACAGCAAGAACTCAAATCCCTCAAACGTAACTATTCGATTTTGAACGGCAAATTCGACAACTCAATTTGTCTAATTCGGAAAAATTATAAGCACTTGCTGGAAGATTATGAGACATTGCTACACAATTTGTATACCCTTGGAAAAGACTTTTGTCCTTTAGAACCTTAAACTTAATATTCTACCGAATGAACCACGAAATCTGGGAAAAGAAAATCAAAACATACGCGCTTGACGTCTTTGAAATAAACACTGATCATATATAGTTAGGTTATGTAAATAGGATTGGAAGTGATACCAAATCATGATTAATAATTTAAAAGTTTTGAACTTTAAAATACGACCATTTGAATGCCAGAACATTACGAAAATACAGAAAGAAATGTGCTAAGATCCCCACACACTCACTGAAAATGACACCCAGAATTCAAGATCCCCACACACTCACTGAAAATGACACCCAGAAGTTAAGATCCCCACACCCTCACTGAAAATGACATCCAGAAGTTAAGATCCCCACACCCTCACTGAAAATGACACCCAGAAACGTGAAGCAGATGTAAAGGTGTTGGTACAATTCATGTTAATGCTAGAAATGAAAATCGTCCTCCATAATACATAAGCCCGTGAACGCCATCAGAAAAGCCAACAAAAGTCTGGCTGAAAAATACAATAAAATATATTCACGATCTGAGCAAGCATTTATTTATGCACATAATGTTTACAACAAACCACGCGAAGACAACGGAACGCCCACGGACATCAACGATACTAAGCTATTGGCTAGAAACAGTAAACATGAAACGCCTCAAAGGTACATAAATAGAAATTAGGTCAATGTAAAAAAAAACAATACGTGTGTAACTTTGAAACATTGTAAGCTTGTTTAAATATGAATCTGAATCGCACATTAAATCATTGATCAGACGATTTGACATTTTTGAAACTTCGGGCAAGTCAGAAAGTCAATTCAACAATTTAGTAATATTAGTAAGAAAACAGTCACGCTTGGCATATACTAAGAAGGCGTGACTGTGAATTCAAAATTAGTAAGAAAACAATCACGCATGGCATATACTCAGAAGGCGTGATTCTGAAGTCCAAATTAGTAAGAACAGTCACGCATGGCATATACTCAGAAGGCGTGACTGTGAATTCAAAATTACTAAGGAAACATTCACGCATGGCATATACACAGAAGGCGTGACTGTGAAGTCAAAATTAGTAGAAAAAAATGTTGTGAAAGGAATTTACTTACGTCTGTCTCCACTTGAAAGAAGACCATTTAGGTACTTATGGTTGTCTTCACTTTAAAGGAGACCATTTAGATATTTACGTCTGTTTTTACTTGAAAGGAGACCAGTTAGGTACTTACATCTGTCTCCACTTGAAAGGAGGCCAGTTAGGTACTTACGTATGTTTCCACTTGAAAGGAGGCCATTTAGGTAAATATGTCTGCCTCCACTTGAAAAGAGGCCACTTAGGTACTTACGTCTGTCTCCACTTGAAAGAGGACAATTTAGGTACTTACGTCTGTCTCCACTGGAAAGAGGACAATTTAGGTACTTATGTCTGTCTCCACTTGAAAGAGGACAATTTAGGTACTTACGTCTGCCTCCACTTGGAAGAGGACAATTTAGGTACTTACGCATGTCTTCACTTGAAAGGAGACCATTTAGGTACTTACATCTTTTTCCATTTAAAAGGAGGCCATTTAGGTACTTATGTCTATCTCCACTTTAAAGGAGACCATTCAGGTAAAGATTTGATACCTTATTTTGCATCTTTATCAACATATGCTTCGATAGTCAGTAGATATAATGGGTTCGAATTATTGGAAGAAACGGTTCTGTCAAAACTAGTTTTTCTCTTTTTGACTAGGGACCTCAACTGAAGAACTGGTAATCTTAATGAATTGTGTTAGCAAATGATGTTCCTAATGCTATGCTAGGAGAAAATGGTTTCTATGAATCACGTAAATTTAATATGGAATGAAAATCAAAATATCCAGTCATTAAGGCATTCGGCATCTCACTGACTGACATGTAACTAATATTTGTAAAACGTACTCTATACATAAACTCAATTTCAGAATGCACCAAGATCGAAATGTAAATTTAGTATATACCGCAAGTGTTGACTATATGATTGCTTTAAACAGTCTATATAAATATTGCTCAGATTTCGAAATTGGTTCTAGGAGTGCATCTGTACACTTCATTATCATAAATGGGTTCACTATTTCACTTGCTGGCCTTAAAAAAGTATCGTATGAATGGTATACTAGTCAAAATATTTTCACAGTTAAAGATAGAATCAAAAAAGTGAATAAAGAATTTATTATTCATTCCAACGTGAGCTTTTTGAATTTCGATATTATTTGATTAATTCTTTTTCACGTGAGGATCGATGAAGCAAATTATTCAATGTGTCATTTATATATAAATATTTATATTTATATATAAATGATACAGCCTACAGATTCGTATATCACAACCTAGTGTATATATTGTTGCAGTGTATCAAAGATAAGAAAAAAATACCTTCATGGCATTATAAACAATGATATTTCTTAAAAATCGCAAACAATACCCATATACTCCCCATAAATTTCGATTGAGCAGTTGCATTAAAAAATCTGACGGATTATAAAGTAGACTTATAAGAATAAAATAATATATTAAAGATCAGATTTCATATCTTTGCAGCTGCGTAATCTAGCACATGATCGCAACGCCAACAGTAACAGTACTTGCTCGTGACATCAATTGTATAAGTACTTTAGATCACTATTGTATCGTAATGACTTAAAATTAAGTTTTCATTGTATGAATTAAGATGATATTTTTTAAGTTCTCAAAAGTATTCCAGCACTTAAATCTGGACGGGCTGGTGAACCAGATGGAACGAACAGCCGAAATGATAGTAAAACACGACTCCGAACATATTTTCTTATTTAATCAAATTATTTGACGAACGTTTTTTACACTGGGCATTTCCTTGGACAATTATCCTCCCATTACTGAGTAATATCTCTCTCAATGATCTCTCTCATTGATATCCGGAATAAACCTTTTATCAGTATTTTAAACTAACGCTTCTTTTAATGGTAAGAATCATAAACCAAATTGAAGAAAACTTAATCTGGATTCTGCAATGTCTTCTCAAACAATGGTTTACAAATATCTGAGTTAAAAAAGAGGTAGGCTTAATAGTAGCCTTTTTACATAACTATTCATGTAGAATTGTTGACTTGCTTGACCAACAAAGGTATCGACGGAAAGTTGTATAAAATTCTAGACTACATGTGGAAAAATATACGTTCATGTTGCAAATGAATGCTCAATATACAGAATTCTTCACCTTTGATATTGGGGCCAGGCAGGTCATGTTCTGCTCCATCTCTGTACAATCAGTTTAGCATCACAACTGCGACAAAAATGTCGTAATGGCATGTAAGCAAGAAATTGTATTTCAAGCAATGTATATGGTGTATAGTAAAGAATACACTTTTCACCTTTCATTATTCAAATTCTGTTCGCATATCTACCAAATATTTTGTACCTGTTAGTGATCTTAGTGACTCATCTGTTCGCAAAAACCAACCAGATGAAATACTTTTTTCAATTAGGTTGAGAACGTTTCTAATAACTTTGGTGTTTAGTCTTTAGTCTCTACAAAGCCTGATCGCTTCGGTGGCCTAGTGGTTAGAGCGTCTGTCTCGGATGCGGTAGGCTGAGGTTCGATACCCAACCGAGTCATACTAAAAAACTATAAAATTGGTACTAATAGTTACCTCGTTTGGCTATCAGCATTAAGAGATTAGCGTTAGCAATGGTCGGCCTGGTGTTAGGATAATGTGACTGGATGAGACATGATGTAACATGTCTATAGCATAATGCCGAATTGCTAGACATCACTATAAACTGCCACACTGCAGACATCGTAGCGATATGAATGAAAAATTGTTAAGGCTACGTTAAAAATCCAAATCACACACACAAACTACAAAGGCTAAATGCGATACAAATATATGATTGAGGTTTTTGTGTGTTGAGTTTTTTACACATTGGAACTATTTCTCGAGGAGAAGGGAGCTAATTGTTGGCCTGAGCTGGTATCGAGCCAGTCATTATTGGATGGCGAGTCCGATACTCCTAGACAGACCGATTAGAGGTCATGTTCTGATGACTTTGTAGTTAACCAGTGGAAATACAACTTTCAAAAATCTGAAAGTAAATCAAATAGTTCGGCACACATTGATGCCCTTCACTCTCCAAACTAGAAGATATACGACTTCATCTAATTACATAATAAAATTATGGATCACGGCACAGTATAGATTACCAAAACATGGCCCCTGAGTGGCCGCAATTGATCTGGTTTTAATCAAGAAACACGAACGAGTTATTGCTAGCTAACTATGGTAAACGTGCAACGACTCTAGTACTATTACGGTGTGCAGTTTGTTCCACAATGACTTGTTCCGACTTGTATCATTTATCATTTTCAATATTATTGTGAAATATTTTCCACTCTTAGCCTGGTGACGAATACTGTTTAAACTTCTCACAAAATACTCACTTAACTCAAATATCAGATGCTGTATTATAGATACGTGTCTTATAGTATGGTTCCGTTACGTAATCTCTTCAGTCGCGTGGAAAATGGGTGGGAAATTTTACACCATCCTCCTCGATCTTTGCTAAATTGTTAAATTTATTTGATTGTGATGTCCGTTAGGTGCATTTGGTGTTGCGGTTACCTCGGATCCATTTTGGGCGTGCAGCCTCATCTTGAACCACAGGGTTCTCTGGACGCACAATCATTCAAAGGACTGGATTGTCCTGGCAATTGGAATCCCAGAACAGCGACGGTTTCCATTACTTTTTTCACTTGTTCCGCCGTTTCTCTCGTGTTTGATTAGCGGCGCAAACGGTTATTCAAAGCCGTATGTCAGATCATGCTATATAAATGCAAACATATCTCTGACGTGTTCAGTGACATCTCTGTAACTGAGAAGAAGTTTCGATAATAGCCTATGCATCAGTGACGGTTGCCATTATATATCGCCTGCTTTGCTGCATGAAGAATTATACTGAAAATATAACGCGGGTAGAGCAAAGAAGTTTGTACTTGTGTGAAGGTGGCGAAGGTTCACTGGTAAACGCAAACGCGGGTTTTCAAAACAATTGCTGAGTTAGGTACAGTTAGAAGCAAACACCCCTGTAAAAAGAATATGGTACTCCCTCCTTGACTTTTATAAAAGTATTGAGTGCCGTGTACAGGGCTGGTTACACGACTGGGACTAACTACATCTAAGGCAATGAGAAGCAATATAAACATCGACGATCCTGCAGGTTGCTACCTTCATGGTACTTATAAGGCATAAAGTGCTGACATAGATATAATCCATGACTTGAATTTGCTTTGTCCTACACTCAGAGAAAGAATTGATAGATGGGTCATCAAAGGAGATACGATGGCTAAGACTGCACTTGGAGGTAAACCACGTTTATAATAATAAACACTGATACGTTCTTTTATAGTCTTCACGGTTAATGGAGGGGTGAAGCTACATTTCAAATGTTAACAATGACAAGAAAAAATACTCTTGGAAATTTGATGTAAAAACACGTAACTAAGTTCATCAGGCAAATTTGTGTAGGTAAATTCATTTGTATGAGAAAATATGAACGAGTTTTTCGGATGGTTATACTGCACGATTCATCCGACAAAACGAGTTCATATTTTCCCATACAAATGTAATAACCTTTTAATTATATGCCATTTTGTATGCCGTTTTACAAACTAAATATCCAAGCTTAGCTGAATCATTACACAACTAGCGTAAATAACTCCGCCCAGAAAAATTTGAAGTTGGTCGCGCGCTAGCGTTAACCGTAAGTTTCGAAAGAAAATGGCCTTTGGTCTACTTAAAAGTGAAATTTGGAGTAATATTGTTAATGAATACGCATTGCAACAACTTTTCCATTTCATCTGGAATGAATACGTTTTGGTATTTTTGTCGATTCAATGCAATTTTGTGATTATAGTCTGGATTTATCTACATGAAGTAATTTACATCGGATTCCAACAGCATCTGCCAATTTAATGGTATTGAAGTGTGTTGACATCGGCATGCGTGTTTCTATTCTGTCGTTGAATGATTCAGATCATAATGTGGGAAAATTATGAAGCCTTTCAATTGCAATTATCGAAAAGATGCTGTGAAATTTAATGTTTATTTCATTTTGAGTGCAGTAAGAAGGATATAATTGCACTTGTAATATAATCAAAATTACAGTACAATTTCAAACGGTGATCAACCATGAGAACCCGTGATATGGCTTATCTAATTCGGATTTGTAGAACTAAGAAAATACATTTTGAGGAAATTCAGGCTGTAAAATTGTAAGTATATTTTTGCCATTTTTTTATTACCAGCTAAAGAAGGCATTTTATGTCTTATTACTTGCGTGCTATTGTGATGACCCTGTATGGCGTCTATTGGTATCCTAATTCTGAAACATTATATCAAAAAAGTTAACGCAGAATGTGTCAAGCAGTTTGTATGTATCAGTCTATGAAACATTAGCTGTTATGTGGCAGTCTATGAAATATCTGCTTTTGTTTATTCATAAAAAAATTGTTTACGTTAGAAAATAGTTTCTTTTTTTCACGTGCATATAGTATGAATGCTGCACGGGGCGTGCAATATAGGAAAATACTGATAAATTCTCACGATGTAAAGTTAAAGGAGAAATAAATGAGCATACAATATCCATCTATCTATCTATCTATCTATCTATCTATCTATCTATCTATCTATCTATCTATCTATCTATCTATCTATCTATCTATCTATCTATCGAACTATCTATCTATCTATCTATCTATCTATCTATCTATCTATCTATCTATCTATTTACATACATACATACATACATACATACATACATACATACATACATACATACATACATACATACATACATACATACATACATACATACATACATACATACATACATACATACATACATACATACATACATACATACATACATACATACATACATACATACATACATACATACATACATATTTACGAATAGACTATACATGAAGTACTTGAAAGAAAGATATCGAAAGAGGGAGAAAAGGTTTAACTTATCATCTTGATTATATGTTGACAGCTATGTGGTGATTATTTGTAACAGGCAACCTTTCGCTAGAAGAATAAAATCTCAGTGCTAAATCTAATAATGCGAATTAAGTCAAGGCTAGACTTTGCTGGAGTTTTTTGTGAGGAATTTTGTGCAAAGCGTCACTTTTGGCTAGAATTTAGTACAATTATTGATAATGGCTGAGTCGGCATTACCCATAATATTGCCTGGCCACTAAAGCTTGGACGCTAGATTTTTCAGTTGACTCTGATTCCGCATGCCTTAATTCCCAGATAAGGATCAAAGATTGTTTCGTATTAAAATCTCTAGCAGAAAAATTGAATCACAGCTGATATGAAAACGAACTTTATTATTGTTGGTGAACTCGCCAATTAACGATTAAAAGTTCATTTTCGTCATCACACAAGTTTTCGCCAGCTCCGGTAAGTTAAGTATGAGTTGTTTTCTATCTTTTGGAATGAATTCCCGATGTACTAATCGGTAAAGGCGCCATCAATACGTTTCAGGTTCGAATCACCTTCGCTGACAATCTTTCTTACATTAATTAAGGAGACGGCCAAGATCAGGTTTGGTTGCACTCAAAATGCAAGTTAAATCTGATGAGATACAGTTGGTGTCGATTATCTACAATATACGCATAATTCATTGAGAGCTAGATAGGCCTGAAACAAACTCGTAGCCGTTTAGAATGTTGTTTTGCACCATAGAGGCTAATCTGGTATTGCTTTAATACCACTGTAATTGACATTGACACGTATGTTGTCTATTTGAAATTAGTGTTCAACAAATCAAGTCAGCAGTGTGCCTGTAAAGCCTGAGCTTTATAATTTCCTTTCTACGAGAATGCTATATTCAATAATAGCAGCGAGAATTATATAACGACATCAAAGTCATTACTGCTTGACACGCACAGTATCGTGAAAGAAGTGTGTATTTGGTCAATGTAAGTATTACATTGCCCGGGAAATGGCGCAATTGTGCCGACGTAGAAACAAATTAAATATATTTCGTATGTATGTATGTATGTATGTATGTATGTATGTATGTATGTATGTATGTATGTATGTATGTATGTATGTATGTATGTATGTATGTATGTATGTATGTATGTATGTATGTATGTATGTATGCATGCATGAATGTATGTATGTATGTATGTATGTATGTATGTATGTATGTATGTATGTATGTATGTATGTATGTATGTATGTATGTATGTATGTATGTATGTATGTATGTATGTATGTATGTATGTATGTATGTATGATGTATGTATGTAACATAATCATTATATCGTGCATGATTCTTGGAATCATAACAAAATTCACTTAATCATTATATCGTGCATGATTCTTGGAATCATAACAACAATCGCTTTTTGAGTATCTCCAGTAATGGCTCCTATAGCTGAAGACAGTCCTAATTGTGCAAGGACTGAATCAGATAACTTGGGAGCTATGCTTTTGACGAAGGGAATGATCACATCAGCTATTCTCTGACTGTAGCGATGTTTGGATGAATGTTTTCTGGGCGTGGTTGCATATACCAGGATATTAATTTTTTCATTGATTATTTGTAACATAATAAATCGGTCAAAGTTTATCAGCACGTAACAGACGTAGTCGCTGCCTGGATTCACAGTCCATCTGATTTTGATATCGGCTGGAGAGCTTTTAAGACGTTCCGAATGCTTGGAGACGTTGAAGTGGAAGATGGGATACAAGTTAGCGAAATCATTCACCGAGATATTCGTGCACGTGTCTATGTCTTGGTACTTCTGTATGACTTCCATCAGCATCATTTACACACAATCATAATTTCGGGTAGAGACGGCGAAGTTGCATTCGCATTCTCTCTCTAGATATTGTCTGGAGTTAATGCGGACGTGAATGCGAAACAGACTGAAATTTGCATTACCCATAGCAGCCATAGGAAGCATGTCTTCAGCGGTAGATAACTCGGAACTGACTACCCTCTAGCATTGGCACCTCTGAATCACCACATGTTGGTGCAACACGAACGCATGTAGCCATCGCTGTACGTGATTAAGTTCAGGATATTGATATTGCTGGCTTGTGGGAAGTAGCCATTGATTTGTTCCAAGGTCTGATTATTCATTCAGTATTACACAGACTTGAATAACAACCACCCGTTATTTTCAGCGACATCTGCGAATTGACCACATAGTCCGCCAGTGGGTTGGCATTAGTCTGTATTTTTTACGCGGACTTCCAAAAAGTCATTACGAAGATTATCAGGAGTAAATCTTGAATACATGATACTATTAAGAATCCACACACGATTTTATCTCGTTATAAACTTGATGATCTCATGACTTCTTATTTTATCTGCGAACATTATGTTTCTATGCGGATGTTCTCCTCACGTGCAGGTAAAACTCAAAACTCAAAACCAAACTCATTTACCAAACAACAAAAATGCCTCTGAACTGTCAAGGTATTCTTTTACAACTCAACTTGAAACAGTTATATTAAGTATTAAACCTCACTAACGTCATTTCGACACTTGTCATGGGTCACATAATTGCTTACTACAATATATTTGACACGTACTCCAGGATAGTCTTATTTAAGAACCAATAATAACAAATCGTTGATAACACAAGATGATCACGGCAGGGAGGTATGGCCTTGTTACTGACCAATCATATTAACTTAGTGTTTCCCAAGTGTCTGAACTAAGGTCAGCTAAAATAATGCTAATGTAATTGCTTTTGCGTTCTACAAAAACAGAAATTACTTGATAAAATATCGAATCCCGTGAAAATAATCATTACAATAAAATGTAATAAAACAAATAATAAAATGAAAAGAATTTGAAAACTAAAACACAGGCAACTTAATTACATATACGTTACAGTTGCATGCATCGCGAAAAACTCCTCAAGTTGATCCACCAAGACATCAAAAATGATAAAAGCACAGTTTTTGAAATATTCTTTGGTATTCGTCAGGTCGTATCTCTGAGTTACATAGTCGATTATCCGATGTATCTCTTTTGAGATGAATGATGAAATAGCCGATGAAAACCACTCCTCGGTGAGCTGCAAACAAAAAATGACGATGATACATCGTGGTTCTAACTCCATGAACAAACCTATGAACAACGGAATAACCAATGGTGCTAAACTTAACCACGTGTTTGATTTTAGTGTGTACGCTACGTACCCGTCCCTCTGTGTCAGTTTCGTAACTACTAAACAGGGGATGCACTTTCTACAACACTGCTTGATGTGTCATGCTTAAGTTTGGTCAGAAACGCGTCGAACAACGCTGAATGGTTTTGGGGTTTCTCGGTGGTTCTCTCTTTTTAGTAGTAATATTTCATCGCCCTGATGTTTCGTCCGCCTAAGCACTGACACACATGGAATTCACGTCGAACACCTTCCTGACATCCCAAACTGGGTTTCATTCCTGGACTTCCACGCTGGATAAGAGCATGATTCTATGAGCAGTACTTTATCATACATAATTTGGTCCACTTTTCCACACTGTCTGTGGAAACATCGCACACTTATTCGTTAAACGCAGAAACATTGTGCTATATAATAGATTATATTTTTCGCTACGAAAAAATAATTAAAGAAATGAAACAATGGGACAATATTATATTTAATCTCCATCTTCGCAAGGAGAGACTAGACTTGCCTAATATCTATGAAATCTGATCCAAGGGAAGAGTTTATCCTTCGAAATGATATTGCTCGTCGAATCAGGAGTATCGCTTGATCGATACATGGTGTTCACGTACACTATGCCAGATCAAATGCCGCTCTGCACGAGATAATCGAACGAGTTAGAGTAGACTTCAATGCGATGATAAAAGACAACGCTTTACGTCACAAGCTAGTCAATCAGTACAAAGAACTGGCGAGAAGAAAGATCCTCACCACGCAGCTGTACCTGAAGGAACTGAGAGACAAGCACAAAGCTCTCAGGGTACAAATTAATGATCCGCCTTTCAATTTTTTTAGACTTTAGCATGAAATACTGAGTTGATCACGCTGAGCTGATATCGATAAAAGCTACCCAAAATCAATACATGAACTCTTAAGGCGGTACGCGATTAAATCACGTTTCTTCCACTTTCCCGACTCGTTGAAAGAGCGTACAGAGGTGCTGTAAAAGGGTTTATTTATGATCATTTTCAAACCCTTCAGCGCGGAATCGATCTAGTACTCCTTCAGCGTATTCTCCAACCTACCGTAGAGACAGAACTGTGCATATGCACACATACGGTCATCAAACTTTGAGTAGCTCTTATCGTTCATTTGGTCAAGAACACAAGAGTATTGACGTGTGGATCATAGCCAAAATAATGATCGTGTATCGCAGTGACCATTTCAGTCATATCGTCGATATTTCCTAGTCTTTTATACAGCGTTGCATCGAAAAGTATCAAAAGCGAGGATCAGCATGGTTCTTTGCCGTAATCAACTCTATCTCGTTAAAGCTTCTAAATTCGCTCCTCTCATTTAAATTATGTACGTATCAAGCAAATCCTAGACACCAAAGCATGTATCAGAGTAAAAAAAACAACGGTGCCTACTCTCTCGTATGCGCTATTATCTCAGCATTACATCCAACCGAGGACAATGCCGAGCGTTTCTCCAAGTACAATACATATTCTGATATCCTCTCCACCATCTGCATCACCTTCCCAAACTCGGTCAAAGACATCCCTAAACAGGTAGCGCTAGACGAGGGACTCTACATCAACGTATTTGGACTCAATGGCAATAAAGCGGGTGACAAAAAGTTCGTGGTCTATTCCATGTTGACATTTTTCACAGCCTCACAACGCGGTATCAATTTACTGTATTACCAGACAATTTCATGCACATCAAAGACTGCAGCCGATTATGTCCCTCTTAGTACACGCAGAATAAAAATCACTGCTATTTCTGTTATCGTTCGTTGCAATGCTTTCCCGAGTCACCACGTCTGCACGATCACGTCTCGTCAGAATGCTGTCAGGAACTGCACACTGTACGGAAGCCACGCGAAGATACGCTACAGTTCGAACACCTCTACACAAATACGCAAACCTGCTGAGTATTTGACCTCGCAAGCCACCAAAAACAATCAGCTATGATGATTCCACTCATTTCACGAACACAACTGACAGCACAAAGCAGCAAGGCCATGTCACATCTTACGAATAATAATTTCAGCCTCATGATAAAAACGTCATAGACCATGTAATGTCATGTTACTGGACCTTATAAAGGAGCTGCTCATAATCACTGTAATCTGAGCTTCAAAGATCCAAACTTCATTCCTGTCATCGCGCATAATCTACTAGGCTACGATGGACATTTTATCGTTGCGGCATTCAATAAACCAGATGAGAAACCCTTTTTCTCCGATGTGAGAACCCTGATTAAATGCCTACCCAACAACTTTGTAAAGCACATGTCGTTCTCGGTTTGACTTTTTCCGATTCATTGGTATGTTTCAGTTCATGTCGGCATCGCTAGAAGAACTCATCGTAAACTGTCCTCAGTTTACTCATGTAGAAACAAATGGTGACTAAGCGGACTTGTTCAAGAAAAAAATTGTTTATCCCTACGAATATATAGAATAGTCTCCGAGATTCGGTGGATCCTCATTGCCACAGAACAGTTTTTTTGAATAAATACAAGACGGATACCACGACGACTGGAGCTATTTTGTCGAAGTCGATCTTAAGTATCCCTCCCATGTCCACGATCCTCACAACGATTATCCCTTATGCGCTGCATCCGTTCTTATCACCCACTCGATGCTCTCTCCAAAACTCAAAAAAGCACCACCACTTCGGACTCAGATATGCCAAGGTAAAGAAAGTGATACCCAATCTCCACCACAAAACCCACTAAAATGCATTATCGACTGCTCGAACAAGCCCTACAACACGGACTCGCTATCGACCAAGTCCAGCGAGCACTCAAGTTTAAAAAATCTCTATGGATGAAACCCTGCATCGACTTCAATTCGACACAACGTGCTCACTCCACCACCGTCTTCGACAAAGACTTCTTCAAAGTCATGAATAATATCGTCTTAGGAAACAACTATGGAAAACATTCGACATAGAAAGAACATCGAAACGTGAATGACGTTCGACTACGAGATAAATTCGTGGCCATCAATGCCTTTCTCCAGATGAAAAAATTGACTTAGAACTGGTCGCCATCGAATGTAGAAAAAACAATTTAAAGCTACACAAACCCATTTAGATCGGAGCAGCTGTTCTCGAGCTCACAAGAATGTTCATGCTCGAGTTTTATTACTCGTCAAAGCCACACTACTTATAACCAATACCGTCTCGCTCGTCAAAGAAAGTCATACCAACGACGTCTACGAAGTTCTCTATCAATGCAAACACCTCTTTGATCTTAGCGATTATCTACAAAACAGTCCCTTCCACTGCAACGACAATAAAAACGTACTCGAAAAATTCAAAGTTGAAACTCAGTTCATATCCATACAGGAATTCATCGGACTTCGAGCTAAAATTTACTTCAACACTCTTGACGATGTTAAAATGAAAAAAGCTTATCCAGCAAAAGAAACGCCACTGCCCAAGTAACCACACACCAACATTGCACACAAGTACTGCACGGATACATACATTACTACTCCATAAGAACTTTCTGATTATAGCAGCATAAAATATCTACCAAACTCATTCACAAAAAGGAGTATAACCGTTACTCCACCAATGGCATTCACACACTCACCCATGGATATGAAATGACCATAAAAAGTGAGCAAGAACCCCAGTAAACCAGAACCACAACATAAGGAAAAAAGGAGCCAAGAAAAGAAAAATCCCAAATCCCAGTGAGCTAGAACTCCCATAACTTACTGACCCAGTGAGAGATGAGTCGCTCACCAGATTACTCAGTGAACTGGGTGGGTCAGAAGCTAACATTTTTGGTACTACTGATATCAGCTTGGAAATTATAACATTGACAATGGTATACAATATAGTCCGATATCAGCATGGAAATGTTAACAATGATAATATTATACAATACAATCCGATATCAGTATGGAAATAATAATAGTAACAACAGTACACAATGCAATCAGATATCAGCATGGAAATGATTGCGACAACAGTACTGTTAAATACAAGGTAGTAATATGAATGAAGAAAATTATATCAGACTTTAGTAATCGTTTTACGAACCTTCTTGGAGACGTTTGATATATGCATTATGGAAAACATATTATTTCATAAAACGAATGTTCCTTACCTTTGATATATGCTTATGTTTCTTCACTTTTACATTGTATTTTCTTTAATATTTTTATTGTTCATTATTTCCTGTGTATTCAGTATATGGTTGGTATGATCTATATAACGTATTTTCACAGATACAAAAATGGAATTTGAAATATCTTTTCTTCTGAATAAATGCCTGTAGATATGGTAATTATTGATAGCAAAATGATGGCTATATTAAGATAAGATGGATCACAACATACGTAGTTATTTATTCACTATTTCTTGTGTTATTTCGGTTTTTTTTGTTGACGTGGATGTTGTATATCATTATTTACTCTGATAATTTATTCAAACCTTATCAAAAATTATCCTGTGTGTTTTGTCCTTCGTGCCGGATATCCGACAAAATAGGTGTACATGAACAGATCTCATTATCTTAGACATTCCAATGGTAAATGGTGGTTAATACTGTTTATCTCGAAATTCCATTTGGTAAGTGTACGTTAGTGGGGTTTTAATCACACATTCCAACGGTAAGAGGATGTTAGTGTTTTTCTCATAGATTCCAACGGTAAGAGGATGTTAGTGGTTATTTTTTTTCTCACACATTCCAATGGTATGTGGATGTTATTTTTTTTCTCACATGCTCCAATGGTAAGTTTACGCTAGTGGGGTTCTTTCTCACATATTCCAATGGTAAGTGGATATTAGTGTCTTTTTCTCACACATCCCAATGGTAAGTGGATGTCATTTGCGTTCTTTATCTCCTCACAAATAGAATGTTAGGTTAGACATTCCATCATATAGTTATTTATGTCATATATATTTGACATTTGTAAAAGTTTATGTGGTCATATTTCATAATTCGTTTACTTGTAATACCTGATATCCTTAAAATAAAAATATCAGAGTTCATGAGCATTGTTTGCTGATCAGTGTATCCATTTGGTAAAAAATATATAATCCAGCATAAGGTACTTGATTCCATCGATGGATTTGTCCATTACCATTTATGTGTGAAGGTAAAACGCAACACGGGGGTTTCATATTTTCGGTGCTGGGGATGATCAGATATCTACAATTAGCATGAAAATAATAGGAAGTTGGTGAGCTCCAAAATGTAACTTGGCTTTAATGATCCTGAAAAACACTTTTCTTGGTTATTACTCCTAGACATATTAAGTCAGAAGATGACGTTTCAATAAAATGAAACAAATTTTCTTTTAACTCTGTTTATTTTCAAAATAATAAAACTAATTAGCTTCACAGAAATACGCTATGTCACGCTGTGTAAAAAAATAAGTATCTGGGATTAATTTGGTTTTAATTTGATTTAATTGATTATTCAGAAGTAATTATTGATGGGATGTAGCCCATTACGTTGAATTTCACCTTTTCTTCTGTTCGCTAACACTTCCTACCTTTATGGTTTCTTAGGGAACTTTTGTTTACATGCTGGTATCATGCGGTTTGCACGATGTTTTTATAACAAAATATCTTCATAGCTTCTTAGCACCCTAATTTGGTATGTGTGTGCATTCACAGATTCAAAGAAGATGTGTTATGTATATGTACAATTACATTATAAAAATCATAGGGTAATTTATTTCATTCTATCAGCTACTTAATTCCTTTGAGGTAAATATCTTCAGCAATTGCTTCAGTTATCCGTAAAGTCTAATACACAATGCATATGAATTTACGTTACGCTAATATTTGTCAGATTTGTCAAACTGAAATTTATTTTCTCTGTTGACGCTAATCATTGGCTAAATATCACTGCAATAGATCTCTTTAGCTACGGACTTAATTTAATTGTAACAACCGCAAAAACAACCACCGAAAAATCAAAATGGTCAAAGTGTCCATTGAAGAGTCATACTTATATTTGTGTAGAGAAATTTATTTATTTAGATATAAAATATTGCTTCCGTTTTAATAACATCCATATAAAAATTAAATATTTATTTTATTGCAAGACGTTTTCAAATTGCAAGTTAATTGATAAGAAGTAATCAAAATAATCAATAGCGCCCCGATTCAGCTTGCAGGTGTGTCGATTTTGGTTACAAAAGCGACCGTTAGTATTACACAACACGCTGCTTGTCTACCGCTTTCCTCAGGCTCGCTAGAAGGCTTGTCCTTGAAGCCGCGTCATCATTGACCGGAGGGCAGAATTGTCAGCAGCCTTTATAAAGGGGGATGCTTCGTAAAATCTCTTAAGAGTGTTGATCAGCAACCGAAGATGGATTATGCACAGCAACATGTTTCAGATGGTCTACAGATCGATTGACAAAATACTGCAATTTTCACATGCAATCCTTGAATTCGATTGCATTGTCGTTTGAAAATGTACTGCTTTGTCTCCATCCTCTTTTGAAGTGAGGTCGTCCAAAATTGTGTCTTCTGGGATCTATATTCTTCCTTTGGTATGTATGTGTAACTATTTTATTTGTGACAGTTACCACCCCAATACACATTTCCTACTTGAAAAACGGATATAATATTACCTTACCAAGTATAACATACATACATACATACATACATACATACATACATACATACATACATACATACATACATACATGCATGCATGCATGCATGCATGCATGCATGCATGCATGCATGCATGCATGCATGCATGCATGCATGCATGCATACATACATACATACATACATACATACATACATACATACATACATACATACATACATACATACATACATACATACATACATACATATATACATACATACATACATACATACATACATACATACATACATACATACATACATACATACATACATACATACATACATACATACATACATACGAAGATAAAAAAGTTAGAAGGAATGTAAATAATTACATTATGAGACAAGCCAGTCAATATAGTAAAAACAGCCATTTATTTAAAGCTATGAATTAAACTGTATTTAATGAAAGATATCGTTGCAATCGTTTCACATACATTCCTGTGATGTTGAAGAAACAAAATATTTCGTACATTATTGACACACTATTTATATCAAAACTTTGCTGAGAAGACACTTGCACCAAAGGTTTCATAAAAATTGCTTCATTTATACGTCTGTTTTCAACATGAGAAAATGCATTGTTTGTTGCTGGCTTTTTTGGGGAGGAGGAGTGCTTTTTCCTTGGTTTGTTTAGTTTTTGTTGTTTGTTTTTCTTTGTTATTTTTATGAAATTTAACATGTTGGAGTTTCTCAAATAATTTTAATATTTAAACTACTCTAAAAAAATAATAATATTAAAACTCGCATGCAAATATAAGACTGATCTTAGTGAAACATGTTTAGAAAACGTGCACAACCTTTAGCCTACATTCACGTTATTTCGTCTTTTCTTTTGTATTAATTGTCAGCTACAGTAAATAAATCAAATAATATTCCAGAACGGCATGAATCCGTTAATTATTAGCATAAAGGAACTGTTTAACTAGAGAAAATAGAGATTAGATTTTTGCTCTAATGTATTCTTAGTAGTCAGTCCATGTAAATAGGTCATAGAGCTTTGATGAGAACAGGTCAGCTTTAATACATACGATTCGGAAGAACATCTGGTTTTAATTTTAAACCTCCCTAAAAGTCTTCATTTTAAAGCCGGTATCTATATATCTTTGTAATAAATCTAAAATTGTTTTCTTTTCCTCTTGTTTGTTTGTTTGTTTAGGGGGTTGGGGTTCCTTCTTTGTGTGTGTCTGTGTCCTGGCTATTAATATGCACACTACTTCTAAATGCTAAATCAGAAGACCCCTTTCATTGTCAGAGTAAAAAGACCTATGGGACAAAAATCGAAAACTATCTCTTTGAATCAGTAATCAAATACAAACAGGATTTGTTTCACACTGATAATGATTTAATAGCAACACAATGAGTTGTTACAACTAACATAGTTGCGTCATAATTTAAGATCAAACCAAATCGTTCAGAGGGGTGAATGCTAGACAATGCTTACTTTTTGACAAATTACAACGTGAACGAACAAATTTAAACGAACTCGTAGTAAATCAATGTATCTACTTTCATGGTACATTCGTGAGCAGACTTGCAACATTAACAATGCAGCGAAATTTTAGTTTCTTTTCTGGTCAAATCAAGCTTTTGTTCGTGATTTTGATAGGCACAAAGGCACTAAATCGCAACGATAAATCCACAGTATTGATGTTCCTAAAGAGTTTCTTAAGTTATCTAAATCAAATAGGCGATGTTTATTTTAGACTTAAGTACTCTAAATCAAATAGGCCATGTTTATTTTAGACTTAAGTACTCTAAATCAAATAGGCCATGTTTATTTTAGACTTAAGTACTCTAAATCAAATAGGCCATGTTTATTTTAGACTTAGGTACTCTAAATCAAATAGGCCATTTTTATTTTAGAGCGGTTCAATGTATTTAGATAGCTGGAATAACAAACAGTGATTTCACGTGTCTCATTAAAATAGCTAAAAGATCGTCAAATGAAATACATTGTCCAAAACTACCCTCGTCTTAATAGGAGTTAAACACTGCTTAATAAATTATTAATCTTGTCCAAATAAGTCCTTGAAAGGGTTTTATTGATTAAACTTAGCAACTGTCGCTTTCTATGTCGTTAAATATAGCCGTATCCCATGCCTTTTATAATTATGCTCAAATAAAGTCAATAACTATGCCACCGTCGAAAGTAATCGATGCTGTCAAAATTGCAAGTATATCAAATATCACTGCAAAACTCTGTTGTGAAGCATTGTAAATATTTTCAACAAATGCATGCACAAATTTTCAAAATCAAACTTAAATCATAATTTTAGAATCTTTACTCAGTCCCATTTCAAAACTATTTCAATCCACTCAAACTGTTCATGTTCTGGTATTTTTACTCTGTCAAACAGATTTTAAATTATACTACTGAACAAAATATTTCCCTTATCGGTATTATAACTCAATACCTCAACACATACAAATAAAAAGTCTGTGCTTGTTACCATTTATCATACATTTAAATAAACAGAGATTCAATATGTATGTGAATATATATATATATATATATATATATATATATAAAGAGAGAGTTTAATTGCACGTCGGTATAACGCTAGCCATATGATAGGGAATAAAAATCAAGTTCAACAAAATCAAAGATAAGAATTACAAAGAATTTTTTTTACTCGTAATAGAAAGATAATGCTTTCAAGAAAACTTAATCATGTAGTATTGCAAGATAATTCATCGAAGCAAATATATTAAAATTCTGCAAAAGATCTTTAAAAAGAAAGATATAGGTGAAACATAATGTTCTTAAATTAAAAGGTCACATCTGCATATCGCTTTTAAAACAAGACCAAGGTTAATTTAGAAAGATAGTAAATAAATAGTTCAGACAATACATACTAAATATAGATGAGACCGCTGTTCAGTTGTTCAATGGAAACTTTAGTATCATAACTTTGCTTCATAATATGGCAAATTTAAAACTATTCATTGGTGGAAGAAACTTTTTTAGTCGAGAGCGACTTCACATACTGCTCTTTAGTCGAGAGCGACTTCACAGACTGCTCTTTAGTCGAGAGCGACTTCACATACTGCTCTTTAATCGAGAGCGACTTCACAGACTGCTCTTTAGTCGAGAGCGACTTCACAGACTGCTCTTTAGTCGAGAGCGACTTCACAGGCTGATCTTTAGTCGAGAGCGACTTCACAGACTGATCTTTAGTCTTCTAGTTTTAAAGTTTAAGCATTCTTCCTTTGTTTAAGCGTTCTTCCTTTGTAAACTCCAACCGCGCACCTTTTTAAGAAAATTAATTGCATACCATGTATTTCTTTATGAAAATAATTAGAATCTCCCTAATATCTCACTTAAAAAGTTTTTAAAAGATGGATTTGTTTCATACTAAATGAATGATACCAACGATGCCATTGGTCCCAGTATTTATGTAATGGACTCAAGTATAGTATCTTTGAAGGAAATTTTCCCTACTGTGTGAAAGGTTGTTACAGACAGTAATAATATGACGACCATGGCAAACATGTAAACCATTGCCCTAGCAATATATTCATGAACACATTAAAATTCGATATGCTGGTATTGTGTACCTGGTATCGAAACAATATAATCTTCAATTCTCTTTTATTTTAACCCTAACCCGATTTCTATAATAGATCTTTTATAGACGTGTCAAATTATTTCTCCTGTAATTTCCCCATCATGACCCAATTCATCTGTATGTATTTGTTTGATTCAAATGTAACTTTGATCAAAGATGTCCAGATCATGAGTAGATATGACTTTACATTAGGTATCCGTAAGTGGGGAAAATCAACTGCATTTGGATTTGGTTTCAATTTTCTCCTGCAGTCTCTTAAGATTCACCAATGAAAATGAATGTGGTTGTAAGCCAGACGAGAAATTACATTGGCGCTAACCGGTATTCTTACAAAGTCTGCTTGTATAGTTTCAGAATTAAATTCTAATCTATTTGAAAGAACGAAACGAAACCAGTAGAGTAACATTTGACAGTGATAATATTTTGTTATTTATTCATTTTTTATTTGGAGAAAATTCCATATCAAAATTACGTTAAGAAATATCGAAATTAACAAAATGATTTTTTTTGTTTTTTTATGTTTACAGAAGTCTAATATTGCTCGAAGTCTGTACTGCCATCACTGCTTACATAGATAGATAGATAGATAGATAGATAGATAGATAGATAGATAGATAGATAGATAGATAGATAGATAGACAGACAGACAGACAGACAGACAGACAGACAGATAGATAGATAGATAGATAGATAGATAGATAGATAGATAGATAGATAGATAGATAGATAGATAGATAGACCGACAGACAGACAGACAGATAGACAGATAGATAGATAGATAGACAGACAGACAGACAGACAGACAGATAGATAGATAGATAGATAGATAGATAGATAGATAGATAGATAGATAGATAGATAGATAGATAGATAGATAGATAGATAGACCGACAGACAGATAGATAGATAGATAGATAGATAGATAGATAGATAGATAGATAGATAGATAGATAGATAGATAGATAGATAGATAGATAGATAGATAGATAGATAGATAGATAGATAGATAGATAGATAAATAGATAGATAGATAGATAGACCGACAGACAGACAGACAGACAGACAGATAGATAGATAGATAGATAGATAGATAGATAGATAGATAGATAGATAGATAGATAGATAGATAGATAGACAGATAGATAGATAGATAGATAGATAGATAGATAGATAGATAGATAGATAGATAGATAGATAGATAGATAGATAGATAGATAGATAGACAGACAGACAGATAGATAGATAGATAGATAGATAGATAGATAGATAGATAGATAGATAGATAGATAGATAGATAGATAGATAGACAGACAGACAGACAGATAGACAGATAGATAGATAGATAGATAGATAGATAGATAGATAGATAGATAGATAGATAGATAGATAGATAGATAGACAGACAGACAGATAGATAGATAGATAGAAGATGACACATAGAAAGTTACATTTTTAATTTCTTGTACATAAATCAGTCCCTATTAAGATGTTTAAGTAAAGAAAATTAATGGGTTAAAAATCCAGGGAATATCTTCTCTTTAAATTTTAACCATGAGTCTGAAGAGAAAAAAAAACATTGCGACAACTAATATTATCACTTTCAAAAGCAATTAATTTAAAATACAGCGATGCTCGTTTGATATGTTAATTATTCTATTGCGGAAGAAATAGGAAAAGAGGATTTCTATAAGAGTGTTAAAACTGAACTTTGGCAAAATAAAAAATTTTCTAAACAATTTACATTAAAGAAAACCGGTTTCTCCCAAGCAAATGCTTTTTCTTTAAATTAGTGCGTATAATAGAATCTCGAAATCAATGTTGTAAATAAAAACATCACAGCTTTGATCTTAGCATTCTGCTCGCGTATTGTCAGGAATCTCTGCATGTAGGCAAGCATAACATGTTGACACTGCTTATATACATGACCGGCCCTAGAGCAAGGCGAACGAGGCAACAGCATTGGGCCCTGCGCTTCTCCGCAATGTAGATTTTTCGCTTGTGGTCCCGCGTTCAGTGCTTGCTTTCTTGGGCCCTGCATGCTGCCTTGGGTCCCACACATTTTAGAGCCGGGCCTTCTTATAGTCGACCAACACGTGATCACACTGCCTATAAGCAATTAAAAAGTGATTACACTCCCTGTAAGGCGGCAATAACGTGATCAGTCTGCCAGTAGGTGACCATAACGTCATCTATGCCTATATTCGACCCTAACGTAATCACACTGCCTGTAAGCAACCAAAAAGTGAACACACTCCCTGTAAGGCGGCAATAACGTGATCAGTCTGCCAGTAGGTGACCATAACGTCATCTATGCCTATAGGAGACCATAACGTCATATATGCCTATAGGTGACCATAACGTCATTTATGCCTATAGGCGACCATAACGTCATCTATGCCTATAGGAGACCATAACGTCATCTATGCCTATAGGTGACCATAACGTCATCTATGACTATAGGCGACCATACTTGTGACCTTTTGTGTTATTTTAGCTCAGAATTACTACTGTCAGAACTCAATCGCGATTCAAGCGAAAAAAAGAAACAATACACCAAATATTCACCACCAAAAGCCTAGAGGATTTTTAGTGCGCAAGAATGTAAGATATATCGGGTGACGCCATTTGACGGTGGAAAATTTGAGAAGTGTTTCACAAAGCATGCATATAACACATTTTGACTATTCCGGTTGATTAATGAGCGAAGACGTACCATTATTCAATATCTAAGTTAATGGCAATCACAACAGTGATGATTGATTTGAAATTATAATTGAAAATCAAGCTATCCAGTGTATCAGGTTTATTCAATGCATTCTTGGAAATTCAAAAAGAGTTTGGTCCGTCTTTCCTATAAAGTAAGTGCCTTCCCTATTTTTTTTCTTGTTTCCCATTTCCACCCGATCGTCTCTGGACACCATTAATTACCGCCAATTCACTTAAATGTACAAATTTTATTTGCACTATAATTCCTTTTTATTTCGCCATTTTTACTCTTTGGTGAAGCATATTAATCAATATCCAAATTACATATAATAAACTATCACGCCCCTCTTTTTGTTAACTTAGTGAGTGGTTAGGCAACAATTTACACATCTATAAATACCCAACCATGATCATTTAATCTGAATAATTCCAATTTTCGACTTTTTGTCATCTTCGATGCTGATTTCATCAAGAAAACATTCACTCTTAGCGTATGAGCACTATAATACTTCATGAGCACTATAATACTTCATGAGCACTATAATACTTCATGAGCACTATAATACTTCATGAGCACTATAATACATTGCCTGTGCTAGCCAAGAGTTGTCTACTCTGTATTATTTCAAGGGAGCGTGTCAGAGCGGGCCATGCATGCTATCTAAATATGGTAATATAGTCATTTTGAAGAAAAAAATGTTTTGGTTGTTGTTTAAAGCATTATATTAGTTTTATTTC
The DNA here is from genome assembly GCA_016746295.1 of Potamilus streckersoni. Taxonomy (NCBI): domain Eukaryota; kingdom Metazoa; phylum Mollusca; class Bivalvia; order Unionida; family Unionidae; genus Potamilus; species Potamilus streckersoni. The sequence continues at coordinate 1,201,679 of JAEAOA010000531.1, forward strand.
AACAATACTGTAACGTATGTTTTTTGTTGTTTAAGTATTCGTTGTTATTTATATCAGCAAATTTGGATATTTTTAGAAAGAAAATCGAATTCAATTTTCAATGAGGTTATATGATCCTGATCTTTAATAACAGTTGATGGAACATGTTGTCGAAGCAAAATGCAATAATTTCTAAAGATACGCTTGAATGACTGTCATATGCTTTCCTTGGCAAAAGGGGTTGAGTGTTTGAGTGTAGGAAAAACTTGTGATGATATTGTGTTAACTTCTATTGGGCGATTTGAAAATGATTGTAGTACATTCTGGTTGGAAATCACCGACATAGGTGAATGAGAGCTTGATGTTGTTATTTGTATTGTGTAGATAAATCTGTATGTAAAATGACCTGATATATTTTGTTTTTATTAGTTTGAAAATTGAAATTCTAAAGTGTAAATCTTTTTTAAATGCATGGCACTTATAAACGCAATATTAAGACTATATTTCATTATTATGTGGTTAGCAGACAATCGATCATTAACTGACGTTATCGTGTCGTGGCTTATGATGATACCATTTATGTTCTTGACATTTTGTATCGTTTTATTCCTTGTTCTTTTTCTAGACATTTTTTTAATGTCCATTTACCAGGTTGAGGTGATGGACGGAACCAGGATTCAGCTTGATGCTTGATTTGATCATCTTTGATGCTTACTTTTTTTTTGATCATCTTTGATGCTTACTTAAATTGGTTTTACAAGCTGAGTATGTGAAATCCTTTCCAGTATTTGTTTGTTTGTTTTGAGATTGGGTGTCGTTTTTAAATTTCCATAGTAGTATCAAAAGAAAATCAAATATTTTTCTCTTTGCAAACTATACGCAACTTCAGTGATCGTACTTAATTGTAAACTTCTAACGAGATTTATATTATGTTTGTGTTTTCAATATGAATTAGCCAAAATGAAGTATTTCGTGAAGTACAATAGTTTCAGAAGAGATGTTCTGTCTGACTGGAGTATGCGCATCTGCCTTATGCAAATGTATAAGTACGCAATTTAAGGTCTGAACAAAAATTGACAAAAATTACTTCATTCTTTGCCATAACTAGACCATCTGACTTGTCCAGGCATATCTACCAAAGTTCGCCACGTCGACTGCCAATTTTCTTATATTTCTGTACATGAATCATCAGTCTATATGAGAAAAAAACGAACGTCTTTAAAGTTGGACACTGTTTTGTGGACCATTCAATATTTTATTACAGAAATAATTAAAACTAGGGAGGTTTCTTTTTGTCCTTTAATATTGAAAATATAGTGCTGTCAGTGTATTGGCTAAGCAGTGACATGGCAAAGGAGAATTATATGGTGTGTTATTATGAGATCACAGGATGTCTAATATCAATACAGTGATGTAATTATAAGTGTATAAGAGGTTACCCTCAATAATTATGTAGTTATAAGGTCCTAAGACGTGTACTATCAATAATGATATCATTACGAGATCCCAAGACATTTCCTATCAATAGTTATGTAGTAATGAGGTTCCAAGAGGTTTGCTCTCAATACAGTTGTGTAATTATGAAGCTTCGAATGGCTTACTATTAATGTGTCCATCCGTCTATGTCAACTTTTTGTTCGTGTATGACTTTCAATCACTATCTTTGTTGTAAATTAAACATTTTATAGACATGTTAAGGAAGGGAGATTGTATTTCATATAAAGTTTTACTAGGATTAATATCTAGAAGCGAAGGCTACAGTTTCTTATTGCATCCCCTTTGGTAGGATGGATTGAGGGTGAGGTTCATTAGTTAAGTAAGAGAACTATTCCATGGAACCTAAACTCGATCTTCACTGAATGAGAAATGATACTTATGTATGGTTGAATGTTTCACTAGGATGAGCATGTGATAAGTTTTGTTTTAATGAAAACCGAAAAGTGTGGATATCAGTGTTTCAATTTATAGCTTACAGTTTACTAGAGTCGTAAATGCAATTCAATGTTGATTTTATACGATGGGAATCATAAAAATAGCTGTTAAAACAAGTATTACATTATCAAAGAGATTCTTTATCAAAATCCTTTTTACAAACTTTCTCGAGTGTATGTAAACGGAATACCTTTCACTCCCTATGTTTCCAATGTCCAGCTGAAATAAATACTGGTTTACAAATTAGTGTAGAATATTTTTTCAATCGATTAGTTGGTCTGAGAGATTGCTAAATTGTGACTCTTAAACAATTTCGAATTAGTAGATCAGATGGTAAAAGAAGATTACACCTTAAGTTATTAATTTCCATTTGTCGATGCAAGCTTTAGAGAGGTCATCTATTAAGAAGAGTAGGGCACGCGTATGGAATGTTCTATCCACTTAAGGGAAAAGTGTGATTTTGGAAAATACCAAAGTTTTCATCAAAACCATTTTGTCATCTAGCGCATACTAATATTAAAGTATCTGATGTAAAATGTTCATGCATTCAGTGCCTGAAACTATGAATAATGTTCTATTATGTCCTGTAATTATAATTTTGCCATAACACGACTGGAAAGAATTGAGAAACAAATGAATTGGATCAAGTTTTTTAATGTCATGTAACACCTGAAGCTTCTCTCGTCGACTTAGCTCGTTGGGAAGTTTACTTATCTGAATGAATATAACATAGTTGTATTTCATGTTTTTCGTATCACAGGAAATGTCTCAAGAAACTTACAAATTTGCTAAAATGCAAACAATATTGTATTTGTGGAGATCTTTTATTATGTGTAGATAAGCAATTATTCCAAAGCTCAGTTGACAATAACGTGTTTGTAAAAATTTAGAACTGGATTAATAAGCTTAATTCAGGAAACATACATTGTTTTTCCAGCCATCACTATGTTATAATTTCTAAAACCCGAACTACATACCTCTAGGGTTTCACAAGCAGTCGTTTTACCTACAAAATTAAAAGTAATGTTCATGCCCATTTCACTGATGACTGAAGAAAACTTAGCTCATACAAACTAGTAAGTGCAATTTCTGGAATAGGTGAACGTATGATGAGACAAAAACAGAAGAATTAAATGAAACTTATTTACATATGCCTTACCAATGTCTACAATTAAATGTGCAATTATTGGATTAATATATAAGTTCCTGAGAAATCATTGAAATCATTGAGTAACATTGAGAAAAGAATAAACGAACATTCGATTTCCGTAACTATCCACTGTAAACATTCACTTCAGAGCGGTACATTTATCCCAGAAATAGTATAGTGACTCCTCATAACCTACGTCATAGTTTCGTATAAAAAATTTTCAGTGAGAGTTCTATAGAGTTTTTCTTATTTTGTTTTCTTCAGTGTTTTATAAATGTACATTGAATGATGTGTATTTCATTAATGCAAAAGCTAACCTTCAAATACTGTCTCAATCTAACATGTAAAAACGCTACCACCATTTATGACGTTGATTCCTATTTATTGAAGTGTCGTTTTAAGGAAAAACAATATGACCCTATTTATTCTCAGAACAATAAGCATCAAAGAAGAGCATGTAGCTTAGCGTAGAGTTGTCTCCATTTTTTATTCTTAATAGCATGCTAATAAATTTGATGGACAGGACAGCTGATCTTTTTGCACAAACGAAACAATTTAAAATGAATAGCACATGCAATAGAAATACCCGCATATTAAGCAAACTAAAAGCTATAAGTCACATAAAATAGCATATTTAAAGCCAAGCACAATGGTATTACCTTTCTTACAATCTTCAGCAAGTGGCGTACTCTGATAGTCTTTAAATCACAGTGGCAATCAATGATGCTTCAATTTTTCCAAGACCAAATTGGCTTTGGATTTCTTCAGGAACTTCATTAAATAGTCAATAATTTAAAACGTGCATTTACATTCTTGACATCATGTAAAATTACATTGAGTTAAACTATTTTTAGCAAGTTCAGTTAATGAAGAAGACGAATTGGACAGTCTAATGTAAAACTTCAATTTATCTTGCCAAACAAAATTGCTAATTTATGAAGTATTCACAGCAAAAGATCAATTAGTATTCTGCTTGGCTATTCATGATCGTAGCAAATAAATTCAGCGATGATGTGTCAAGATATGGAATGATACCGTTATCGCCTCGATGTTATAATAAGTAATTTACATTTATTTGATTATAGAAAGTATGCTGTAACAACCAGAGTCGTATGATAAAATGAAAGAACAGCAATAACAAAGGCAACCCTTAACAATTTGGTACGATATTAATTTGTTTTGGATCTAATTATGCATATAATGTCAGATAACAGCTCATGGTAAGCTGACAGTGAAACTGTGTAGCCTCAATAACATTCTGCATCAGTAACGTTTCTCATTTGATAATTTTAGAATTATGTGCATATAGTTAATGAACACGTTGTTTGAAACGCCTGGCATTTTTGTGTGAGCAATTTAATATATTCGTGGAAATACATAATGAACTAAACAAGCTGTTCCGTCCAATTGAAAGTATAGAGGATAATGTTACCGACACCGGCGAGTTCACCGTGTCAAGAAATATAATTGGAAACAATCGTACTAATTGACGTGATATTCAACAACAAACGCAAGAGGCGAAGTACCATTCTTATCGGTCATTTAGGAGAAATATTCCTAACTTTTCTCAATTAAAATCGTTCCGACTAGTTTTTTCTGTGGACTACAAATATAACATGGCATAACGAGGCATAGGGCTATCGCAGCAGTAATGTACCATTTTGCAAGTCAGCTAAAACTCATAATTCGAGAAATATGCAAATGGAAATATTGGTAGGGAAGCAAGAGCTTCAAAGCAAATAAGCCAAGGCGACAAAAAGCATTAATTCCGCTGGCTAAACGGGCTATCACGCAACAGCTGCTTTGCACTTTTCCCGGTCTATTTTGATAAAATTCTAGGCTATCAATAGAAGACAATGCTGTATGAAAACCTAATAAACATCGACATTTACTATAATTTCCAACTAAAATCATATTCTCCTTATTTCACTGTTTTGACCCAATAAATCCAGATTATTATAAGCAGAAAAGCAGAATTGAAGTGGATAAACAAAATAAAACAAAATACAAACCAACTTGAACTGTTTCATTGGCATGCATGAAGCACACGATACTGGATGAATCAGCATTCAGACGTTGTTGGCGTGCAAGTACATGAAGTATATAGCATTAGATACATAATTATTTGGATATTATTGGCATACCTGCGTATGAAGCACACATTAATGGATACAAATACATTTTGATAGTTTTAAATGACTCTTCAAAACTGCAAGCGCCAAGAAAGTAAAAGCAAAAGGACATATTTTGGAAAAGAAAAATAACTTTTTAACTCCAAGTTTAAGAAATTCCTGGAAAATGAAAGCATCGAATACTTTTACACATTCTCAAACAAAGTAGTGAATGTAATGGAAACTTTGAAGACTACAATGTGGTAGTACTTCACTCTTAATGATATTAGAAAATGGACGGACGTATTGCCAAAACTCATCGATGAATACGATAATAGTTGTAATCGGTCAACATGACACAGGTACAACAGAACAATGAAAACTAGAACTATAAAATATAGTATAGATCAACCGATTTGGTTATCTGAGAACTGATACATACAGAAGGTCTAAATAGCATATAGGAGCATATGGTAAGATCTGAAATTATCTTTCTTTTCAAATGGCATATTCGTAGATTTATGGCAGATATATTTTAATTCATTCAATTGATGCTAGGTATTCAACTTGTGTATAAATTGGAAAACATAAATGAAGTTAATATTGATTGTATAGTTTAGAATAAATGAAGTGTTCGGGGTTTTAAAATGTTTAAAGACAGAAAAACATCATAGATATGTTACTAAAATAAATGGAATAAATAAGACTGGTACTGAAAAAGTCATTGTACCATCTCAAACTATATGAAAAATGTGACACTGCAGGACAGATATAGCAACATTATAATTTATTTCCTTTAAAAAAGTCTCAAGATAGTTGCAATAATTGTAACAAGTATTTGCACGATAATATATTTTGCCTTATGATCAATAAAACTGGATATTTCTATTCAGGAACATGCAACATATAACGAGAGACATGGGAAAGAATTCTATAGATATTGTCAAATTAAACGATAGATACAGTACATTGCGAGTTTACTTGAATGTGTCTGAAGGGACCAAAAAAATAGAACAGTTGATTTATCTAACGACTTTACATGGGGTGTATGTAATGACTGTAGAGATCAATATTAACGTCAGATAGGTTAAATCCAAGAAAATATTTGATGTGTTCGCTGAGATCATGTAATGAACGTAGACTAGACGGGTAAAATGCACAATACCAAAAGAACAAGCAGTGCACTGACTTCTAGAAATGTTTCCTAGTGTAGTAATAGAGAAAATAATATAACCAGAAAAAATAAAAAAATCCTTACTTGCGAGTGCGAACAATTTTGAAAACCAATCATCGTGCACTCACAAAAAATAACTTGTATTCTGACTTCGTATAGACAAGTTAATACTATCATAAGTGGTTTCGCTCGTTCATTCAGAAATAGACTTATTTAAAAGAATCAACTACAGCAATATTTAATTAATGTCGATGCAGTTGGAAATGATAATGCGAATTAGCAGACAGAATTAACACAAAGGTGATAATCAGAATTAGCAGACATGATTAACAAGAACGATAATCAGAATTAGCAGACAGAAATAACAAGAATGATCATCAAAATTAGCAGACAGAAATAACAAGAGTGATAATCAGAATTAGCAGATATAAATAACATGAGTGATAATCAGAATTAACAGACAGAAATAACAAGTGATAATCAGAATTAGCAGACAGAATTAACACAAGAATGATAATCAGAATTAGCAGACATAATTAACAAGAGTGATAATCAGAATTAGCAGACAGAATAAACATGAGTGATAATCAGAATTAGCAGAGAGAAATAACAAGTGATAATCAGAATTAGCAGACAGAATTAACACAAGAATGATAATCAGAATAAGCAGACAGAACTAACAAGAGTGATAATCAGAATTAGCAGACAGAATTTACAAGAGTGATAATCAGAATTAGCAGACATTATTTACAAGAGTGATAATAAGAATTAGCAGACAGAAATAACACAACAGTGATAATAAGAATTAGCAGACAGAATTAACAAGAGTGATAATCAGAATTAGCAGACAGAATTAACAAGAGTGATAATCAGAATTAGCAGACAGAATTAACAAGAGTGATAATAAAAATTAGCAGACAGAAATAGCACAATAGTGATAATAAGAAATAGCAGAAATAATTAACACAAGAATGATAATCAAAATTAACAGACAGAATTAACAAGAGTGATAATCAGAATTAGCAGAGAGAATAAACATGAGTGATAATCAGAATTAGCAGAGAGAAATAATAAGTGATAATCAGAATTAGCAGACAGAATTAACACAAGAATGATAATCAGAATTAGCAGACAGAACTAACAAGAGTGATAATCAGAATTAGCAGACAGAATTTACAAGAGTGATAATCAGAATTAGCAGACAGAATTTACAAGAGTGATAATAAGAATTAGCAGACAGAAATAACACAACAGTGATGATAAGAATTAGCAGACAGAATTAACAAGAGTGATAATCAGAATTAGCAGACAGAATTAACAAGAGTGATAATCAGAATTAGCAGACAGAATTAACAAGAGCGATAATAAAAATTAGCAGACAGAAATAGCACAATAGTGATAATAAGAATTAGCAGACATAATTAACACAAGAATGATAATCAGAATTAGCAGACAGAATTAACAAGAGTGATAATCAGAATTAGCAGACAGAATTAACAAGAGTGATAAGAAGATTTAGCAGACAGAAATAACACAACAGTGATAATAAAAATTAGCAGACAGAATTAACAAGAGTGATAATCAGAATTAGCAGACAGAATTAACAAGAGTGATAATCAGTATTAGCAGACAGAATTAACAAGAGTGATAATCAGAAGGAGCAGACAGAAATAACTTGAGAGATAATCAGAATTAGCAGACAGAAATAACACTAGAGTGATAATAAGAATTAGCAGATATAATTAACACAAGAATGATAATCAGAATTAGCAGACAGAATTAAAAAGAGTGATAATCAGAATTAGCAGACAGAATTAACAGAGTGATAATCGGAATTAGCAGACAGAAATAACATAACAGTGATAATAAGAATTAGCAGACAGAATTAACAAGAGTGATAATCAGAATTAGCAGACAGAATTAACCAGAGTGATAATAAGAATCAGCAGACAGAACTAACAAGAGTGACAATAAAAATTAGCAGACAGAAATAACACAACAGTGATGATAAGAATTAGCAGACATAATAACACAAGAATGATAATCAGAATTAGCAGACAGAATTAACACAAGAATGATAATCAGAATTAGCAGACAGAATTAACAAGAGTGATAATCAGAAATAGCAGACAGAATTTACAAGAGTGATAATCAGAATTAGCAGACAGAATTAACAAGTGTGATAATCAGAATTAGCAGACAGAAATAACACAAGAGTGATAATAAGAATTAGCAGATATAATTAACTCAAGAATGATAATCAGAATAAGCAGACAGAATTAACAAGAGTGATAATCAGAATTAGCAGACAGAATTAACACAAGAATGATAATAAGAATTAGCAGACAGAATTAAAAAGAGTGATAATCAGAATTAGCAGACAGAATTAACAAGACTGATAATCGGAATTAGCAGACAGAATTAACAAGAGTGATAAAAAGAATTAGCAAACAGAAATAACACAACAGTGATAATAAGAATTAGCAGTCAGAATTAACAAGAGTGATAATCAGAATTAGCAGACAGAATTAACACAAGAATGATAATCAGAATTAGCAGACATAATTGACAAGAGTGATAATCAGAATTAGCAGACAGAATTAACAGAGTGATAATCGGAATTAGCAGACAGAAATAACATAACAGTGATAATAAGAATTAGCAGACAGAATATTAACAAGAGTGATAATCAGAATTAGCAGACAGAATTAACCAGAGTGATAATAAGAATCAGCAGACAGAACTAACAAGAGTGACAATAAAAATTAGCAGACAGAAATAACAAGAGTGATAATCAGAATTAACAGACAGAATTAACATGAGTGATAATCAGAATTAGCAGACAGAACTAACAAATGATAATCAGAATTAGCAGAGAGAATTAACACAAGAGTGATAATCAGAATTAGCAGACAGAATTAACAAGTGATAATCAGAATTAGCAGACAGAATTTACAAGAGTGATAATCAGAATTAGCAGACAGAGTGATAATAAGAATTAACAAGTGTGATAATAAGACAGGAGTGATAATAAGAATTAGCAGACAGAAATAGCACAACAGTGATAATAAGAATTAGCAGATATAATTAACACAAGAATGATAATCAGAATTAGCAGACAGAAATAACAAGAGTGATAATAAGAAATTTTCAGACAGAATTGACACAAGAAAAGATAATCAGAATTAGTGGACAAAATTTACACAACCACTCTTGTTGTTAAATTAAATAATGAAAGTAAAGATAGATAAACAACAAGTTTTGTAAAATTAAAGTAATTTATTTGCCACGAAGAAAACGAAAAATTTATCTTGCAAAATTACAGTAATGTGACTAAATCACAAAATAGTTCCATAGGTATTGAGTATTCAAGATCAATTCTAATTACGAATATGCAGATGTGCTAGTTGTCTTGAATGTGCTAACTGTCTTGATGTACTACAAAATCCTTTTGTGACTTCCGAATAATTATAAATCTGTGGTTTATTCCTAAATAAATGAGCACTTTGTAATTCCATGAATAATATAAACAAATTAAATCGTCTCAAATGAACTCGACTAAAATTGGTTCCAATAAGACTGTTGTTAAGATATGGAATAAATAAAATTGATTGCTTCAAACGTATTTACCTACCTGAACTAGTATACACTTCTAAGTGTTACAAAATCAATATCAAAACCAAACATTGCTTCTCCATTTGCGGAATAATTTCTCTGTTGGTTATTTATATCTTTACTTTAGAAAAATAGCACTCATGATAATCCACGCCATTTGTGTCCCTTGAATCAATATTGCACCAACTCCAACATCATTTGCATCAATGAACAATTTAAATGTCTGGCTGAAATCTGGAGCTGAAAGAACTGGTGCACTCTTAAGTATAGACATTATTTTATAAAAAGCCTACTGACATTTTTCAGACCAATACAAATTTGTTTCTGTATAGAACTTGGTCAGTGGTTTAGCGATTATAAAATAATTTGAGCAAAATTTCTGATAAAATCGATTCACCCAAACATTCGCATCAGTTGCTTTGCTAAGAGTCACAGGGAATTCAAAGATAGTATTGACTGTGTCCCACAATATGGCCTAAAAATGCAAGCCAAGCACTGCAAGACCTATTGTTATGTAAATTAATTGTCAAATATGCTTCACTGAGTCTATCAATTGATTTCCGAAAGGTTATCATGTGATTTTTCAATGTGTCATTGTATATAATAACGATGAAAAACACACTCTAAATACCTAAAATCTTTACTTTATAGTGGCAAAATCCAGCTACAGTTACATATGGCAAATTTCCTGTGCTATATATATGTGTGAATGGAATCTGGAGGAAACCTTTCAAAATGTCAAACTTGGTGACATATATCGAACTTCCGATATTTTAATGCAATCATCCACTCAGGAAATGAATTTGTTTTGGTCACACTATTCACTTGTCTGTAGTCGATGTAGTGGTTTCGGCACTATAATCATGAACTTCAGTTAATTTTACTTGATTCTATGAAATCATTCTCTAGCAAATATTTTTTTCAAACATTAGTGTTACAACGGATTCATCCTGTAAGTTTGATGTTTATTTGCTTGTTTTGAAACATCTGGAAACAATAGCCGTTTGAATTCACTTTTCTCCTTTGGCTTTAGATGTGAAAGTTTCCATTCCAGATTGATTAAACTTTCTGACTTCATAAGATTTACTACTCTAACAGTATTGATCTATTTTTCTGGTCAGGTTACAATGAACACACTAAAAGCAATTTCTTCAACAAAATATTTCTTTAATTGTGATTGAAAACTTCAGTAAACATAAATTCCATCAATGGATTTAACAAACTGTCGCCTATCGAGGTTAAATGAGACAATCAAAACTAATATTGTTCCTAACCGCATCGAATAACATAATACAACTTAAATAGAAATGAGTGAAAATAAACAATTTTGTAAAATAATTTATGTCCTCTGAATAAAAGTGAAAATTTAAAAATAACTTACAGTATTGTGAATTAAATACTAAATAGTCTTAACAGTTTATCACAACAACACGTATAAAGTTCCAACTTAGTTCACAAGTCCTTAATTATAGAGTATACCGCATGAATTACAGTGCCAGTAGTCTCGAATGAGAGTAGTTGCTAAAGGAAATTTTGGCCCAAACCATATTTTGAACTTTACGGCAGCCTAATTCTCATAGTCATTTCAAGTCAGTCTAAATAACTGCGAAAACAACTTTGTTGATTTCAACAGCGTCTATTTACAATCGTTTACTCGCCCAGGACATGCCATTGAATCGTCGCCGTGTGAAACAAAATAGGGTTTCTTCTAGAACACCCCTTATATAAGAATACTCATATATTTCACATAACTTTGCAATATATTGCTAGCATTTTTATATCTGATATTTCACACAAAATTTCTGGAGATTTCTAGATACTTTTAACGTCTCAGTTTGTGTAATAATATTAAAGTCGTCATCTTTACAGAACAAGTACGTATTTATTTTACCGCTGATAAGAGAATCATTTTAATAAAGTTTCTATCAGAAGTATTATCTTAATAACGTGGGATATTTGTTAGCTCATCATCAAATGTAATATTTGTGTATTAGTTTTGCAATATTGGATTATAAAGATTGTCAATATTTTTAAAGAGCTCTTTTGTCATCGAAGAAAGTTTATCAAAATATTCTGAATGATCATTACAAATAAGAGACACCATTATCTTGTTTGCATTTTTGAAGTACGTGCTATAATTCTCGTTGTTAAGTATGATCTTCATATACTTAACATGGAACATAATTCTCTTAATCAATAAAATAATATTTTCCAAGGTAATATATCCCATTATATTTTATATTTCACATAAAAATTACTATCCTTTTTTGTAATAACCAATCTTACAAATCCACCTTGCTGAAATCAACACTATCAGACATTTCTCTGAAGCAGATGTATTATTTTCCTCAGAGCAGTATATTTAATTATCGAAAATGCAAAGACTATATTTTATTATAGCATCCATCTCAATTTTATGACAATTTGATTTTATTGCCATCGTTTCAATATGACCCATAAAACAGTCTAAAGCATATGGTATTAAATTACCGACCACATTTATTTTTATTCCCTTAGCGTGTTTCCTAACCTTGTTATATGATAATTTTAAGCAATTCATTTTACTACGTGATCCAGTAAATTAGGTTTTAATTTTCATATAAACGTTGTCCTTAAACTGTTATATTACCTTTTTATTGGCATCGCAGTGAAATCCGCTATCTGTTGGATGATATGAAATATGAAAGATCAAATAGATCCCGGTATTCATAATATTCCTTATATATATATATATATATATATATATATATATATAATCTTGTATATCAACGAGTTAGTATCTGTAAATAACTATGTATCACATGCCACTTAACCATAATAAATTATAATGAAAGTCGTACATGATCGTCTTTGATATCTCATGCACGACATACCAACATAAAATGGTTTGATCAACTTTAAGTTTAGCTACAATACTTTCATTAAACATTTTCATACTAACTAAATTATCAGAAGCTACCAGTTTATTACGACGTTAGCGTAATTGACGATTTTAATTTGGACTGAGATTTTCCATAATCTTTCCGAAAATGCTGTTGTTCATAAGCATAAGGAAGTTAGTTAAAATTTTGTTGTTGCAGCTGCTCTTTATCTAGTATTAAAGTCGACATAATCTTTCATCCAACGCGACTTAAGGTTTAACACCTGATGAACATTTTAAAATTCAGAGCATGATCTAGCGGCTGTTTGAGACTTTTATAATGTAAAATATATGTTGGATTGACAAGAAGATTTTTTTACTAGGTTATAAACAACAGATTTGCCATTGGAATTGTCACTAGACGCATAATATCACTGTGTTTCTGAGTCAGGACAAAACGGATAATCGCTATGTGCGTCACGAAGATCAACCTGATAATCAAGATCAGCATCAACAAAATAACCAATATTATCTGGTATGGTTTATCCGTTTCTTTTAAAAACTACTCCGAACTTATGCAATGAAATCAGCCATGCGGGATCGGCTTATACATTACAAAATACCTTCATATTATTCGCGTTAAGATAAACTATGAAACATGACAGCTATATCTTATTATTGTTGTTCATATACTTGTTATTCGCACGGATATATTGTGTTGTTATTACGCTTATTCCACCTAAAGATTCCACGTTCTACAAAACAAAACATGTCAGAAACTGTCAGTAATGTTTCAGTATTATTTTACTCTGCTTGGTAATCCTGTTGCTTAGTAATACCGTGCTGGGTCATGGCCGTAGTTATCAGCTCTGACATATCTGAAATTTTCAAATATATCTGCGAACAACAAAACATTTGTGGCCAAATACAGGTCATTATAATATCCAAATGTTTTACAGTCGAAATCATTCCATATTTGCTGAGTGTAAGCATAGTTTTCGTCGCCGACACTTTAAGGATTTAATCAAGAATAAAACCTTTCCCTGTTAGGTAAACGTTTTTCAGTAAATCTATTCCAGTCATCAAGATATTCCTATGGAAAGATGCCTTTTGCAAGTAAGTTTGCTTTGTCATCGAAATGATCAGGCAAATTATCAAACTTTCCACATACTTTCACTAGTTCATCTAACGATGACGCTATAAACTGGAGACCATCAATTAATTTCAATTTGCCAAGTGTTATTGACATATACTTTTCTCTGTTATTTATGATACATTTTATTTTATCGTTGATTTTCAGACGGTTAATTGCATCTTTGTTGCCTAATGCTTCTACGATAATATGACAATCGTATCAAATCGCATGGAAATTATGTACGACAATAGGAACGAAATAGAGTGCGATATATTCAGGATTGCATTCTTATGAGCTGGACCGCGATACTTATATATAATTTGACAGTGATCTTTTACTCTATCTTGAGTCGTAAATGCCTGCTCGCAAATATGACATTTTTGCTGAAGCAAATTCTGTTTTTGTTTTATTTTAATCGGTTTCATTTTTGTTATCCTGTTGAGCAACATCATGCTAACCTCGCTAATAAGATATTTCAACAACCACCAAGAAGGATTTTCCTCGAAAACGTATAACAGACTATAATAAACGTTTATCAACAGCACATAAAACATTATATGCGATCCCACATAGAACATATTCTTGTATTTGTCATGAAGAAGATTTTTCAGTGTTATTTTCTGTTCTATGCACAGGAAGTAGAATAGACTCGAAATCGTACTATATTATAAACTGAACTTTCATCTTGTGTTTTTACTTCGTGAACTGCAATATATTTTCCTCCTTACCTGGCAAAGATATTTGTTGTATGTTAAACAATATTATAGGTGACCGTCTAATACCAGCTGGGACTTACATCCCTGGAGACACTTGAACATAATTGTATTTTTTTTTTGTTCTGCTTGTTTTGATCCACACCGAATGGATTTTATAAAATAGCAAGTTTATTGTTGCTTGTTTGGATTTCGCGAGATCTGATGTTGTTCGTTCGCTGAATTATCTTGGATAAATCAAGCTCAAGCTGCTCATGCGTATTGGATAACTTGAAGTTCATGGTCCTTAAAACATAAAAAATGATATTTTTGTGAAGATTTTAAACGTGTTGAGAGATTTAACAGAAGATCGAAGACAACACTTGATATCATTGTGCAGGCCAATAATATTCAAGTCTATTCTTATGCAATATAAAAAGATCTACGACGATCTAATCGGATCGCTAGAAATCTAGTCAAAGATCTTTAATTTCACTGGATGGTATCCAACTGTTAAAACTATTATTGTATCCGTGCCATTTGACCAAACATCGTTTACCTCTCTATTTTATCACTCGTTTGATAGCCAATATATCTTGTGTTCTTAGTTGGCATTCTCGCTCATAAAAATATCTTCGTTTACAAGATCCTTTAGTCTATATGTTACCGGTATTGTTGTTAAAATCTTGTCGATGACCAGTTTGGGATAAAACCTTTTTCAAATGACATTTTCGTAAATATAATTCTGGCTCGATCACTAACATTAAATTTTTGCCTCAGATATATGTTCTCGTTTGCAAAAACTGGACTTTTCTATAGCATCGTTTGGTGACATACCTTTTCTACTGTGCTTATTATTATTGTTATTCGTTATTATCGCTGACAGATCATCAATATATATGTTGGTGGTTTTTATGCTGTAAGATATTTGCAGATCTTTTATTTTATTGTACGACACTCATTCCTTCGTCACCCGTGACATATTTTTCTATTGGTTTGTTTCAGAAACTGCTTGAACTTTTTGCTTTTATCCAAGGTAGGTCCAAATCTTATTTGGTTTTCACTCAGCCTTGACAACACTGACTCAATGCATCTGTTGTTCTTATCCAGTTTTAGCGGAAACAGGAACACTTAACGTATATTTGCTAAATATATCAATACGGATAAAACAATTATCCTTTGTTATCGTTGTACTGTGCAATGTTTTGCATATCTGTTAATTCAGTCGCCCAGATATCATCAACTGGATGAATTGTAGGTCTGTGAAACTTGCGCTAACTGAATTAATGCACGTTTCGGAGACATCCCAATGTTCCTGCTGCAGATGCGCCTCCTCTTGCAAAAGTCTTTGATGAGTTTAACGTAATTGGTGCTACTTTGTGAGCTATTCCATGTATATTTTCAATTATCTTTGAGAATATATTTTCAAGAACACTCTACTATTTTTATGATAAATGTTTCGTTGTTTCATCTTGTTATACAAATAACCGACTACGGTTAGCTAGCTAACTATGGTCAGCTACTGACACGTAGATGAAGATAGAAAGTAACAATTTCATTATTGGGATCAATCGGTCGACCTGATCAATCGGTAATAATCATCAAGATATTTGATTTTCGACACATTTGGATCGAATATTGTCTGTCTCGGATTTGCATGCATTAAATAACCCAATCGAATATCAGAACTAAACGAATAAATCGTTTGTCCTTGGCTACCTCGTGCCGTGTACGACCCAGTCGCAATAGAACAGTTTATAACGATTGCATTTACATCTGTAATGTTTGCTGCTGACTCGCTATCGTATGATACCCTCGCAGATGTGTTCGAAACATATTGTCATTTATTGAACCCGAGCAACAATCCGATTGTGTGTTTGCTACTAATATCGATAAATAATTTTTAGTGCTATTCTTGCTCTTAGCGTGTTGTAGTTCGAAATGATCTCGAAATTATCTCGAGATGATATATGACTACTGCCAGTAGCTATTAGATATTTTATTGCTTTGTTAATATATTTGACGTTGTAGACCTCTTGTAGTATCTTAAATGTTCTCCACTCGATCACGCCATTGCGTTTCAACACGAACGTAAGATCGTCGTTGACGTTAATTTTAACAATTACCATAGAATACCAGACAGTAGCAGATGCTAATCCTGTCTCATATTGCTTTGAATACCTAGGATCAAGATCAATAACAGCATAATATAATATGGACAAATTTGCGCTTGATGAAATTACAACTGTAAAAAATATTATTGACGATGATTATAAATTACAAAATAGTTCTTAAAATATTGCTTTAAAATTAAACATGAAAAGCTTGAAAAGTACTGACAGAAGTAAACTACAGAAATATCAAAGAGCTGATCGATCGATACCTAAATCTACCCGCCGTAGATGTAGGGGAAGTTGATATTATATGTCTTTTAAGTTTTGGAATATCATATACAATTCTCAAGCAGCATCTGGTACTTACAAATGTTAAACCTGGTCAGTTATCCTATGTTGGCAGTTGTACCGAAGAAGCAAGTTATTTATCGTGATAGAGTTAATAATATTACTGAAATACCAAAACATTTTGACCCTCCATTTTCATTAACAGTTTATGCCAAATATAAGATAAAATGATCTCTCACCTGATGTGTATGATAAGTGCAGTGAGTTTCTTGCCGATTCTGTCAACAAGACATTTAGTGCTCTAATTGGTAAGGTTTCAGCTTACTAATTGCTGAAACAGTAACGTAATGACGAAGAAATAAATAAGACTTCAGTCATATTTCATCTGGTCTCCAAGCCAACGATATAGACGAGCTGATCAAATATTATAAATATTACCATAAGAAAACCTTTCTATATCTCTAAGCGCCTTAAAATATTACAGCAGAAAAAAAGTGCGCTGAATTATATTCCAATATTACTAACAGCTGAAATTGCTACAAATTGCGGAATCGCAAACTCATAGTTGTTAATTGTGTACTGGATATGTATTTTTAATCAACAATAAATAAAAGGATCGGGCCAAAATACGACAACATCATTAAGTCATGTAAAATAGTAACAGCGACTTATAATAAAATTTTTAATCAACTTCGAGCTTAATCAACTTCGAGCTTAATCAACTTCGAGCAGAATCAACTTTTAGCTTGGAGGTAAAAAGTTGAAAATTTAAGATCTGATACAGGAACTGCGAGTCACAAACAACTCTTTTCGTAGAGATAAGACTGAACAAAGTTGCTAAATACGAATAACGATATCAGTCACCAACTGTACAAAAATGGCAAAAGGGAGTACCTGATTTTTTGGGGTAATTATTATAATTATTTGTGAGTAAACATGGTAAGTCACGAAGTATGAAACGAAAGTGTAGATATTCCGAAGGCCGTCCAGGCTGATGTTCAATTTTACAATTGTTAAATCGCTTAGCGCGAGAGTTGAATGCAAAAAACAATATGTTTATCACATTTTCTGGACTCGAACACAAAAAATCGTTTCCCTAGCAGAATCTAACGTTTGTGCGCTCTCCTTTACCACACGGCTACTGGGCTCTTACCCATATGCAGATAAAATTCAGGTATAACTATACGAACCTGAAACTGATCTTCTTGGAGCGTCTGTTATAATATATGCAATTAGTGTTCATTTTGTAAATCTCAGCGGGTTATTAATAGCGCATGAATTTTATAGATCAGAAGTTTGACTTGCAAGTCACAGCTAGTTATTAAACGCGAATAGAAATTTTGCGTGAATGTTAGGTATAGTAATTTTGTGTGAAATATCAGACATTAAACTTGCTATCAATTTTGTGTGAAATCTATAGTAAGGGGTGTTTCTGGATCAAACCCTATTTTTGTTTGACGACGGCGACGATTCCTCGGCTAGTAAAGGATTAGGAAATAGACGCTGTTGCCTCAACAAAGTTGTTTTCGTAGTTGTTTAGACTTTCTTGAGTGGGATATGGAGGAGGAAGAATTATGCTGTCATCCAGTTCAAAATATGGGCTATGGCCTGAACACACCCTTTATCCCAAACGTTCTATTCTCTAAACTTTTTTGATGTATTGCAATGCTTTAATAGAAAGTGTCCTTCAGTAAATACTCAATAAATCTAACATAATGGTTGATCTTAAACTAATAATAACCTTTTTCTTCCAATGAACAATTTAAATAAATAAGTCAAATATTCTCAACAGAACAAAGCTAAAATTCATTCTGCTAAGACTGATGTATGGAACGAAATAATTCGTTTTACTTCAAAGTTACAGGTTGATTGTCACCTGACGTAAGACACAACAATATGCCCTGTACCTATGTAATTTACAATGGTATTTTCCAAACTATAAACAAAAGTCGTTTCTATAAATTTCTATGGTTTGAATAAATCCTGTATCTAGAAATCAAATATAGTAAACACGTTTACTTCCAAGTAATAATAATCTGAATATATTTAATTAAATATCCCATACAAAAATTAGCTGTGTAACATGTTGTTTACATAAATATACATTTGTTAGGAAGTCCCTAATCTCAATTGCTGGCCAAGTTCAACCACAAAATACAAATTAAATAGGCATAACAATATTTAATTTTCAGCTACATAAAGCCATAAAAAAAGATAGGCAGAATTTTGGAGTTGTAAAAAGTCAGCTAGATTTGGAGTTAAGAATCAGAATGATAGCAGAAGACAGACTAGAAGTTATGGATTGGTGACAGGGAATAAAGCATTACTTCATAAAGAACTGAAACGAGCCGTTAATGGTAATTGACAGGATGGTTAAAATTTGGATAGGAAATAAGTCCTCTAAAACACGATATGTATAGTAAAGTGACGCAGCTGACGGATCATACACCAGCTACATTTCAGCTTAAATCAAAATCGCTGTTAAACGTTCAGATTTGAGCTAGTATTCTGCAACCTCAAAAATTTCATTAATTTTCTGTTTCAGCTTTACATACTATTACTGCATTTGATCACTACAGCTCTGCCTGACATACCCACTGATGCATGTCCTATGTTTGTCTTGGTACAGCTCTTTCATTTTAATGACCTGAAACTATTGCCAGTTATTCGGCTAAAGATTATTTTGACAATTTCGTTAATAATTTGAAGATGTATTCTTTTATCATTGTTTTAAGTCCTAAACACAGTATTTTGAGGACTTTAAATATCAAAACATACAAACATTTGTTCACGTGTAGTTTGGTTTGTCAGATGATCAAATCGATGATCAGATAGCTGATTCATTTTTAAAACAATGCCCTAATGTCTGCAAATGTGTTGGATTCTAGAAATATTTTATCTATAACGAATTGTAATGATTATTAAGAGTGACTATAAACTGTTTGAGTTGGCAAGGCTTGTCCTCCTTGTGACTAAATGGCATTCAATTTTGTGTATCAGATAAACATTGATACTTGCAATAGACTTACTAATTCATTTACTTTAGATGCCCCTTCATCCACTGCTCCTCCCCTTCCCCCCGATGAGAGATGCAGTATACGCAGTATACATCTTATGAATTCACCTGTATGTCACGAAAGGCGAGTAATGAGGACAGAAGTCATGGTAGCCCAATGGGCAGCGTGCCAGATTTGCAACCGAGAAAAGGATACGGATTCTAATCCTACCATCGGCAACCCAGATCAGTTACAGTGGAGTGTTCGTGTGCAACGTACTCAAATCTGACTGCCTTAGCACTACATAATGTGCTTGTGTGACTGTACCACAAAACACCAGACCAAACTAAATTACTTAAGAAACATTAGATGACAGTATTATCAGATACTCTTTCTAGTATTAAAAGCATTTGATAAAATGATCTATACATTCAAGTTATGTCGTCTTCAATATGACATCGTATTTTAAAGTAATAATGCATATATTTTGTACCAAAATAAAATAAAATAATTCCTTACTATAATGACGTGACACACAAGAACGAAAACGTTTAATTTTCTGATTATTTGAAGCCTTCTAAAATGATCAATTTATTACAAGTAATATTCAGGGAAAAGGCAGAATTGAAAATATTTGGAGGCTTTTTATTCTTAAAATTAATACTTTGGAACATTAATGGTACCGTAATAAATATTATTTTAGCATCCTAGATGCATTGGCAAATGAGTTGACGTTAGTGTGAGTATGACTTGCGGTTTGTTTTAGTTCGGTAATAAAATGCAAATACACCAAACATTGCCATGATTGTTTAAGGATTTAAATTGGTAAATGCAGCTGATAGAAGGATAGTTAATTCCTAAACTACTTTAATCAATCCAACAAATTGGCATATGTTTTTAGCAAGAAAAGATCTCATTGATTTCATAGTTCTGAAAGCAAATTACGGCCAGTCAGTTGTGCTTAATATTTAATTAAACAATTACTTAAAATCGAGTATTTCAGTTGCACAACGCATATTCAAAGCATATCTGATGAAATAAAAATTGGAAATAATCACACATTGTCCAATGAGTCGTTGTAGTCATAACAAATGTATGTCAAGACCTATTACTGAAAGTATTCAGTTCTGTAGTGACGGAGTCATTTTGAAATCATGGTTTTAACATGATTCCCCTTGCAATGTTGCTACGGACTAACAATTAGAACGTGCGTTACATCTCTTCCTAAAAATGAAAATGATACTTTGGAATTAAAATTCATTGGTAGTAACCTTCCCTTCAAGCAGTTTCTCTTTTCGATGGTTTTATTGGATTTTCGCCTTCAGAGTAAACAAAACTGAAAATATTACTCCACAGAAACGCTATTAGCATCACCCTTTGAAAACAACATTGTGATTTCATTAAATCAGAGAGAAAACTGAGTTGTGACGTTTGCAACCTCAGTAAATTATACGTGTTCCATAAAATAGGCAGTGCTTATATTAACACATTTGGAGAGATTCTACTAATGTGAATATAGATGTTTAACTTAATCAATTAGTTTATATATATATATATATATATATATATATATATATATATATATATATATATATATATATATACTTTGCTAGAAAACCTGAAACGTAAACGAGTATAAAAGAGGTTTTAAAAGTGTAGTTATAAAACTGTAAAATTGATGGACATGTTTGTGTCCATGAAAATGACATGGATCATTAACCAAGCAAAAATAATTCAATGTCGTACTCTAATGCACGTTATGCAAGGGACCTGTAAAAAAAGAATAAACTGGCCTGAAAACAATGAAATGTGTCATCTAGGTGGTTAGTCAAATTTTATTTTACGTTTTTTACTAATTTCCGTTATGAATCCTTTTACTGATGTTTGCATTTGTTGGCTGAATCCATATCACAGTATCGTTTTTTAAACGAGTTCTGGGAGCTCGTACGTTGATAAATCAATATTCAGGCAAATTACAAGTCACATTAACAATCCCACAAATCTCTCAGGCATTTGGTTATTGCTTTGAAGACAAATTCATTATACCTTTGGTTTTCAGCGTTCATAGATTCAAACAAGAAAGAGTGTTTGAAGTTGATACATGGATTATAAAGCACGGCTGGGTTTTAATCATGCTATCGTAGAGACGTAAGCATTGAAGATTGCTTGAAGTTGAATGGTAAGTATAAATAGGAAGCCTTGCAACATGATATAAAATTAATATTAAAAAATAAAACGCAAATATTCCTAGAATGGAAGAAGAGTGAACCAGCCATTTCAAAGTATATATATATATATATATATATATATATATATATATATATATATATATATATATATAGAGAGAGAGAGAGAGAGAGAGAGAGAGAGAGAGAGAGAGATTTGCAACTTGAGAACTTTTCCATTTTAATTTCATCCGAGACTCGACCAAGAATTCATTCGTAACATTATGATGTTACTTTGTAATGTTAGCTCAAATATTTTTAAAAACATTTACCGATAATGAACTATTAATATTTGACAGCAACCGACAGTTCCACTCAGATGTAACCTACCTTTTGTAATGTTTTCTTTGTTAACACACGTGTTTTATCTACTCTATGTATCTGTGTACTAAATATTCCATATACTTTTAAATGTCCAAATTAATCACGGACCCGAGACAACTCAATAAATTCTCTTAAGTTTAAGAAAATCTTGTATAACCGAGTGAAACGCTGTTTAAGGCGAAGTTTCAAATGACGTGATCCTTGCATTATCGTCGTTTCTCCAGCTTATCGTAGCCCTCTGAACTCTCTAAAAGATTTGATGTTAAGATGACGTAATTAAAGGTTCTGTCCATTAATTAAAAGTGGAAATAAAAATAATTTGCAGTAATCGTATTATATGTGCTGTGTAAGAAAACAAAAAAGTGAAATAAATATATATATATATATATATATATATATATATATATATATATATATATATATATATATATATATATATATATATATATATATATATACTTGGTCGTCATACGAGTGTGTCTGCTACGCACGAGCTCATATAACACCGATTCAGTGCCATCATTTTTTTGGTGATGCGTGCTTAGTCGTGACGGTATATGGGCTGGTGCGTGCAGGCAAGGCGATGGGTGCCATTTACTCGCGGACCTGGGTTCGAAACTTCGTAGAGTACGAATTTAATTTCTTTAACTTTATGATAGTATTGTTTGTATTAAACTATATATATATATATATATATATATATATATATATATATATATATATATATATATATATATAATGTGAAGTTACAAGGGTTTTGCTACGTACCCTAAATTGGCCTCAAAATCTTTTTTTTCTGAATTCTAACGTACTTTTAGTACTTTTGTAGTCGTGGAAGAATTCACTCAATAATACTTATTGATAAGATGAAATTTGTGGTCTTCAATTCTTGTTTTTTGATGAACAATCCATGGACAGCTTCTGTGTAATAATGATTTCCTGTTGAAACGTAAATATCTCAAATAACATGCATACTAACTCTGGTTTCGTGGAATTTTTTATTTATTTTTTTTGTGTCTGTTTTGACTCTAACTACGTAACTATCCGCTATCAATAATTTAAAGGCATTTAGTTATGTAAGTATATCTGGTATAGACAACTAAAATGCTCCAGATTTCAGCAGTGATCTTCCTCAATGCATCGTGACCTAATTATTCGACTTGCACAACGTAACATTTAACAAACTGTTTTTCAAATGAAAATTGTAAAAATTTCTTCGTAGTCCATTGGAATGTTGATATATGTGTTGTTACAATAGTAATAAACGTCTTGGCCAATAATAGTTGTGTCTTTTACACCAAAATTATAGGATATGACAAGTTTCCAAATTCTACAAAAATACATCTACAATGCTTAAAGAAGTTTTAAAGGAATCTTCTTTTATTTATATTAATTGCCCCAGCGCTTAAAATACTATCTCTGCCAGAATTTGTATGGATGACGCATTAATCATGTTTCCATGTAAAAACAAATGATTGGCCATCCGTTCTTTTCATTTCCAACTGTCCATTTGATTGATGCTTTGTGTAGTATCCCTTACGCGTGTCAGAAACCTTAGTGGATAACTTGTGTATTGTGTTGTCTCTGCAAAAAATAATCGGAGATTTAATATATGTAAATTATACTATTATAATACTTTTATACCACTCCACTATTGCATACTTACGGCTGTCATAATCACTTATGAATTGTTATCAAAGAGGCATTTACAACATTTCTCAATTTGATTCACTTGGTGCCAAGGACCGACCATTTTCTGGGTGAAGTAAGGTGTGGTAAGGCTGGAATATGTTGTTTTGTTTTAATTCTAACCAAATATTTGAAAAATTAATGTTCTTGCTCTATCATCAACAAACTAAGATTCGTTTTATTAGTTAAACAAATATTTCTTGAGGTTACAAAAATCCCTGCTCGAAACACTCTCACAGCGGCCTCATCCACCGTCAGCGGAAATATTTGATCCCTAAACAATGATAGTATAAACATTTGTATTGATGCAGACCAAACAAGACATGGGATGAATTAGGATCTGGGCTATACACGGAAGACAAATTCTTGTTCAAGGCAAGGAGTCTGGGGAAACGTTTTGTAAGATATGCTGACATGTATAATGGAGAAATTATTGCTCGGTTTGTATATCGTTCATGTCAAACGAGTGTAGAGATGCTAATGACATCAAAATGCCACAGCAAAAATTACATTAGGTATTCGAGTTATCAGAGCTTTCACTCAGTCAACACAACGCAAACCTTTATCATCGGATATGTCAGTTTAATTAGCAACTCGACTTCAGTTCAAATAAGACGCAAATAAAGTTGACTCCCTGCGAGAAGTATGCTAGACATGAGGGCTTCTTATCTCAGAATCTCCCAATATATCAATTTGAGTATCTGTTATAAACCCACATTCATGTTCATTTTATCTTCTTTTACTGCTGCTTATAACAATTCTGTTTTAAGCACTACGTAAATTAGTAGTCCTGAAAACATAGTGAAACGACTAGTGTTTTTCGCCTTGGGCCCAGGCATTAGTAAAATGCCAATAAATGTAATAAACATGAATTGCCCATTACTCAAGCTCATTAACTACCCAAGGTTAAAAAATACGCAAATTAAAATGTACCCTACCTGACAGACTATGAAAAAAATTAGAAGAAAATTACTAATACAAAATAGCATTTGTTTGATGTCTTTTACATAACATAAATTTTAGCATAACGCTACATTGCACTGGGATGAAGGGTTTCTCGTGTCAAGCGCAATTCTAGATGAGTATCGTGCTGCATAATTAAAAAGCAATACTGTTCGTGTATCGAGCTGTCTAAATTAAATTGCAATTCTTGATGATCGTATGTTGTCTAACTTAAAATACAATTATGGACAAGTTACGTGTTGTCTCAATTAAAACGCAATGCTGTTCGTGTATCGTGCTGTCTAAATTAAATTGCAATTCTTGATGATCGTATGTTGTCTAACTTAAAATACTATTATGGACAAGTTACGTGTTGTCTCAATTAAAAAACAATACTGTTTGTGTATCGTGCTGTCTAAATTGAATTGCAATTCTTGATGATGGTATGTTGTCTAACTTAAAATACTATTATGGACAAGTTACGTGTTGTCTCAATTAAAAAGCAATGCTGTTCGTGTATCGTGCTGTCTAAATTAAATTGCAATTCTTGATGATCGTATGTTGTCTAACTTAAAATACAATTATGGACAAGTTACGTGTTGTCTCAATTAAAAAGCAATGCTGTTCGTGTATCGTGCTGTCTAAATTTAATTGCAATTCTTGATGATCGTATGTTGTCTAACTTAAAATACAATTATGGACAAGTTACGTGTTGTCTCAATTAAAAAGCAATGCTGTTCGTGTATCGTGCTGTCTAAATTAAATTGCAATTCTTGATGATGGTATGTTGTCTAACTTAAAATACAATTATGGACAAGTTACGTGTTGTCTCAATTAAAAAGCAATGCTCTTCGTGTATCGTGCTGTCTAAATTAAATTGCAATTCTTGATGATCGTATGTTGTCTAACTTAAAATACAATTATGGACAAGTTACGTGTTGTCTCAATTAAAAAGCAATGTTGTTCATGTATCGTACTGTCTAAATTAACGCAGTTCCGGTATGATTTATGATTTAGATTTTTAACTTAGCATTTTTATCCAAATGCATTTCTAGATCAGTATCGTGCTGTCTGGATGAGTGTCGTGCTGTCCAAATTAAATTACAATTCTGAATGAGTATCGTGCTGTCAAAATTAAATTACAATTCTGGATGAGTATCGTGCTGTCCAAATTAAATTACAATTCTGGACGAGTATCGTGCTGTCCAAAATTAAATTACAATTCTGGATGAGTATCATGCTGTCCAAATTAAATTATAATTCTGGATGAGTATCGTGCTGTCCAAATTAAATTACAATTCTGGATGAGTATCGTGTTGTTCAAATTAAAAAGCAATTCTGCATAGTATCAACGTGTCTAAATTAAATTGCAATTATGGATGAGTATCGTGCTCTCGAAATTAAATAGCAATTCTGCACGAGTATCAACATGTCTAAATTAAATTGCAATTCTGGATGAGTATCGTGTTGTCCAAATTAAATTGCAATTCTGAATGAACATTCTGCTAAATAAGACAAATATTCAGAATCCATCTGGCGTAATGTTCCCTTTGAGAACTCAAAAAGAGTTTCATGGATCAATTTGCGTTCTATACATAGTTATAAGCCTTGAATTTAGTGTTGAAGATATAATGGTACTATCCGTATATGGTACTGTCAGTCGAGTACTGTGTGGATATTAAGGTACTCACACTCTGTAAGCGTCAGTCGATTAATTTGTCTACTTCTAATTTTGTTGTATATAATTTATCCATAAAGTAACAAAAGCGAATTGGGTATGATTTTGACCAGTTCCACATAGATCCAAGCTAGATTGTCAGTGATCAAAGACACCTAAAAAGAAACAAATGTCAACGATATTTTTGGGGATATTTTCTGACAAGACTTTTATACACGGTCATAGCAGAAATGCATAATGTACTTAACTGGGTTTTTTATTATAAAACCATGGCTAACAGCTTGGAGTGAGTGGGTAGGTGTTTTAAAATTATTAAAAGTGTTTGGATCTTGTAATAGTGAGTGATGGCAATCGCAAAATTCCTGAGAAAGTTGTCTTTTTAAAAAAAGGAAAGATTCTCTTAAGTTGAAACTAAACTCAGAGAATTTTAGTGCGGAAGAAAACATTGAAAATATAATTTATATCTCTAGCAAATATTGAACAGCAGAGTTCTAATTAATCACTGAAATCAACATTATTAAAATCATTCATTTCATATAGGGCTGCCACATTTGCAAGAAATTAAAAACGTTTATACGAGGTAATATTTCAGTTAAACTTTGCCGTAGTAAACCATAATGGAAGTGGCTGTCTATTGTTATATGTTTATGCTCGTCAAAAATAAAAAGTGAAACCAACAAGCTTTGTTAAAATTTAGCAAAATATTTTTCCCTAGAAAATAAGGTAAAAAGGACTTACGTTTATGAAACTAATCTAAAGTTAATCCTAGAATTAATAAATATAAGTCCTATCAACGAAAAGTTCTCAGTGACTCACAGTTTGAATATCGATGAAGTTCCAAGATGGAAGGCGATGTCTTCTATAACCTGCTTTGTGTCGTCGTGTCAACAGTTTCTTGTTGAATAACAAGAATTCCAGCTTTAGAATCCAGTATAATTTTTAGTAAATGTCTTTGTTCTAGAATTAGTTTCAGCACGGGATAAAGTTTTCAAGGAAAATAAATTATTGATTTAGTTAAATAGAAAACTGCAAATCAAACCGGCAACAACAAAATAATACCTTTGAGCTCCGAAGATATGAATTATAACTGACCAAAAATCACTATGAAATGTCGGTTTAAATCCTAACTACAAGGAAGAATGGAGCACCTGATATGGTTACGTCATCACTTCCTTTAGCGCTGCGTAGAAACATTATATGTCAATTATCATATACGCCATGTACGGATTCGACTTTACCGAACGAATCTTACGATAAGATACAATAATTTTAAAATTAAAAAAACACCCAGCTTTTTACTACAAAGCTTAACTGGCGCTGAATCTAGGTCAGCAAAAGATACACAGTTTCAAAGTACTGACTGTTTATCAGGTCAAGACGAACTGAACTGAATTTTCCTGAAATAATGTCAGATTCAGTGAATAAAGCTCCCGTTACAATAACAGATAGAGAAATAAAATAAAAGAGAGTTTAAATCTAACAAATAAGTAATTAAATTACATATACGTAACACTTTAACAAAAAGTAAGAATTAGTCTCCTATTAATAATATCCAAGAATAATTGTATATCTTGCTAAGGTATATACCTACATGTCTTTTATAAAACAAAATACCAATAGCTTTAAAGTTTATTGTCTTACACGTTAATTCTGATATACATGGATGATTCATGACTTCAGCTGAACATACATTACTGTGTTTACTTTTCACATCGTACATATGTAACTACCGTATAAACTGCTTATAAATACAATAACAGAACTAAAGTTCCTTCATCCAAAACTAATTGCTACTAAATAAAGTTTATTGTAATTGTCTGCATATCAAATGAATGTAGCGATAAAAAAATTAAAACAATGAAAACTGTATTAAGTTGTTAATCTGTCCTATTTTTAGAAGCACTGTTAGTGAATATCTTTATATGTTTGCTTGGGAACATTTGAAAGTACCGGTACAACGGTCTCAGAAAACTAATTTACTTGTATTTCATCCCTCCATCGCCTACCTCTGTGAAATCAGACGTTAGATTGCTTGCTTTGTCCCTATTTTAATTTTCAATCATTGTAAATATTTTTTGTGTCTTTTGTCAAATGCATTATTCATTTTAACAACAATGATTTCCTATTCCTTTATATAACAAACAATAAAGATGATATCATTTAAAAGTGTACACGTAGCCTCCCTTATTACTGGATCAACTGTGCAAATGTACTGTGTGACAGGAGTCATTATTGTGTTGGGCAAAATTAATCGAGCACTATTTTAGAACTGTTCACAATATTATGAACCAGACAAGTTTGTTATTTTGTAACACGATTTAACATGATATGTGTTTTTACACCTATCAGCTCTCCAGCCTTGAATTACCCCTCTTGTGTATTGTAATGTGCAAACGTGATAGTTGCATGTCGGTTTTAGGCGGAGATTGTGTATTTGTTCCTGTGCTGTTTTAAGGCATGGGCACACTGGGATATTGCCCAGGTCCTCACTCTTCTAGGGGCTTCATGCTGCCCATATTGTTAATGAATATTAGGGCCAGTAGCGGGCCCCAGTGCATTGCTTTGCCCAGAGCCTTCAAGGTTGTTAAGATGGCACGGATTTGTTCCCCAAATGTTTATATTGTGATATATTAATTGAGTTGTGATTCCATTTTCAGATACTCTTATGTGATTATGTTACCTCGCGTTATCATGTTGGCATGGGAGTCATTATATCTTACCTAGAATGCACAACTACTATATCTCATAATATTTTTACTTTTTCTACATCAGACTTGTTATATTATTGTTAGTGTCAATTATTACGCTTTAATTGACTTATTATTAATTTCATAATGAACATGCCTAACTGATTATAGAAGAGCGATGTCAAAAGAGTGGCAAGACCAGTCCATTATTTGGAGCCATCTCTAATTACATACCAAGTTGCTTTGACGAAGAATCCGCTTCTCCAGGCAAATGGCATCACTAATTATGGTTAGTTACTTAGTATTCTATTATATCATATCGCTGTCCCACGTCAGATCACTTTTGTTATAATTTTTTTAACATTTTTATGTTGCTAGATCGATACTATTAATATATATATATATATATATATATATATATATATATATATATATATATATATATATATATATATATATATATATATATATATATACAATATTTTATTGGTTTTCCTTCAAAAGGCCATGCTTGTTATTTTGTATTTCATCCTTGTTTTTTATTTCTCTCTTTTCTTCCATAACCGAACAAGTTTGTAAAATTTTTATTGACATGGGCTGATGTTAATGTACATTAACCATATCATCTATGCAATAACGTCATATCAGACTATTTTTAGTTTTCTTTGACCATATTAAGGAGGAGTGTACTATCAAAATGGTTATTGTAACTTTTATTGTCATAATCATTAACATTTTTATAACTCTTTTGTGAACCGAATAGTAATAATTCATCTACGTTGTCTTTGTTCGTTTCCCGTGCAAATCCTAGGCTAATGTTTTTATTACAAAAATCATCAAAATCATTAATTTTACCGTCGATGCCATTTATCAGTGTCTTCTGTAATGAACGGTCACTTCTGATAGATTGAAAGTCATAATGCAATATCAATTGACGTAGCAAGTATGCAAATTCTTTTCAAAATAACTGATAGAATCATCCTTTTCTAAAACCAGGTTTTTTTCATCCACTAGAATATTAACATTTTCCATAAAGAATAGCAATCATTTTAATACGAGTGATTAAACGCTTATTCCCATAAAGGTCAAACGAATACGAAGATCAGAAGTATCCTTTGATCTGGTGCAATTTATAGCTTTACTTTAAAACAATGGAAATAGATCTTTTTTTGCTGATTGAATATTCCAGCAAAATACATCTATAATAATTGGCGCAATGCGTTTTTTGTTAGAAAACTTTAATGTGTCATGTGAAAATACCAAATTAGAATCTTGCCGTTTCATACAGTACTGTCTTCTTGAGTTTATTGCCATGACAGACAAGGGTTACCTCGCGAGAGCGAAAAATACAATAAGAGTTCCTTTCAAGCTTCGATATTTCTTCCGAGACAAGACAAGAAAAGAGAAAAGTTTTATTACACTCAGGTTATAATACGCAACATATGATGAAAATAGCATTGTCTCATTTTGCATGCGAGTACGTCACCGATGGACGATTTTTGTTTGCTCACAGTAAATGAAAAATAACTCAGTTTGACATTATTATTACATTATTAAAGTCATTACTACAGTGGGATGAGACATGTAATATCAAGTTTTTGAAATGATTAAATTCTGGATGATTTAACTTATTTACTAGACCATATACATGTTACAACACTTGCCTTCAACTCACAGAATAGAAAATACAAGTCCAGTATTTGTTATAATAAATTAGGTTTATTGTGCACAAGGTTGGTAAATTGAGATAAATTCATTTCTCCTGTTTTCTTACATTCTTACAATATAAAACAAAGGTGAAGTCACGTTTTCCTTGAAGCAAATAATCATCAGGCACATCTCCAGCATTTAAACTACTTATCCCTTCCCAGCATTTATGGCTGGTTGGGGCTTAGCAGTGACAATCTGTGTTTTCCGAAATGTGCGTTTTAGTGTGGGTGTGGGTTTCCCATGTCCGCTCTTTAGTGTTACGGTGCTTGTGTTTGATTTAAAATATATAAATTTCGTATATAATTTTATAGGGTTACTCTACATTTTGTTCGTCAAATTTTCGAGTTTCTTTATCCCATAAAACATGGGAAGGTTACACTCCCTTCGTTTGCATGTGCTGGCAGTGGGCTTGGCTTCTATCCTCCCTTGCTTGAACGTAGGATCGTACTTTCTTCCCTTATAACTATCAGGTTCCAGGACTGGTTTACTCTCCTTTAATCCCGACTAAAAGTTATTTCACGAAGTGACTCTGCCAGAGGCAGGATGTCCCATGTTGTGTTGCTAGTGCCTGCTTTGGTGTAAGTGTTCCTTTGAGGTGTTAGGAAGGCAATATCTAAATCAAATCAGATATAGTTGTTTTCCATATATATATATATATATATATATATATATATATATATATATATATATATATATATATATATATATATATATATATATATATATATATATATATATATATATAAAATTTTGAGTGATATATTTTGAGTAAGCCAGACATTTTTTATAAATAAGTAAATAAACAAGATGTCTAGGTTCATTCATGTATTTGTTTGGTGTGAGCATTTGCTATTTTGTTTGTGTTGTATATTTTTCTATATGCCTTATTATATTGGTGTCCGGTTATGGTTGGGGTTATTGCTCCACCATAGCGCCTTCTTTTAATGGCTTTTTGTTTTATTGCGGGTGTTGTTAGAGCTTTGTTCATTATCTTTAATCTTTAAATTGAAAGTCACTGAGCACGTGAAATAAGAGTTATGTTTTTCTCTCCAGCCAAGTACCTTAGTGCTTGGGTGTGGTTTTAATAAGTATTTTTAGGTATTAAATTAAGGATGCCGTGGCACCTAAATATAGGGTGGGGTGTTTGTATGTATACATAAGTACCTTAGTACTTTATGTGGGACTGAAAACCCGTAGTGTCATTTTTTGAGAGAGTTTAAAAGGTGGAGTAAAGAAGAAAAGGCAGAAGGAAGAAGATTTTGTATTTTTTTTTTATGCATACGCGAATACATTTCATGTTGTATTTGTAATGTAAGTTGAATATGAAAACAATTGCATAAATATCTTAAATGTTTGATTGGGTGTATAACTATTAGCCAAAATATAAAGAATGAGATTACAGAAGCAAGACCCCTACTGGTAAGTCTTTGTTTGAGTGCACACACGGTGGCTTACTTATCCAGATAGTCCTGCTTCTGTTTAATTAAAGTTAAATATAGAGAAAAAGGTTATCATTACTGTTTAATTGAAGTTAAATGTAGAGAGAAAGGTCATCATTAATTATATATGTTCCATTATGGAAAACAATAAAGGTATCAGTTGCAATACTCTGTTGATAGGTTCTCTTTAGAGTGCACACATGTTGGCTTACCATCTGTAGAGTCCTGCTCCTGTTTGGGTTGCGTTTGAAATATGAGTTTGCAATTCCATGATCAGCACCCTTCACAAGCTTCAATGGAATAACCACCGCGAATATGCTGTTCATGCTATGTTGTTTAAGTTACATACCACTTGTCATATAATAGAACAAATCAGCATGAACAATAATCAGGGTGGCTTCATTGCTCAGAGTGAACAAAATTCAGCAGGTAATCCTGGTTCAAGGTTGCCTAATTGGATAAATATGTGGAAAATGAGAATTACACAATAATTGCAACTGATGACTATTTTGCTAATCATTAACTACATAAAATAATAAAATACCCACCCCAGCCTAATTAAAACATGAATATATAACATTATAAAATATATTATCCTACATTCAAAAAGTAAAAGAGGATCTTTTGTTTTCATTTTGACATTGATCATCAAACTCAATAATTTGCTTACAGTATCCACACTGGCAACTCTGAACAATAGATATTGCTTCGCTCAGTGCTGCTCCTACTTCTGTTATTGTGTCTACGCTTGATCTTATTGACGTGGGCAGATTTTGGCACACTTTCCTGGCGTGTAGGCGTCAGGTTTATTTCCTCAATTTCGATTTCTTGTACTGGCATGTGGTTCTGTGAGCAATGTTGAGTTTCTGAGTTATGACTGTTATTCGATTCCCTGATTTCATACTTACTGTGTTGCATTTCTATTTAGCTAGCGGTGCATATCTCGTTTGAGTCAAAAATCCATAATTCGGTCCTTGAGTCATCGATCTGATATGGGGTGCACTTGCTGTAGTTGAATCCATTGTGGTTCCAGTGTAGCTAGGATCCAGAAAAAAAAACCCCGTGCTTCATGCATCGTAACAAGCTTGTGGTTTATGTATAATTTATCCATCACCAGTAGGTCATGAAAGTTTCACTTTCAAGCTTCTCTGTACGCAGCCAGAAGCAGTTTTATTTGTTTCAGTAACTCTTTAGGAAATTGTTCAATGATCCCAAATTTTTATTTCGTAACTTGTCTGATTATGTCTTTCTTTTAAAATATTATGTCCTTCAAATATGTAAATTTTGTTATAATGAGTCGGGGTCGATGTCTGACATCACTAGTTTGCTGTTGCTTCATTCTGTGAACTCTTTCAAGAGTTCTACCCGCACTGATGTCTAATTCGTTTTTGATAAGATAACTTAAGACTTTCTCAGTGTTTTCCTGCCACATGTCGTTGATTTTGCAAGTAGATATAAAGAAGTGGAAACACTTTAAACAAAAACAGCATCTGAAGTTGCATCAGAGTTTAAATGAATTTATGAACTAAGATCCGGACCACAAGGAGGTCTGCATTGGCCACAGTAGCTACATGTTGATCCCGTCAGATAAATTCTTGGTACAGTATCATCGCTGATGAAAAGCATAATGTCATAATCAGACGAGGACACACTGAAATTCATCGTAATCAGGCAATCGTTGAACGATTAAATCGAACACATGCTGAACGGTTATTTGGATATCAATCTGCAAAGGAAATATCCATTGACTTTTAGTCCAGGACGAGATCTCGGAAATGGGTTGAAATATTATCAAATGTGAAAACTGCGTTGAAAAATGAAATTACTCGTGCAAATTTTATGAAACCAGCAAATACAATTACAAAGAACCATATACCTCGTAGCAATGATTACAAACAACGACTTGACATTTTAAAACAACCAATGTTAGGTAATGTGACTGTTATGTATATTCATGAACCTGGTGAACCTGAAAGGGGTAACAATATGAGCAACCGATCACATCTGGAGCATGACCACACACACAATTTCCAGCGTGGTTAGATCCACAGGTAGACCCGCCATCTACAGGATGGATTCAACTGCTCCTCCAAGTGGATTTGTAGGTGAACAATTACAAGCAATTACTAAAGACACATAATTACCACCGCGTTCACTTTTTAAATTAGCACTCGGACGTCGATTGTATTCAAGACAGGTCAGCAACACATTATCAAGATCAAAATTTCTTCTGTCTACGGTGAGTTGTTTTGAATTATTACTCTAATATTCCCATAGCATACTACAGTTACATCTTGCACAATGATTATTATGTCGCTATTTTAGCCTTATAATTAATTCAACATTGACATCAAAATCGCGATTATTTTTTATCACATTGTTAATAACAAAATAGTATTTTTTCTTCTTACGCCAACAACTTCGTTGGTGTCGCTAGCAGTTTGATTATTATTTATAATAACCCTGTGTAGTTGAGATTTTCTTCTGACTCTAGATGCTGCGAGATAAATTAAATTTGTCCACTCGATTCTGTCATCGATAATCCAATTATTTGTATCAGTAATAATTAATCATTGTGACCAGTGAATTGTCATGTCATATCATAATTTCCACGGTGTATTATTCATACTCATCACAATCTCAACAACTTCAGCATCAATCAGAACAATACAAGATTTCTTTTTTTTTGGTTTGTTTGTTGTTTGTTTTTTTTTCATTTGTTCCCGCAATCTCAATTTCAATATTTTGTCATCGAGTATCTGCTGGGCGATAAAATAATGGTACAGGTAAAGTTGAAATCATTTTTTATGTAACAGAAATAATTTCGCTCGCATTTCATCACGATCTATATTTCTACTCGCAAATATTAAATCATTTGGCCTCCATAAATTCCAAACATTATTCACAAGAGTTTCCGGAATTATTTCATTTTTAGGTTCATCATTTAACGGATATATCGCGTGCATAACTACCGCTATTGGGTACGCTTGTTCTTAATACGGTTTATCAATACATGTCATCATACCTGCTTAAATTTGTTATTTAATGTAACAGTATTATTTCTAGTAGCGCGTATATGCTCACTTTTGTCAATGATAATCTAAGTATCATCATCTGTCTGTACAAAAAATTTTACTAGAATAATATATCGCTGACTGTCAAAGTAGTTATTAATATTTTTACCTCGCCCGTCACTCATTCTAGCATCAACAACATCACTGGTGTCTTTCATGATTATGAATGCTGACCAAGTATAAACCGCACCATCGTTGCGAAATTCATTTTTACTTTCACGGATACTATCGATTGTATCGATATTTATCACAGTCAGATCTTGCATCAAATAATTAAATTTTGATTTGGGTAATTTGTCCAGATCAAATCTTCCAGTGGAAGTTTCAAATGCGGATAATTTCTAAAATTCCTCCATACTATAATTAAGGTAAATATATGCTTAATACAAGCAAATAACAAATTTCCATGGCTTATGATTGGAGTTTTAATTATTTTTAATAAATCATGTTTAAATGAATTTTGTGGCCAATACATGCAAAGCTCTCGCAGAGGTAGACTAGGACCAAAACCTTGTTTACGATGCTGTGCTGGGATCAGAGGAGAAATCCAGCTGTGTTTAGCGTATTGCAGTAAAAGATACAGAAACCTGAAACGATATTATAACAAGTTGTCAGGTGAATCTCCGTTAAACCGATGAAGACACTATGGCCAGATGTCAAAAAATTCATTTCGAAAAATAGTGTTTTTATTGGGTCATCAAAGACGGACTTGTAATTGATCATATTAATTCAGAGCCAACAGATAATTCTTTAGAAAATTATCGAATTGTCACATCAAATAAGAATTTAAAATTCGGAAGAGTTGGTTATAATGATAAGACTCCTAGGTCAGTTATATCTACAAATGCAGGGACTAGCGAAAAGATAATTTTTGATTATATGAATTCGGTTGCTAAATATTTTGGTATTCACTATAGTTCGGAACAACGTGCGGCGGAAAATATTATCAAATCAACATATTCTGTTAAATACGATCAAAAATTACATTCCGGTATGTATAATAAAGTGAGATCAATCCGTCATCACTGACAGAGTAATCAGCAGTTGTCTCCGCGTTTTGTTTTGTTTTTGTTTGTTTGTTGTTGTTTTTTGTTATCGCCTATACAGTGATAATAATCAGTCATCACTGATAGAATACAGTACTGCAGTCTAATCGTAATGCTTAAATATCTCTCCAGTCCAAACATCTCAACGTTGTGGATGTATTAATTGCAGAAAATATATCCTCAAACAAACATAAAAACCTCAAACGTGATATTATATAATCAGCCAATATAGATCGTATCGGACGACACTATAGATCGTATTAGACGACACTACACTAAATGAATATATTTAGTTCTGCAGTCAAGGCGAAAGAAATATTCCAGAATAATATCGATAGATGCGTCATAACTTGATCATTTAACCATGACTGCACCAGGAAGGCTTAAAAATATGGTGTTTTAACAAAGCAGAAACAGCAGAAATGCATAAAACTGCAGATTTTATTCAGAATCAGAAAATTATTCTTTTGGTGTAGTAATTTGCACAGTCAATGACCATGTACTAGTAAATACGGGTCCGTTTGAGACATTGCGAGTAGTTATATACTTAAATTTTAACTGTTTATTCGTAAGGGATTTGATAGTCTTGGGGTTAAGGCGTTTGTGTGCAGATCCACTAGTGTAAACGTTGCGTGTTCGAGTCTCCAAAAATCCTAAAGATCTTGTATTCAGCGACAGAAGCTATTATAGTGGGGAGCAAGCCCCGTGAGATTTCATGTAACCTCACCATGTTGAACAATCTAGTGAGTGCTGTTTTGCACTTACTCTGTGTTTGATTTGGGGTATATGAAA
Source organism: Potamilus streckersoni (assembly GCA_016746295.1). Taxonomy (NCBI): domain Eukaryota; kingdom Metazoa; phylum Mollusca; class Bivalvia; order Unionida; family Unionidae; genus Potamilus; species Potamilus streckersoni. Next base: position 1,239,331 of record JAEAOA010000531.1, read on the forward strand.
TTGCTTGCGCCCCTAAAATAAACAGCAGGGTAATGTTACCTCGTAATCAATGAAGCGGTGCCCACATAACGCATTTAGAAATTATGTACGCTGGACTAAAATGTCTCAATAAGATGCCTGTGGGTTACAAACCATGAAGGGTTCCCGTGGACGATAAAAGAAAAAGGAACTCGTAGGATTTTATTGGTAAAGACTTTACCGGCAGAAAGGACCCCAGTGGAATGGTAGACCGAATGTTATAGTTGCAGTTTCTTTGTATTCAAACTATATATTTTACTTTTATTTTTATTCAAAATGCTTTTACTTTTGTCTGATTCAGAGTATATTTTTACTTTCATCTGATTCGTGAATATTTTATCCGATTCACAAATTCTGGATGTTGCAGAGCTAAATACGGACAGCCTATACAAGCCAGTGATCTTCTCGGTATATTTGATAGAGTTATTTTGCAGTGTCTATGTTGATGTTTCTGATAATACTGTGTACTCTATATTGTTAGCTCGTCCGTGACGAGATTAGTTTGTTTCAAAAGCTGCTGCGTTAAGTGCGGCTGGAACCGCGACCGGAATGGCTTTAAAGAAAACAGCTGGACATTGATTTAAAAAATCGACGACGACGAGGTCATAGTCTGAAACTTCCAGGATCTCGACCAAACAACGTTAGGGGTAGCGGATTAAGAATTCCAGGAACCCCGCGATAGTTTCACTATCAAAATTTGATTTACTCGATGCTGCTGCGAGATTGCGTATAAAGAATTTTAGAGATGGTTTTATGCGTGATCAATCGACAAAAAAATCTGTCAGAAACAGGTATTAATCTCGATAAAAGCTCAGGTTGTGGAACTCACTGGGTCGCGTACGCGATTGATCCTCGCAGAATTGTTTATTTCGATTCGTACGTAAAGCTACGTTAAAAATCAAATCACATCACATCACATTTGTTGCTGTTGTTCTGTTGACAATTTTATTAACGAAATATAACCATATATCGCATGAATATATTCCATATATCTTGGATTACTGTTTAGAGTTTGATCAAAACCATAATATATGCAAAATATTTATTTGTACCAAGTTTCGCTACTTAAAGTATCATCGGCGAATTCAGGTTTTAAACATTTATTTCGAATATCATAACTTTTCACAGCACTCGCAGCTAATTGGTTTATATTTTTGGTATGTCTGATATCATTAATAACATCTTTGGTGAATTTATCAGAAAGACTAACCCTGACTTGTGTTTATGGTTCTTGTTGAGTATCATCTTCTTCTAGATCTATTGTTTTAGTTAGCTGAGCTGCAGCGATGTCCGCGGAAAGTTGTCGTATATTTTTTCTCTTTTTACTTCGCTCCGCTTTTTTCAGTTTGTTTCGCTGTTTTGTTTAACATAGAAACAATACCTTTATTAGTTTCAGTGATAGGTTTAAATAATTTTTCAACGGATTCTACAAATTCTTATGTTTGTTGATGCTCTTGTAATTGTTGTTTGACAGAATCACGGACAGATAAATATTTCTTCACTGCTTCTAGTCGCTCTCGAGCTAATCTTGCTGAGTGAACTTCACCAGTCATTATTGATATAACGCAATGCTTTAATTACAGCAGCAGAGAGGGTGGTTTGACAAAACTGAACGCATGAGTATATAAAAGAACATTCAAAAAATTGTATAAACTAGGATGTCGACAGCGTAGTAATAGCTCGAACTAACCCTGAAGAGGAAATCTCGTTTCGGTTAAAGGTTTCAGTTTGGCGTTGTTGACTTTTTTAAAAATTTTGTGAATGGGAATCTTTATTTTTAGACAAACTTGCACGAAACCAATTTGTAGGGTCCACCATCTCTGCTGCTTATTATCAAACGGCTACTTTTATGAAAGATTAACTTTCAGCAATGTAAACCGTCTTTAACCAAAAATAACATGTCAAAAGGAAGCCGTATGTGGAAAATGGAATTGGATGTAAAAGTATTTTCCATTATCAGCCTGACTCCTAGTGTAATATTAATAAGTCTTCAAAACAATTGGCTTCAATCTCCTTTACCCTTTCGAAAAAACGCTTGGGTATCAACCATCTTAAATGGCCTTCTGAAAAGCCAACTGGCCATTGTTTCAGTTGTATGTCCTTTTCTTTTTTTATATTTAAAATCGGTTCATAACTACTCTTGTAACTTTCATATAGTCTTTATAATTGTGAAGTTTTATTTTTAAAAATAGCAACATTTTAATTATTTCCTGTCGCTTTCCTGTATATGCTGGATTAATAATGCATCCGCTTGATAAATCGATTACTGGCGCGATATATATGAACACTTTAAAAAGACAATACGTAACGTTCATTGTTTGGTAGGTGTTCTGTTATTTATCCAGTAATATTAAATACTGCGCTGTATAAGATAAATGCACATGGTACAATTATGTTCTGTATTCTAGACTGGTAAGCGTGAAATACTAAGGCAAGGTATGGCTTCTGCATGGCGAAGCAACTGCTTTTTTAAAATTAGTTTCTTTGGCATCTGTAGCCATTGATATGTCCAGACCAGACACAAAAAGAGCAAATTAGTTTCCGACTACATCTGCATAAGTCAAAAATGATGGTCTCGAAACTGTATACTTCCCTTTCGTTCTATTGCAAAATTCCGAGGCACTATTTGATAGAATAACCCAGGAATTATTTTGCAGTCTCCTCATTCTTTGTACCTCGATTCGCATTGTACAAACAATATTAAGATGAAGCGATTGATAAATCGCGAATTGCATCAATATTGTTTTGCGTCAGTGGCTTAGAAAAAAACCAATTCTGATCGAGAAAGAATTAGTCAATGTGTAATAATTCCAATATTTAAGTCTATTAGTCAATGTGTAATAATTCCAATATTTAAGTCTATTAGTCAATGTGTAATAATTCCAATATTTAAGTCTATTAGTCAATGTGTAATAATTCCAATATTTAAGTCTATTGTATTAACTATTCTAATAATCTTTACTTCAAATCTGCGAAAATGTCCAAATCAACAATTTTACTATTGTATAAAATAAGTTGTGCTCTGGCTTTCAAATAAATGTCGGATTCCAACTCTAATGCTTCCATGAGTTAATTTGCACTTTTTCTTAGTTTTATGTTGAATGAACAGATCATTTATTTTCAAAGTTCCGACGGAGGAAATATTTAATGCCCTATTTATGCCCCACTTTATGTATCGCTTTACATATAGTTTCTCTGGCTCATGAAGATGTGTCAAGAAAATTTAGTGATGATAAGGAAGTCGGTATTGAAGTAAGTACACCTCTGGTGGCCTAGTGGTTAGAACGTATGCCTCTGATGCGGGAAGGTGTGGGTTTGATCCCCGGTTGAGTCATACCAAATACTTACAAAAATGGTACTAACAGCTTCCTCCCTTGGCGCTCAGCATTAAGAGATTAGTGTTAGAACTGGTCGGCCGAGTGTCAGGATACTGTGACTGGGTGGGTCATCATGATACATGTCTGCGGCATGATGCCCCAGTACTAGACATCATTATTATGAACTGCCACACTGCAGACATCGTAGCGATATGACTGAACAATTGTTAAAGCTACGTTAAAAATCAAAAACACATCATACATCACATTGAAGTAATTGACATATATAATACATAACACATAACTTTGATAGTTCGCAAAACACTAATAACATGAAACGTTTCATAAGCAGTTCTTGAACAATGTTACGCTTAAAATTATCTTTATTTCAGAAAAGGGCTGAAATCAATTTTAGTTCCCAATAAGTATTTCACGCTTCGATTAACCAAACCTACAGCTTCAATCTCTCACAGTTTGTTTTCCCATTACCCGTATATTTTGGCTACCTTTATTTTATTATTTGTTTATTGGTGTCTATAGCGATATAATGGTAATTGTCCATCATATTTTTCAGAAATTAAAGTGAAGTCATATGTAGTGGCAAACTATTTTTAATTTGTGTTACTTAACCCGGCAGACATAGAATTTATATCCTGTTGCGTCCTAATGGATACACTTTGGATTCTTTATGTAGGATATAATTTAATGGATCCTACGTGTGCTTAACAAGTATCTAATAAGTGCTTGACGGCATCGAGAAATTGGAAATTTGCTTGATCACCCCACGCCTTGCATTTGTATAAGAAGTCACCAACTGAGTAGGTAATAAAAGATTTTCTTTTCATCATGCTTGTTTGCTATGATTTAAACTCTAACAAATATTTTTCAAATTAAATGATAGGAAACTATAAAGGCATGCTGTTTTAATAACCTAGTTATTCCTTCTGAAAAACGAACTATAGTTAATACCATTTATTTATTGGTGTCTAGATTCCTAATTTGAAATCATTTGTCACTCAGTGCTACCGTAAAGCACTTCAACGGATAACGTAAAACAAACCTCTAATAGAGGAGAAGAAAACTTTGTTACGATATTTTCGTTTAATTGCGTGCGTAGAGACAAGCTTCTTTGTATTGCACTAGACGAATCTCTCTGAGACCATGCTTTATTAACTGAAGACATATATCAAAAAGACATATGCACGTACAAGTTCAGTTTAGATTTAGAGACGTATCATTTTCTCCACACGGGCATACAATATGAACCTTGACACACAAGATAACACACGAAATGTAATGCATTCATTTTTACAATACATTTGAAACATTTTAAGGAGTTTTGCATCAAAACAGCTAAACAAGGTATAGTTAAGGATGATATTGTATGCTAACACCTTCATTTATATATTTTTTCTAGGGCAAGCATCTATGAAGATTATTATTTTTATATAGGTCTTTATCGATACGCAGCTCGTCAATTTAGGATAGCGAATATTACATAGGCAGGTTTCAACAGTATCCTTGTAATTCCTCATGATGACTACGGTATATCAACTTGTTAGCGCCTAGTTATTTTACTGGAAGCTACATTGAACTGGTACAATAGGTCGACGATATCATATTTTGCAAATGCAAGTTTAGTGCAAAATCATCAAACCAAATATAACTTGATAGTAGAAACATACACTTGCATAACACAGATACGAGTATATTTACTAGTAAAGAAATGTACACAATATTGGAGTTGAGACAATATCCTTTGACACTCCTCTTGTGATCTTGTCAAGAGACTTGAATCGGGGAAATATGTCAGTCTTGCACCGTAGCAGGAAGTGTATGTATGTATATAAACAACAGAAATCATATAGCGAATAACAAATCAATTTAATGACTGTTTGATACCAATTGAACTCAGCTATATAGAAAGCCATATTAAGTTCAAATAGGTATGTAATAAACTAATATACCGCACAACGAAGTGATTCAGGCGTGTACGAATGCGTGTAAAGACTGGTGGGTCAAATTTTAAGATCGGTTGTACGATTCATCGATTATATAGAAACGAAGTGGTAACATGGAAGGGAAAAATCTAGTTAACTTCATATCAAAAGCAAATAATACAATTCGCAGATGATGAAGCTGTATTTAACTCTAACTGGATAAAACAACCTGACTAGTAGGAAAGAAATGTACATACATCAACTCAAAGCCAACTGATGAACATCGGTATACTCTGCCTTTAAGCTGATATCCATACGATTTCATTCGGAATGTCTCTTATAGACAGACACTGGGTAATGCACACAAAAGGCTCCGACGATATAATGTTCCAAACAAAGTCTGAGAAGTTCTCTGTACATTGGATTAACTGAGGCAATAACAAAAGTCTGACAGCGGAGGCATCACAAAACAAAACAAACCGCAATGACTTTCTGTAATATAGAGAGAAGGAAAAGTGAATCGGATACCATTCATTCTGAACTACGATCCATACAAATCAAAAGTAGGCAAAATCATCTAAAAATCTAAAAACATTGCACATCGATAAATATTGTGCCAGACAAAGGTTAAACCAACCAATATAAGCCTAACGTGGACCGAAATTCTCAGACATCGTAGTCAGAATGAAGCTAACAACAATAAAAATCAAAGACCAGTCTAGCAATTCTGGTGCTGTGGTTATAGAAGTTCCAAACCCACCATTACATTTTCTAGCATAGCGACGAGTAAAAGCTTGAACATACATGGCCCAAACAGAACGTGCACAAAAGGAATTTGATTTATATTATATTGCATGATCTGCATCTGTAGCCCTCAGTATGTCCGTGAAACTGAAAAACTACACAAAAGCAGAAATTATCACGGCTCTTATTGGATAACAAAGAAGCTGGCCAAAAGTCCATTTCCATAACATTTTTCCCCTCGCCAATCTTTTCGAGATATAAGACGGCAATTTCTCAGCGCTATTTATCTCTCACTGAGTCTTTATCAAAGCAAGCCAAAAACAAAGACACACACAAATTTGAAATTAGACAAGCTTACTTAATTATTAAATTTGTTAACAAGTTTGATGTTTCACCTACTTGGCTTCAATCTAACTGATGATGTAAAATTGTTGGTATTGGGTTTTAAGCGGATGAGCTATAGTGCAATATGTTTTTATGCAAAGGTATGGAACTTGGAATACATGGAAAAATACACAAAAGAACTAGTTAATATAGTGAGCGAGTTACGAGTAAAATGAATAAATCATTTAAGTGAAGAAGTTATAACTGTAAACAAATGATGATTTTTGCGCGTGGTTAATCTTTTCTAATCTGTTTAAAATGTTTGGTTTCAATGTTTTAATGCATCATCTCCAGTCAGATTTCGTTATTTCCTTACTTAGAAACTCCAGTTTTAACTAGGTTTAAACGGATGAAACTTTTTTTTAACTCTTACAAATGCATATAAGTCATTGTTTTGGTAACCATACTTTTTTGGTGAACAGAACAGTACAGAACAAACCTTTTTTATTTAAAAAAAAATAATTTCTGGCCACACCTAAGTGCCATATGAGAATACCACAACTGCTACAATATTTTAAGGCGACGCCACTATTGAGATCAAAATCACATCATAGGTCAACATTTACAATCATAGCAAAACTAAACATTCTGACGTTTAAGAGCTCATTTGGGTAAATAAATATAACATTGTTGTCGTAGAGCACAATGTCTGTCAAGGAGTGTACAAAGGGTGTATGAGAGAGAAAATTAAGGAAATGATTATATTGTTGTGAAGTATAAAAAATTTACGGTTCCACTGATAGCAGAAAGTTTCTATGTTCATGTCATTATTTAAACAATGGTACAATCTCCCCTCGGATGATGTTACCTGGCGATTTGCATTCCCGTATATAAAGGTCTTTAAAGTTTATATCATGCTTTTTATTCCTATACGATTATCAATACATTCATAATACAGAAGGTCCGTTTTTCCAACAGTTATCAGTGCATTCTTTATGCTATTCAACAACAAATAATTTAACCCTGTACTTCCTTATGATAAATAAATATTTCGAAGATTCCCCTTACGAAATGTCTAACCTAAGCACTACATTATTTCTACTTTAAAATCATAATGAACAACACCATCGTGTGCAATGGAATTGTCAAGGACATAATTCCAATTCCAATGATTTTTTTTTATTTTAGTAAGTAATAAAAGTTTTTAAAAGATAAGGATATCACATTTTAAAATTACTTTATTTAACATCTACTATAAAAGTGTGAACAGGGCCATAAAGAAAGCTATCCTTGTAGTGCCCAATAGTGCTGCTCTTATTGTCACTCCTTCAAACACATCTACAAGTGTTTTGCTGTAAGTCTAAATCTTCATCGAATGAATATAGTTGATTTCGTTCAAACACTACCAAACACCAACTTGCAACCAAATTGATTAGACAGTTTAGTTCAATAGCTGCCTACAACATTTCTTCTACTCAGTGATTGCAATGCCTATTGCAGCTTGGAGAAGTGATCAAAGTACATATATAAGAGAGAGAAACGGTTGAAGATTTAATTTCCATACACGATTTCCTCTAATTTTCCAATATTTCTTGAACACCTGACAAATTTTGTTAATTAAGAAGTGTTATGTATATGTAGTTTAATTATTTGTTTCTTATTTTTAAAATTTTTATTTTTATTTTATTCCATTACACGTTATTTAATAATAACTCTGTCTATCTACTGGACAGAGTTGAAACATTGTATTTATTGAAACATTGTATTTATTTTCTGACTTTGATTCAGAAATCAGATAGTTATTTATATGCTTGACAAATATGCTAAAGAAAGTTTATGGCATACATCTTTTATCTTTTTCCCTTTATGTGGGAGCTGTTATGTATATCATTATTACGTGTATTATTTTAATTACAGTTTGGCAAGGGTCAATTGATTAGAATTACATTTTTAATACTAATATTCTATAATCGTAGTTTGCACTGAAAGACCAGTCATGTATAATGCGTACGATATTTCATTTGTAAGTTTCAAGGTTGAGTAGAACTGACAATACAAGTAAACATTACGTAATGCAACAAGAACGGGAATTCTTGGAATGCAGGTCTTGGGTTTCCTAAATAATGGTAACTAACATATTTCCTGATTAGATAGTGTAAATCACGTGACTTTTGTTTAATTAAAAAAGTATTTAAAAATACATCGATCATTCATTAAAGGCATTGAATTGCATTGTCGCAATTGAGTGTTAGCTTTACATATATTTGTATCATTTATTCTTAATAGTGTCACTGGTCTTATAAGAGATAATAAGAGAATTGATTTGTTTATGCCATTTTAAATATTTGTTGGAATTACTGTGCTCTAACATTCATTCAAAGACTGTTTAAATATAATATAACTATACGGAATTATTGTGAGCGTCAAAGCTGTTTGGATTTATATCTCTATTAGTGTTAAGGTGAATTCATTAAAATACAGCAGATATATAACAGAGATTCTTATGTATTGTGGATATATCAGTACAATAGAGGTATCATTCACTGGTTTCTTAATTTAAGACCATAAAGTTGTAACAATTCAAAGCTGTAGAACACAATGACTGGACATTTGATAGAAATGTTAGTGTTGTATTATATATAAACTTTATTAGATCCAAACTGGACTAAGGTTTTGTTGTGCATGGTTCAGCCAGAAGGTCTTACTTGCAAATGACTGACCTAATTCATCATCATGCAATACAATTAGCTTTTGGAGCATTAAGGACATCCCCATGTGAACACCTTTCGGTAGCGAATTAGCTACCCGTATCTCTTCACAGAGAAATGTTATCTTTACTATATGCCCTATAATTAGGATCCAACCATTATACCCTGCTTTTGCGCTTGTTTTCTAACAAAAATAAAAATAATATACGAACATAAAACCAATGGCATATCTCTCTAGCATTATAGAATCTTCCAGTCTTAACATTACAAAAATTGACCTTTCAAAAAGTCTTTGTTTTTTTAACACCTTTCTGGCTTCATAAACATTAAAGAAAACCATTCGAGACAAATCCCTCCATTTTTCATGACTCTTAACGTCTCTCGATATATAATAACTAAACAAGAATTTACACCAAGAGCACAAAAGATGAGGCAAAGAATCCTACAGCCTTTATTTGATGAAATCACTCTTCGAATGTCCATTTGCCAGATGATGCATCGATATTTACAGCCATAATTAGCTTAATAGAACTTGCCCTGACTTATATTGAAACGAAACCAAACATAATGTCAACTCTATCATCTTCACCGATTCATTATCAGTACTTCAATCACTACATAATTGGAAGCTGAAAAAAAAAACATTACTGACCAATATTCTCATCAAACATACCGAGCTGTGTACCTCTCGCAAGCATGATGTAGCTAAACAAGCCATGTCCGTATTAAAGGCAATGAAAGAGCAGACCGCGTTGCTAAAATAGCCATATCTTTTCAACAATCTTTAAAATACTGGTCTTAAACCTGGCATAAAAGAGTAAACGGTAGACATTATGCAGTGTCAATAATAAGCTCCATGTACGTAATCAATCCTACGTTAGACGGATGGCCTTTCTACTACAATACAATCGGTAAAGGCGATGGCCTTCCTACTACAGTACAATCTGTAAATGAGATGACCTCCATACTACATATAATCAGTTAGACAGATGACCTGCCTACTACAGTACAATCTGTAAATGTCATGGCCTTCCTACTACTATACAATCTGTAAATGCGATGGCCTTTCTACTACAGTATAATCTGTAAATGCGACGGTCTCCATACTACATATGATCAGTTAGACGGATGGCCTGCCTACTACAGTACAATCTGTAAATGTCATGGCCTACCTACTACAGTACAATCTGTAAATGCGATGGCCTTCCTACTACAGTACAATCTGTAAAGGCGATGGCCTCCCTACTACAGTACAATCTGTAAATGCGATGGCCTCCCTAGTACAGTACAATTTGTAAATGCGATGGCCTCCCTAGTACAGTACACTCTGTAAATGCGATGGCCTCCATACTACATATAATCAGTTAAACGGATGGCCTGCCTACTACAGTACAATCTGTAAATGTCATGGCCTACCTACTACAGTACAATCTGTAAATGCGATGGCCTTCCTACTACGGTACAATCTGTAAAGGCGATGGCCTCCCTACTACAGTACAGTCTGTAAATGCGATGGTCTCTCTACTACAGTACAATCTGTATATGCGATGGCCTCCCTAGTACAGTACAATCTGTAAATGTGATGGCCTCCATATTACATATGGCCTGCCTATTACAGTGCAATCTGTAAATGTCATGGCCTCCCTACTACTGTACAATCTGTAAATGCGATGGCATCCCTACTACAGTACAATCTGTAAATGCGATGGCCTTCATACTACAGTACAATTTGTAAATGCAATGGCCTCCCTACTACAGTACAATCTGTAAATGCGATGGCCTCCCTAGTACAGTACAATCTGTAAATGCGATGGCCTCCCTACTACAGTACAATCTGTAAAGGCTAGGTAATTATGATAGGAATTAGAATTGACCGTACTTATCTAACCCACTCTTACATAACAAATAGCGAAGACCCACCTTAGTGTATTGCTTGCAATGAACCCTTCACCCTGAAGAATTTTATGAGATCGTTTCGATCTCCAACTGACACACTATATTAAGTACAATGTTCACCATTCAACGTTTGACATGTCAAATATGTCTTGTATAATAAATTTATTTTAGTATATGAACATGTATTATTAAATGATGTTTATATACAGTCTTATTTGTTCTTAATATTTTTATTTAAAGGTAAAGGACCCGATTTTATCTTGTATTATTTAATTACCATTTATACAAACCAAATATATATCAGGAAACTTTCATGCATTTGCACCGTATCATCGTTTCGTTTTTGCACTTTTATTGCATACTTTTATAATATAACCTTTTTGTGACTCTATATAATTAACAGTGCTGTTGTGCCGTAAACTCCAAAATCAACTGTATGTTGTATGTGCATCAGCACATTCTAAAGATATAAGTGGCCGATATGTTAATGACCTAATATTTTGTCCCTTTCTTCATATTCGGTCAGGGTTGATTTTCTAGATTTATGAATGTCTTTTTTTTTATTAAATATACTAATACTTCCATTTCAGGTTATATATATATATATATATATATATATATATATATATATATATATATATATATATATATATATATATATATATATATATATATATATATATATATATATATATATATATATATATATATCCAATTCCCTGCAGGTATGTGTATATCTTAAATATTTCTTCCAGTCGATTGGTGTTTTACTTAGTATCTTCATTTACTCGTCAACTCCTGATTTTCTAATTTTCTCTCAAAAAGAAAGCTTCTTAGATGTAGGTGAATCAGCAATATAAAAAACAAAATTTCTATCACTTAACTTAAGTTTTTTAGCGCGCTTAGAGGCATGTTTAATTCAGACACAAGTTGTAAATACAGAGTGAATCAATACACAAAAAATTAATCGTTAGATGTTTAGTTCTTGCATGCATAGACAATCGTAATACAAGGCTTATAGAATCGTAATGCAAGACATAGATAATCGTAATGCAAGACATAGACAATCGTAATACAAGGCATATACAATCGTAATGCAAGACATAGATAATCGTAATGCAAGACAGACAATTGTACTACAAGGCATAGACAATCATATTACAAGGCATAGACAATCGTATTACAAGGCATAGACATACATATTACAAGACACAGACAATCGTATTACAAGGCATAGACAATCGTATTACAAGGCATAGACAATCGTAATGCATGTCATAGACAATCGTACTACAAGGCATATACAATCGTAATACAAGACATGGACATTCGTATTACAAGGCATAGACAATCGTAATGCAAGGCATAGACAATCGTATTACAAGGCATAGACAATCGTAATAAAAGACATAGACAATCGTACTACAAGGCATAGACAATCATACTACAAGGCATTGATAATTGTATTACAAGGCATAGATAATCGTACTACAATGCATAGACAATCGTAATAAAAGACATAAACAATTGTACTACAAGGCATAGACAATCGTATTACAAGGCATAGACAATCGTATTACAAGGCATAGACATACGTATTAAAGACATAGACAATCGTATTACAAGGCATAGACAATCGTACTACAATGCATAGACAATCGTATTACAAGGCATAGACAATCGTATTGCAAGGCATAGGCATACATATTACAAGACACAGACAATCGTATTACAAGACATAGACAATCGTATTACAAGGCATAGACAATCGTAATGCATGTCATAGACAATCGTACTACAAGGCATGTACAATCGTAATAAAAGACATAGACAATCGTACTACAAGGCATAAACAATCGTACTACAAGGCATAGATAATCGTACTACAAGGCATAGACAATCGTAATAAAAGACAAACAATTGTACTACAAGGCATAGACAATCGTATTACAAGGCATAGACAATCGTATTACAAGGCATAGACATACGTATTAAAGACATAGACAATCGTATTACAAGGCATAGACAATCGTAATGCAAGGTATAGACAATGTTATTACTAGACATAGACAATCGTACTACAAGGCATATACAATCGTACTACAAGGCATATACTATACAATCGTATTACAAGGCATTGACAATCGTACTACAGGGCATAGACAATCGTACTACATGCAAACTAAAAATCTCAGTAAAAAGGTCAATGTCCGAAATATTCAGCCTCTAACTTGTAAAAAAAATAATTCCTATATTTAATTTTGTCGGGGTTAGTAATAAGACACTTCAGTATTCAGTGACCGGATAAAGAGAGGTTTCTCTCAGTCTTCTAACACCGGATAAATACATAAATTTATATGATGCTAAAATTAGCAAATATATTTTTGAAAATTTTGAATGGAATTAACGATGCCATAATTATCATCTCTACATCATGAAAGCCAAATGATCTTGCGATAATAGGCGAAGTATATTGTTTTAAATTAAGCCTATAGGATTGGATAGAGTAGTTGAACTGGATTTCTTATTTTCCTACAGCTTACTGATAGACACTTATTAGCTGTGATAAAATTGTGAATATGCTTCTCTCGCTTTTGTGTCGAAATATACAAACGCTTGTTTTATATCTTTTATATCACCTATAAAATGTTGCAATAGCTTAAATGTTCAATGACATCTGGAACCTTTAATTTCGAAAATTTATTTTAAGTGTCCAATAGGTATAGTTTTATTTCTATTACTCGAAACTCCAGAAAATTAATAACATTGCATGAGAATGCTACATTTTTTGTTTAGATACAGATCTTAAAAAAGCATGATGTTTCAGGCAATCTTATATGACTTTTTTTCCATATGAAGTCATGCTTTAGCATAAGTAAATATCAGTTAGTTATCTCTTTTATTTTTTTCTTTACAAGAGCATGTTTCAATACTTGTGTACAACAGTTACAAAATTATTTATTTATTTATTTATTTTATTTGAAAATTTGAGAGATAATATACTATGAATGTATTCCTTAAATATGGAAGTGGCTAGTCATTATATTGGGTGGAAACGCCTAGATTTCATGACATTTTATTCATTGTTATCTTTTAGCCAAGGATATAGATGAACGTAAAGCAGCAGGTGATATTTAGTAAGAATGTTTATGCCTCTGTACAGATTTCCAAATTAGTGAGCAAATTAAACTTGTAATACCCAACAACTATAACGATTTTTAAGACTACAAACGATCTGTTTGCTTTAAAAGTCTTTATTTTCAAGTTTCATTTGTCTAAAAAGTTATTGACATGTTTTAGTATACTTTATCGCATTGATACTGGTAAATGAAATGAGTATTTTGTGAGTTTTTTCAGAGACTCTGTTATAGGACTCGGATAGTAATTCAGTTCCCATAGTAAACCTATGAAAACACCATGATATTAAAATTCAATAACTTTAAATTTCTGAGTGTTCATAATCAAACCTATATTTATCAGTATAGATGAAACCTGGAAGACATCTTCTGTGTCGACAAAAGAATATGAACCTCGCCATGGTGTGGACCTTGAACCACGACATGGCATGGACCTTGAACCACGTCATGGTATGGACCTACATGTGTTTTAAACATGTGCTTTTAATTCCGCACCAGAGATAGGTGCTAATTTCAGTAATGAGTATTCCAAACTCAGGACTGTTAAAGGACTGAAATTCCCTCAAGAAAACAATGTTTCCATTTTTTAGGGACAACTAGGATAAACTCTCAAAAGATTCGTTTTCCTACCTTATCAACCAATCCTGACCACCCAAATCTATATAGACTATTTTATGTTCACCCATTTCCAGGCTGGTTCCCTGATTTCCATACAATTAATACCTTGTGTCCTTTAACTGCAAGAAATGTTGTCACAACAAAAGTTTACCAAAAACTAAACATATATAGATATTGACCGGTTAAAGTGGTCCGTTACTGACTTCCGGTATTAACTGGCTGTCTTGAAAAAAATAAGAATATCATTAAATGAATTCTTTAGTTCAGGATGTAAAACTTGATCTTCTTCCAGCTATCAGTCATGCCTATATATCTAACTGCCATTTACTAAGTGATAGGCATTTTCCTTATGGAATAAATACTGATTATATTAAATTTTTAACACTGTTGAGAAAAGGCATTTACAGGGTTTAAAACCGAGCTTTCAAAAATAAGTTCATCTGCTGTCCCAATTCCAATCAGTTGTGCTTAAAAATGACTTACTTTAGGCGGCTGTCCAGCTTAAGAAGGATGTAGTATGTTGCTACTTAAGGTAACTACCTCCAAAAAATTCGACATATTGACAAATGATTAATCAGTATCTGCAATGTCTAGTAGTTTGGAAAGATGGACTGACTATAAATTCTTTCAAATTAATTGTATTGAATCTGATTCCTACATTTTTCCACCAGCAAACAATGTGAGTGTCTTTGCATTAAAACTAATGAAGAACTTTCTCATACCATATTTTCACAATTCGCATTGTAGCAAATAACCTGTTTACAAAATCAAGAAGAGAAGGAATATAGAATATATTTTAAGTTTCGTTTGAAAGGTAAAAAGTGATTACCACAACAAAATATTCGGCTGCAGCTGTTTGCCTGTCTATCTGTATGGATGATAGATTTATTTCTTCTTTCATTGGCAATGTGAGTTTCAACATGTAATTTTTAAGTAGGTGATTCCGTATTAGATATTTATGATTCAATGAATTTCATAATGATATTACTTTTTTAAACAATTGATTCTATGAGTCTGGACTGAAATAAAACCATTCTTGAGTTAGGCTAGTGTTGACATAATCCATTAGTACAAAATATACTGTACCAAGACATGGACTAGTACATTGTTTAAACCGGTTGTTAATCCCTGTTAGTACTAATGTCTTGCTCTTTGGATCAACTGACCTATCAAATCACCTAATCACCTAATATTTGAAATCTTACAGACTTATATTAAATATACTAAAAGATTTAAATGATATTATTAGACAAATTATCTATTGCCATGACCAGCCTCCTGTACTCGCCATGAAGCCTATTTATAAGCTCCGAAAATGGTATTTATGATGTATGTATATATGTATATATATATATATATATATATATATATATATATATATATATATATATATATATATATATATATATATAAAATAGCGTATCGATATATTGCATTTGAATTGTTAGTCTTGCATTTCCCTGATTAAAATGGGACTGTTTGCATCTATGTAATTCATTCATGAAAGAAGAACCAGCCAAAATGGTTTCATTTATGTAAGTACACCCAGCCAAAATGATTTATTCTTTTTGTTATACGTTCCTACCATTCATGCGTTCTTTAGATTCGTTTCTTCCAGCCAGCAACTAAAAAACATGAATAGGAAGCATATAGAGAAATTTAATTTATTACTGTAACAGCAAATAGTATTCACACACGATGAATGATTATATTTTTAAAACTCTTTTGCTTTGCCTAAAACAATAGACTTTCTACATATGGGGGGTGGGGGACGGAGAGTAAAAGGCTGCAAATTACCACAAGATTTTCGTTTTTTTGTCATCCGTATCATCATATATATATTAACAAATTTATAGAATGTGTTTCTTGCAGATCTTACCAAAGCATTCTAGTTTTAAAAATTCATAAATTTCACTTTATAAACAAAGAAAAGCAACTAGTTTATTTTATTCAGATATTCTAACAATGGAAGCTCTTTAATTTTCTTTGAATTTTGGTTTAAAAATAGACCTGCTCGACCTAAAAAAAACCTATAGGTAAAATGCGCCGAAGGCTTAGTATGAACCTAAAGGAGAATATCGCCTAGGGCTTATAATGGACCTATAGAAAAATATTTTCCAGGCTTTAGCATTGACCAAACAGAGAATATAATGCAGGGCTTATCATAGACAGCCATTTTTATAAAGTGCAGACAAGCTACAAAAACTATTACTAGGATATAATATGCGGTTTTATACTCAGCTTCTATATCAAGTGTCATAGATCATCACTATCCTGTGCATGACTAACTGGACGCTGAAGACACTCAGGTATACAAATCTTGTAAACCAACTGAAGTTGATGATACCATCCATGACGTACATTTCCGGTGTGAATTCAGTAGGCCATGGAATGATAATAAAACTGAAGCTATTCTGATTCCCATAAAACGACTTTCTCATCCTTTATCTCAAATAATAAGTATCAGCAAAACCAAAAATATATTGATAAATTCAGTACGAAACCAAGTCATCGCTTTTGACGATACTCTCTAATTACACCATCGTGTCATAAAGTATATGCAATGCTACAAACCTGGAGCAACCGCTCCGGTGGCCGAGTGGTTAGAGGTCGTGGGTTCGATCCCCAGTCGAGTCATACCAAAGACTTACAAAAATGGTACTAACAGCTGCCTCGCTTGATGTTCAGCATTAAGTTGTTAGTGTTAGGACTGGTCGGCCTGGTGTCATGATAATGTGACTGGGTGTGACATCATACTGAGTGTCTGACGTGTTTATAGTGCTAGACATCACTATAGACTGCCACACTGTAGACATAGCTGTGATATGACTGAAAAAATGTTAAGGCTAGGGTAATTTCTCTTTATATTTCTTAGTATTTTCTATACTGGACCGTTATAATTTACATCTATTTTGTTTCATCTACTGCAGACACTCCAAAAAGTTCAAAATATAGCTTCGTAGATCATTCTCAGAGTGCTATGAAGTGAACTCTCCTTACCAGGCTTAATACGCTCCACAGGCTATCCGTTCGCCCCAGAATCAAAACTTGCTCTTTACGTTAAAATTTGTTGACTCCCTTCAGTCCGAAATACCTATCTGACCTCAGCTACATGTCAGCCCCTTCTAGAAATTTTCGTTCCTTTTCTGACTCGTGTATTCTCATTATTCCAATTATCAAAACCAAGTCTTACAGCAAACATTCCTTTGCGTACTAGGGCCAAGAAATCTGGAACGAACAGGCTCTTGAACTTCTACACAACGACACTGGGATATCATTCAAGAGTGGGGGGTGGGTGTGTGTGTGTGTGTGTGTGTGTGCTTAGAGCTTTTAAAGATTAACCGCTGCACTAAGCACTCATTATTATTATTATTATTATTATTATTATTATTATTATTATTATTATTATTATTATTATTATTAATTTTATTATTATTATTATTATTATTATTATTATTATTATCGTAATCCTCGTCATCGCAATGTTAAACTTTCTAGATTTTAATCTTACTATGTTTTCTTGGTATTTTTTTGATTTTCCACTGCTGTCCTTTAGGCATTGCATTTAACAGTTAATTCATTTTTGTGACTTTATTAATCACATGTTATTACGATGAAGAATGATTGATTGTGAACACAGCGAAAATTAAATGCCCTTGAGAATAACTTGCCAAAAATAGCATTGTCTTTCTGGTAAACTAGATACAAAGACTATAGTACCTTGTACCATCGCTTTTTCCACATTCTGTAGAAAGATTCATAGCAGACAGATTTTAGTTTTTCATGAGATATTTTTAAAACAGTTATATGATTTAGTATTTCCTTTCATAGTAGATCATTAATTATCACGATCAAATTATAGGTTTAGTTTTTATACTGTTCCATAGTGCTATCAACAAAGATCAGCATTTAGCTATTTATCTTAGTTACCATTTTGACCATTATATGAGTGTCTGAATGATTGTCACCTCATCTTTTTCAGGTGGACGACGGTCACCAGTCCATGAAGAATAATGAAGAGAATACTATTTCATCAGATCATCATTATGGTGAGAAGCTCTTGGAAAACAATTACTACGGAAATGCATTTAAGCATATCCGACGTATCCCTTCTAAATTAGACAAACCGTTACTGCAGGCGGAACTAATTTGTCAATAAACTCGAGATTCTGAAATTCTGGAATTCCGTTGTGCCAGCATATATTTCCAGTGGATGTTTCTTTCAAAAATATGGCGCAGAATTTAACTTAGACTAACAACTTCGTGTTGGATTTGAATTTTAAATTTGAGTTTTGAAAATGTGATTGTCAAGCAATACGTTTTTTTTTTTTCATGATTAAGTTTGATAGCAAAGATATGATTGTTCGTCAGTTCTTATCATGTTATTGGTCGGAAGTTGCCGAACGTAATTTCCTTCGTAAAAGACGGATCAATGATTATAATGCCATTTAACTTTAAATCGTTTAGGTTTCCTTTTTTGATGATGCTGTTTCCTGTGAATATAAAGTCTGGTTTTAAGTGTCGTTTTTACAATTAACATCAATCTTTCATAATAGATAAAATAAACATAGCGATGGAATTGTAGCTTTTGTTGCAATGAAATTATGAAATACAAGAGAGTGACATGATTGAAAGCATAACGTAAAGTACATATAAGACAATTATAAGTATTATGTCGCAAAGTGAATTTAGTTATGGTACTTAGTTAATGAGCCATGCGCCTTATTACTCAATGATGGTGTTTCTTCATGTGCAAAAGCGTTCAGCTTATGCTGGTGAGGAACTGATTTCTCATAAAAAATACATTGATGGACATGAACTGGTTTTGTTTCATAAAATACAGAACATCATTCGATTTTTTTACATGACCTTAAGAGTAAATTGGTGCAAGGTGCCACACTATATTTGATCAGTCCTTGCTGGGTATATCTAATTCGGTCATAATGAATATGAGCATGAATAATTGCTACACAAACGGAAGTCTAATTCCCGTTTCCGGTAACGAGACTGAATCTATTAGAGGATACAGCATTCCTCATATCATAATAGCGTCGATTTTCGTAGCTATCATAATGTTCGTTATCGTCTTTGGAAATTTATTGGTAGTTGTTGCCATAGCAACCGACAAGAATTTAAAATCCACACAACACTGGTTTATAGCTTCCCTTGCTGTAGCTGATTTTTTACTCGGACTTGTGATAATGCCTTTTTCACTTGCTAACGAATTGATGGGCTACTGGTACTTTGGATACGTTTGGTGTGATCTCTGGAAAGCCATCGATGTGCTTTTGTGCACGGCGTCCATATTAAGTATTTGCCTTGTCAGTCTGGATCGGTATTGGTCCATTATAAAGCCCGTGGAGTATTCAGGACAAAGAACTCCAACGAGAGCTGCCTTAATGATTGCTGCTGTTTGGATTCTCTCGGCTGTCATTTGTGTGCCGCCTCTGATTGGTTGGAAGAATCCACTTCCGGAGGCGGATTATCCACTTTGCCTTTTAAGTGCCGATATAGGGTATGTGTTGTATTCTACCATGGGATCGTTTTATATTCCATGTGTGATAATGGTATTTGTGTACGGAAAAATCTTCATTGCCGCTCGAAGTAGAGCTAGGCGAAACATGGGGAAAAACTCAAACTGTTCAAACGTAAATGAGATTGAAATAACAAAATCTGCTACAAGTTCGAGCAAAGGATTAACAAATGGAAGGAGAATGTCTTGTGAAACTGTAATGGAGTGTAAAAATTACGAGGAGAGTATAGCAAAATCTGCTGAAGTAACTGCTGTTGTTTCGTCTGAAACAAATCCATCAAACGTGAACAAGAAATCCAACTTAATTCTGACAGATTCAGATGACACAGATACGGTTATCAAATCTAAACCAGGGTCTGATACGGACACCACTACTGTAAAAAGCGACAAACTTATTAATAACAACAAGCATCCGAATGAAAATGTGAATGGATCGTCTGCAGATAGAACTGAATATTACATGGAAGGATCAATCTCAGAGGTCAGAAATGAAAACAGACCAAAAATAGATGTTTTAAAGGAGAACATTGTCCATGAACTTGAATGTACCGATACACTGGAGAAGGTTCTACAACCGTCATTGGATCGTCAATCAAATCATCACAATGAGATTCTGAGCATGCATACACTGAGCATGGAATTGACCAAAAAACGCTCACGCCACTCTTCGGCTAAATCTATAAAAGGCTGGCGGACAGCATCATTAAGAGAGCACGAGCGTCAGAGAAAGAAACTTGCCAAAGCACGGGAGAGACGTGCAACGTTAGTACTTGGGCTCATCATGGTTGCCTTTATATTATGCTGGTTCCCATTTTTTACCCTGTACATAATTACATCTTTGTGCCGTTGTATTGGAGACATTGTGTTTGCAGTAGTGTTTTGGGCTGGTTATTGTAACTCAGCATTGAACCCTATCATATACACGGTATTTAATAGAGATTTTAGGCATGCTTTTCACAGAATTCTATTTGTCAAACTCAGACATTGTCAATGCCGATGAGCATCAGAGAATATTTTATATATAGGTAATAAAATATGTTGTGATACTGTTAAAATGGGGACAATGGATGTAATTTCCAAAGATGACATTGGTCGTTACAGTGATTAAAAGTTAAAACGCACCATTTTAAACAACACTTCCGCCACTTTTAAAAACTTGAGTCAATTGATTTTAATTTAGTCCTGATAGAACCTAAAAGGAGACTGGTGACGATGAATATTTTCTATGATGTCACAAAGTAATTCCCGGTTGATTAGCATCTACAATAGTCACTGCGTTAGTTAGAAACCAAAGAGAAAATTCTTGGTCTTCGTTTATTTGTATCATTTTACAAACTGGACACGGACATAATTATACTGGGGAGCGTGGAGAAGAGTTCATTTATTTCTCGACCTGCATCATAAAGAATAAGTCTAGTCTAGACATGTTCTGTTTCCATAATATCAGATTATGTATAAATCTTCTCCTAAAAGAAATTATTGTGTAATCCAAAAAATCAATTTTGACAGACTGTTTAACATTTTGTTATTATTAAGCCTTAAATGTCTTAGTGAAGTTCGGTCTTTGACCAATTGAAGTATTACTGTACTGATTAAGTTCCTTATGTATTTCCATAGAATGAGTTGGGATTGAATGAAATAACTAAAATGTTTTCTTCCTGGAAATGGCTGAATCGTACAAATATAATTTGTCATCCTCTCGAAAGGATGAACTCAATAAACATTGATTTTATTTTGAGTCTTTAATTCTGCTTTCTATTTGATTTCTAAAACAAACAAGAATAATCACTGTTTTTTCGCTTTAAAAAAAAACGATTTGTTGGTGGTAGATCGGTAAAAGTGTCTTAAACAACTTTTATTAAATGGAGTCATTTTCCAAAAAGAACTCTTCAAACATTAATTTATCACAATGTTTTCTGAAATATGAAAAGACCTTTATGGGAATTTTCTGGCTTAGCACTTCCATACGCAAAACGTTTTTGGAAGAAAAGATTCTCTCTCTCTCTCTCTCTCTCTCTCTCTCTCTCTCTCTCTCTCTCTCTCTCTCTCTCTCTCTCTCTCTCTCTCTCTCTCTCTCTCTCTCTCTCTCTACGGAGATTCAAACCCAGGACCGCGGGCAAATGGCAACCATCGCCTTGCCTACACACATTAGTCCATATTCTGTAAATGAGAATTAATTACTAGGTCGTCTTGCGAGTGTCCGCTACACAAGAGTGCATATAACACCGATTGAGTAGCATCATTTATTGGTGATGGGTGCTTAGTCGTGATGAAATATGGGCTCATGTGTGCAGGAAAGGCGATGGTTACCGTTCGAATCTCCGTAGAGTATTTAAATTAAAATTCTCAAACCTGTATGATAGTATTATTTGTATTAAAATATTATTCTGCCTACTATAATCAAGCATCTTTTTATAGAATCCAGGGATACCACTTTCCATTATGTTTGCTCTCTCTCTCTTTATATATATATATATATATATATATATATATATATATATATATATATATATACATATACATATATATATATATATATATATATATATATATATATATATATATATATATATATATATACACGAACAGGAAACGTGCTAGTGATGACGAGATATGAGAAGAAAATTATTGAGACAGCTATATATCTGTATGATCACAACATTTATCGTGCTGTCAAAGGTTGGGAGATAAAAGATAAATAAACTATCTAAAGATGTAAAAAAAATAATAAGTAAGATTGCATATTAAATTATTACCTAACGTTTGTGGTATGCTAAAATCTCAACACAATGAAATTATGAAAGCTTGTCGGTATGAAGAATGTTGCTCACCTTACCTATCTTTATTATCTTGTCCAAAACATCATCCTGAAATGGTAATTAGTATGAAGACCTACTTTGATTAGACGATACTACATGTTAATTTATGTTTACAATGGTATAAGCTGGTTTAATTGCTTGATAATACGTACCGACCCCTATAATTGACAACATATTTACCAAGTACATTATTAGCCAAATAAAATGATCATGCCTATTTTGTACATTGGTCATTTATTTAAAAATGGTTTGTCTCACAACAATTGTATTTTGCAAAGGATGTAAGATTAATGGCATAAATATAACACTGGCATATGGATAGATACAACACTAGCATATGGTATAGATACAACACTTGTATATGGTATATATACAACACTAGTATATGGTATAGATACAACACTAGCATATGGTATAGATACAATACTAGCATATGGTTTAGACACACCAATAGCATATGGTATAGATACAACACTAGCATATGGTATAAATACAACCCTAGTATATGGCATAGATACAATACTAGCATATGGTATAAATGCAACACTATCATATGATATAGATACAACACTAGCATATGGTATAAATACAACACTAGTATATGATATAGATATAGATACAATACTAGCATATGGTATAGATATAATACTAACATATGTTTTAGAAGCAACATTAAAATATGGTATAGATACAATACTAGCATGTGATAGAGATAAAATACTAGCATATGGTATAAATACACTACTAGCATATGGTATAGATACAACACTACCATATGGTTTGGATACAACAATAGCACATGGTATAAATACAACAATTGCATGTGGTTTAGATACAACACATACATGATATAGATACAGTACAAGCTTATGATATAGATACAATACTAGCATATAGTATAGATACAACTCTAGAATATTGTAAAGATACAGCACTAGCATATGATATAGATACAACACTAGCTTATGGTATCGATACAACACTAGCGTATGGTATATATACTACACTAGCTTATGGTATAGATATAACACTAGAATATTGTATAGATACAATACTAGCTTATGGTATAGATGTAGTACTAGCTTATGGTGTGAATACAGCAGTAGCATATAGTATAGATACCACATTTGCATATTTATATTTACATCACTAACATATGGTATAGATAAAACACTAGCATATGGTATAGATACAACACTAGCATATGGTATAGATAAAACACTAGCATATGGTATAGATACAAAACTAGCATATGGTATATATATATACAACACTAGCATATGGTGTAGATACAACACTAGCATATATATTTTAGATACAACACTAGCATATGGTATAAATACAAACCCAGCAAAGGGTATGAATTACATTAAAACAAGGATATATTCAAAGATCAAAAACCGACTTTGTCTCACATGGCGATCGACTTACTATGATTTTTAAAAAGGTGAATTATCATTACTATTGAAAAAAAATCGATCCTGAACCTCTTTTTACATACAACTGATAATTTAGTTTGAACATTTTTTACAAGGTTTATTTTGTCAATTGGTTACCTCCTCCTCACTATGACATAAAAAAGCACTCACGGTAGCCTAAGAAAAACCAAAGTGGACTTCCCAACCTGTTACCTTTAGTTAATGGTGTGCATGAATTCGAGAAGACGTTATCCGGCGATGCAATACGTGCTGTGGTTAATGATGAAATCTCCACACAAAGTTGAGCGTACTATGATTGTATACAACGTTTTGTTTATGAGCTGTAAGACCTGGTCAGTCCCGCGTCCTACCATTTTGCTGAGCTTCAATCCCACCTTGATTTCGATGTTTAGAATATTAGCCTTGATAATGGCATCTTCGAGATCGTTGCGGTTTTTGTGATGACGTGGGTTACGTATTGGATTTCGTCTATAGCTTCTGTATTTAATTTAACAGTCATTTAAAGTACTCCTTTCCCGTGAAAAAAAAACCCACAATGTTATCTGAAGAGATCTGCATCGTGCGTGATTCTTACTATGTCATGATCCGATAATTCTTTTCGCTGCTCTCGTTTTAACAAAATTTAGCTGCGCGCTGTGCATGCTGTTTTTGCAGCCTGGAGTTGTAAAGTTTCAGACAGGACATTTCTGATTACCGTAGCGGCAGCTGCGGGTTGAGCACGATCACGTCAGTAACGAATACGTCCTGGGACATTTTTTACATTAACGATCACTATTAAAATAATTATAATTGATCTGCATCAGCAGATAACTGACTTTATGTCACTGTATTATATCAAGCGATATAGATTTCATTGTGACTAAACAATTATCCTCTCCAATTAGATCTTTGTTTGAGCCTGGATTCGGACGCTATACGGAACAATTATTGGACGGTAAAATCGTAAGCAATGATATTTGTATCAACAATGTTATCCCGAGTTTCCGATATTTTCATGACGGATACATTGTGATCGACAATACATTTTATTGTTACAATTTAAGTGCCCGTTTGTGTGATGCGTAGGATCCCTAAGTAGGTAAATGCTGATTCTGGATCAAAAACCTCTCCCCACCCTCCAAACAAATCTAAATTATACTCTCGGAGACCCTAAAATTCCCACCCCAAAACGACTTTCCCAAAATGAAAAGGCTGGATTTGGCTCCAATATAAATTGCCCTTTCTGAGACCCCTGGTTGCAGAAGATAGGAAAATTTCCAGAATACCTCAATCACGATCTTTTAGAACATATGAAATTCCAAAAATAACTTAATCACGTGATTTTCGTAAATGTTCTAAATAGGAAATTCCCAAGTAGCAGTATAAAAGGTGGGTAAGAACAAGCTTCTAACCATTGCAAAAAGATATCTTTACCGAGCGAAACCATGTAAGTGAAATTTTGTAAAGATTATAGCAGGGAGTTTAGATAAAATTTCATACCCTATTATGACTATACTTTTTGATAATCTTTTTTATACCTGCAATCTCTCATTGTCCATGATACGAAACTCGCTTATTATGTCATCCATATTATATTGTATACCCATTATGTAAGATCTTATTTGATCAAATATCTTTTATAGGTGATACACTACATTTTGCAAGCAAGATTTAGTTGCGAGTCAAGGCTCCATTTTTTACATGTTGTTGCAAGAAAAATGCCAACGCCGGATATGATTAACAAAAACGGATTGAATGATGCTCCGCTTGATATTATATCAGATCCCGAAGTATATTGTAACATTTTCTCAGGCACCAACGTTTTAAATGATATTATATGTAATATTGCATTAACGCGTCCGCATCTTGTTTTGAAATTTTACCCGAAATATGATTAAAATTGACTTTTTATTTTTCATTCTAGAGATGGGGCTTGATTAAGTGAATAATTGCGGTGTTTCGGCTACAAATTCCAAACACCACCAATAGGACGCTGTGGTTAATTTTCTATCAGATGTTACCAGCATACAAATTTCAGCGGCATCTTTGTTTTACACTATAGACACAGTTCCCGAAAAATCATCGGTCGAATGATACCATAAAAATGTAGTAAATATACTAAACTTTTCACTGATAAACACGAACAGCCTGCAAACACCAGTAACCTCCCCAGTGTGTTTGATTGTTACTTTGCTGTGACCATGTTGCAGATTTTGATGCTACTGTGTATACAATATTTTTAATTTGGTTGTGCAGAATTTAAATCAGATTCGTTTCAGTAACGATAATATGGATCCCACTGACAATATCTTTGATTTTTGTATCAATATCAACGAGTTTAATATCAGCAGTTGGTGGACTTTCAATAAATTTTTTAATGGTTCTCTTTACGTTTCTATGAAAATTTAGAAACGTTTGAACGTAATTAGAAAAAGCAATCTTAAACGCAACCTCCTTATCGTTGATTGTTGCTAACGAAGTTGTTACTGGAATGTCCTTATCATCAGCATATTGTTTCGTTGCAGCATCAAAATCACTCTAATGTTTTAAGATTATTGATGCCATTATTTAGTGTTCATGTTGAGAAATTCATACATTATACCACCGCGCACTGACACATATTTAGATTCTTGTTCATCGACATATTTTGTCAGTATCTGCGGTTGGTTCTCCAAGGCATATAATTTTATTTTGACCATGATAATATCACCAGTAAATAAATCAGCAGCACGCCTGACAAAATCGTTAACTGATATACTGGAATCTTGTACATTATTTGTCTTTAACCGTCCTTGTTTGTCCTGGAAAACAACAGCTTCATTTTGATCTACGCTTGTGATATTTAACAAATTACCGATATCATTTTTGAGCTGATCAAGAGTTGCGTATCTAGATAAGTTACCGTGCTGACCTTCGGCCGATGGATCTCCTAATACTTTTTCCAAACTTGTGCAATATCTCATTATTCTTATCGTCCTACATAAAATTGTTAACGTTAGTCGGTTTAATATGACATAAAATTATATAACAGCATTGGCGAAGTTATTACATTTTGATACCGAACGATTAATTCATCATAGACACAATAACGAACTTTTAGATTGCCATTATGTTATTGTGGGTCGTACAGGATCAGGCAAAACAAATTTATTGTGAAATAGTTTGCTAAAAAATAACTTTAACTATGATAAGGTATATATTTACACCATTAACCCGTAAGAGGATAAATACGAATTATTGAGCGAGTACAACGTTAAACTTTTTTCGTAATGAACTTGACGCCGGTGATGATATATTTTTGATAAAACAAAAAAAACAACTAATTTCAGTCAACGAACTTGATTCGTCCAAGCATAAAACAATTGTATTTGACGATATTCCACTAAACAACGAGGAGATGAACAAGATTAGATTTTTTTCATTATCGCGTAACAAAAAGTGTAATTCGGTCTATCTCGCCCAAGGCTTTTACAACGATGATAGAATTATCAGGTGAAATGCGCGATGTTTTATATCATTTCCCGGACTGGACAATATTGATGTGATAAATATTGCAAAAGAGCAATGGGGAAATGTCACGAAAGATAAGTTTATCGAATAATATCATCGAGCAACCAATGACAAATACAATTTATTTTTATTTGACAGGCTAGCGCCTGATCCGGTTAAGATGCTTCCTTGTTGCATCAGCACGTTTTATAGGCGAATTTTGTAAAGCGTGTATAAAATAATAAACAAGTATCAACAAAGAATCGAATTACTAAAGAAGTTTATCGTAACTCAAGATTCTTTAAAGACAAAAGTGGAAGAAGCTCAGAGTGGGCAATTTCAAGTAGAGGATACAACTGCTAATCTTTTTAAACTTGTTACAGAATACATTCTTGGCAAACAACAAGAAATATCAGTATTATCCGCAGACGAGCTTAAAAAATTACAGGAAAAAGATTTGTTATGTTTACTCGGCGAAAGACCAAAAGAAGATAATAAAAAATTGCAGACGAACTTGTAAGGCACATTCCTGATCCTGCTGAGTTTGACAGATTAATAAACAATTCTTTTGAAATAAACATGAAATAGCAAGACTGAGAGTTAATCCAGCTGAGTTGAGGAGCTTGATAAAAAATGTGTCAAAACAAACTAAAGAAATAGCTGAGGAACAAAAAAGAATAACTGAGGCTACCATATAAATTAATCCTACTGAGGAGCAGATAACACGTTATAGAAACAAAGCTAAAGACAAAATAACTGGAAATGAATTATATAATTTTGTTCGAAAATATTTGATGAAAAATAAACTTAATAATTTCAACAATATTCGAGAATGGAATGGTAACGATTACAATGAAATGGAGAACATTTTGACAAGTATTGAGGATTTTCCAATAGCTGGAAGAAGTACCTAAAGAAGCTAGCACAAAAAAAAATGCGTGATGCGTTTCATATAATGAGAGAAAGAATTATTGCTAAAATTTACTTAGAACAGCAATACTACGGTAAAGGTTTGATTTTTTTAAGACTGTTGTATGAGTATGTAAGAAAACGAGATAAAACATTACCAGAGGAAACAATTGGATCTAGAGTTAAAGTGTTTACATTAAACAAAGACATAGTTGACCGGCTCCTGTTGTTGATATCATCCAAAACGGCTGGTAATGAAAGCAGAGAGATCGCTAACGAAATTGTGTATATACTAGATCATCTAAGATCGAGCGGATTACTGACATCGGACGAGTACGAAATTTTACACATTGATTTAATTTAATCGAAACGATTTTATATAATGCCAACCACATTATTGCTCGATTCGCCGCAGACAACAGGAAACAGCTCAAACATTAATATTTAGTACAATCCGCATTTCCAACTTGATCCTGAAAAACAGTATGAGATTGGATTAACTTCCTGTAGAGCATGGAATTATATGGCTAGCGTAAAAACTGGTGTCTATGACGAATTACCATTTATTCCACGTGTGCCAGCAGGCCCGACATTTAAAACAATCAAAATTCCACAAGAAGCCTACCAAATAACTGATCTAAATATGACTTTAATGGAGCTGATCACAACTGCAGGCGGTAAAAGTGGTAATTTTGAACTGGTATCGAATTATAACACTGACTTCAGTAGCTAGAATAACATTAAAAATAATGTGTATATCAGTTTCACATCAGAACGTATCGCATCTCTGATCCGATTCATTCATAGAACTTACTTTAGTAGTGAGGATGAGACAGTTACATATATTGGCAAACTGCCATTAAATAAAACTGACGTAAACACAATACTAAATAATTGTTCTATTGCTTCTGGATCTTTCACAGCCCATAGATGTAAAAAATATATAGTTTTTCGCCTGATATTTATCCAGGATTGATCATGCAAATTAGTCCACGTCAGGTTATTTATTATCCGATTAATCTTGAAAATCAAATAACAAGTATCACAGTGCAACTCACAGACCAGTCGTGTAAACAAAATAAATCTTAACAACAAAATTGCTATTTTATTGCTCTATGATCAGTCTAGATTATGTTCGATTTTCTTTCAGTACTTGCATCTGCTATCGACGTTCCTGTATTATCCAAAACAGG
Source organism: Potamilus streckersoni (assembly GCA_016746295.1). Classification (NCBI taxonomy): domain Eukaryota; kingdom Metazoa; phylum Mollusca; class Bivalvia; order Unionida; family Unionidae; genus Potamilus; species Potamilus streckersoni. Next base: position 1,269,394 of record JAEAOA010000531.1, read on the forward strand.
TACAATAAAATTATATTTGCACAAAACATCTATAACTTTAAAAACGTACACGCTAAAAGATTTGACAGGAGAAACGATCTTTGTTATTTTTTACGAACAAGAACTACAAAAAATTGAACGAGATGTTTTCGTTATCGAAAAAGGGATTAGGAAAAAGAGCAAAAATGTTTAGTTAAATGGCGCGAATCGGGATCAAATTGGAGGTTTGAAATGATTAAGAAAATTTTATTTCACACAATAAAATTTAAATTATTATGCGGTAGTTCGTATAATGACCTACCACAAAAAAATATTAATAAAAATTATGACAGATGTTTTCAATATGCTGTTCTTTCCGCGCTTTTTCTGGCGGAACATAAACGCTGATAGTGTTGAAAAGTATATTAATCACGTGTCAAGATTACATTTTGCTGGTATTACCTTTCCAGTGGCAGAAAATCAAATACCAAAATTTGAAAAGCAAAACAATGTTTCAATAAGTGTTATTGGACTAGATGAGAAAGAAAAATTCTATCCGATATATATTTCAAAAAAATTCTCAATCGACAATAAATTTGCTGTCTTATTTTTAAAAAATCATTACGTTTGGATTAAAACCTATAATTGACTAGTTGTCAGATAGTATAATAAACGAAATAAGTAAACGTTCTTTTGTTATCGTTGCTTCCACTGTTCTAATAACAATTAAACATTACAAAACCATTTGCACTGCTGTAGTGACGTACAACGAATAACAATGCCGTCCAAAGAAAATAGTTTATTGCAGTTTGTAAATAATAATCACAAACTAAAAATTCTTTCGAATGCCTACTTCAGCCTGTACTTGGCGCAGAAAATAATCCTGGCCAATCGAGTACAAGAAAAACTCAAAATCATGTTCCTTGTGGGGTAGCATGCGAGATAGTTTGCTGCCACGATCCGAAATTATCTAAATCAGTCCAATTATATCGCGGTAAAAATCCGACTGTTTGGTTCCTCGAGCAGTTAATTAGCGAAGTTGATGATATATTTAATGGCTTATAAAGACTAACTGTAATGATAAAACTAACACTTAAACACTAATCTGATCACAAATAAGTGGAATTTTGTCATATTTGTGAAAAAGCTTTTGACTCGCCTGATAATAATAAAGTACGTGACCATTTTCATTTGACTGGGCAATATCGTAGAGCAGCTTATGATCAGTGTAATTTAAAATTCAAATTTTATTCCGATTATTCTTCAAAACTTTCGAGGATATGACGTTGCCAGCTGATATTAATAATGAAATATCAGGCATATATTTTCTGCAGCTCGTGTCAAGCTAAAACTGTGCTCTTCAGATATGATGACAACGAGTATTATAATTACCTTGAACAGTTGAGTCATAAGTTATCAGCATTTAAAATCTTTCATGATCCGATCAGTCAACAGATATATACTAAACTTTCCATCGATCTTGATCGATCAAACGCATATTGTATCGACAAAAATATCCTTTTGACAAGCTGCACATAAAGGATTTGTTTGAGTGTCGTCGCCGTGTGAACGGTAAAATAGTTTAGTCTCTACCATAGAGACGATGAAACATTTCTAATCTCAAAAATTGAAACATTGATCATTTGTGATGAAGTAAAAAAAATCGCTTACCTGGTTTCGCTCGGTAAAGATATCATCTTGCAGAAGAATATCCTGACCAGCCTTTTATACTGCTACTTGAAAATTCTCTATCTAGAACATTCTAGAATACACGTGATTGAGATATTCTTGGAATTTGCTATCTTCCGAATGATCTAGAACATCATGCAATAGTTATTCTGGAAATGTCTCTATCTTCTGTAACTAGGGGTCTCCGATATAGTAATTTATATATGAGCTAGAACCAGCCTTTTCATTTTGGAAAGACATTTTGGGTTGGGGATTTTAGGGTCTCTGAGAGTGTAATTTATATTTGTTTGGAGGGTGGTGGACAGGTATTTGAGCCAGAACCAGCCTCCCCAATACTCCCTGCCTGTATTATTACCCTCAGGTGTCATATTAGCTGTTTCGCCGGTTGCATCAATAAGTTCGCTACTGGATGAGGCTTAACGCAGATAATCTTATTGCCACCCTGATTTTTGCTGCTTTACAATACAAAATTCCATAACCGCGATTTTGGCTGATACAAAGATACCCACATGGTGGTCGGTCTAATTTTATTTTTCGGGGATCATAACGACCGGGTAGATTACGGTGGCACTTTTGGGACATCGTTGCTGAAGTTATTCAGCCAGGTCTTGGACACGGAAGCGATTTTATACACTGAACATTACCAAATATTAGGCCTGCAACACCTGCTAAAACTTAGCCTGTCAGCGACACCCGTGGAGTCCCTATCACTGACAAAACCAAATTGGGTATTTGCTGCTACCAAACTCTGGCCGAGATTGTAGTGTGATTTTACCTTACAACAGTTTCTCTTTGTAAAGCCGTAAGCAGGCTCGAAGTTCAATCCCCACAAGCGCGGTAACGTCGTCGAGACGATCCAACTCCAGGGCGAAGTTAATGTTTTAGTCACGATCAAATCGATGTCGCCAAATGTCAGCACCCCACGAACGAACGTAGTTAGCTTGGATTCTCCAAGAATTGTCTCCGTCAGCTGATATCACACCACGGTAATGCGAAATAAATTCATCGTGCTGAAAATCATTGGTCATTATGCTTTTTTAATATTCATTCTCTAATATAATAAAATACTTGCCGTCGACAACGATGTGTTTATCACCGACACCATCTTGAACAACCCAGACATACTAGACGAAGCCATCGCGACCGTGGTCAGAAACAAAGTGTACAAATTTTGCTCACGCAACAAATCAAAGAGAGCTGTCCAGACCTGATGGAATCAGCCTCCTCTATGACGAAGCCCTCATCAGGAAGCACTGCGTGAGGTGCTGAGAACGGAGGGCTTTAAAAAGCTCTTAAAATTATTGCAGTCTTAAAAAATATAGACATGTCTGACAATTCGCCATACCTCACCTGTGTCATCGTTGAAAATGGTAAAGATCTCGATAATACCATTGTGAACTCGTACCATCACAACAACATTACTCTGCCGCTAACTGTCAACAACGTGGTAAACATAGGAACAGATTTCGTACTGCTCGCGGCTCAGTAGTAATAAATCTCTCCAACAATGGCATGTTTAACATCGCCTACGACAGTTATTTCCTCCTGACACACAGCAACTCCTGCGTGCATCGAGAGGAACTCATCAAACTCATACACAGGGAATCATGGCTGTAGACATAATAATCAAAATTGTTATCCGAAAGAGCTCATAACAACCAGTACACAGATCACATGGTTTTCTTGATTTTGTTGCTTTTTCTTGCCGGCTTGTAGCAATATTTAGTTGTCCCGATTTTTCAAATGCCACAGTTCTAACACACTTGTAAGCGTCTAAGAACATCAACTCCACACCCAAGGCATGGCTGATGTCGTGATATTTCCATTTTGATGATCGCGTTCTGCTGGGCATAGCATTCGTCTCTGCGTGTTCCATTGCATCTTTCCGTCGTCCTCTAAATTAACGACTGACACCAGTTCTTTTCTCGTGATTGTATATCCTTATACTATATTATTAAGATAAACATTTTATCTTTAACTCGGAAAATGATAAGCAATTACACAGATATATATTATTAAAATAATATAGCATTAGATAACATTTTAGCTGAACTATTAATATAATGATGGAGGAAAAGAGACAATGCATGGCTGTTATGCTTAATGCTGGGCAAAGTTTTTATTATTGCGAGATGAACGTTTTAGTCGTCTTAGAGAAATCTACGTTAGCATCACCCAACGACGAGCCCGTTATCCCAGGTCGAATATCGCGATTAATAAACTCATCGCGCAGATATGTGAACATCTGAGGGATTTTCATGGAGGTGAGAGATCATTACTCCTTAGGAGTATGCGAAACAACTGTGTAATGAGTACAAGGCGCTCACTAGGAAACCCATGTACTGCTTTTCTCTAGCTTGAAAACGAAATCATGAGCCGGCGGCCTTTAGCGGAAATTGAGAAGCTTCCCAAGATTGATCTGAACCGCACCAAGGCCATCCCGGATGAGTTACTTATACCGCAACAAACAGAAACGGCGTACGGAGACACTGACAAAGGTTTTGTTTACGACAGTCTGTATGTGGTTGCTAGATGTGTCCGTAGAAAACAGCTGTCAAGACTGCTTGGACCGACCTTTGAACCAGAACTGCAAGCACACACGGCTATTAAAACGGGTGTGGCTTTAAATATTCAATTCACGCGGGCAGAAATAGAATACACCGTGAATGTCTGGCCAAGATTGAAATCGGTCATCGTTTCTCGCAGTGACGATTTTAACTCAATCGTCGATATCGTCTGTTTCTTTATCCATAGTTGCATATAGGATTACCTGGAGAGAAGACCGGCGTGGATCTTTGATTTACTGAACTCAGTAACGTTTTAAACTCGAAATATCTGCCGTTTCGTAGCAAACTTCCTGAAACGATTTTACAAACCAAGGCATTCGTGCAGGTTTAAAACAAAGACGACCGTTGTTAGACCTGAGCAGTGGATCACGTTTCCAACTACAAACCATATTTCAGTAAAATCAAAACAGCCAATATCCAGTTTTCAGCGGCAATAAAAGACGTGCAAAAATTGAAAGCAGAATCTGTCAATCAACATCTTTGACGTCGAAGAAAGTGAGACACGGAAAAATCAGTATACGGTGTACCAGCTGCTATTTTTCAAAATCATCCAATAAAAAAGCGTTAATTTACTTTACTATGAGTTGCATTTCACATGGATCAAGCATTGTAGTCGCATGTGTCGCTCGTTGCATACTACGCACAACAGGGTACATGTTATCTGCAGGTATTTGCAATGTTTCCCACAGCAGGAAATCTGGACAAGAATGAAGGTTCGGGTTACTGTCAAGAAGTACAATCCCTTCAGAAATCCAATGAGGAAAAATAGTTCACAGTTTGAAAATTCAAACATAAAAGTTGCTCAGACTTTTCACATCGTATTTGACCTGGAGGCAATATTGAAAAAGTGGATGTGCTTCATCCTAATCCTAATCAATCTTTCACGAGGTGGAGCAGCAACATGTGCCATGCACTATCGGTTACAAAACCTGCTGTGCTGCTTATGATACCTTGTCATCGCCGTATTGAGACATCTGGCTCTTTGAGCAGCTTGTTTCAGAGTACAAGCAAATTATCAACATCAGATAGACCCCAACACGGATGATTCCGCTCTCGCCAATACATAAACAGCAGTACAAATCAGCTTTTTGTTGTCAAATTTGCGATAATTATTTAAAATCGCATAAAAAGAAGGTTAGGGACCATTGTCGCGTGATTAGGTGTTATTGCAGAGCCGCTCATGCCCGAATGTAACCTCAATTTCAAGGATATCGCCTTCATTCTCACATCATCTACGAGGGTATGATGGTCACTTTCTTATCACTGTGTTAAACTATCTATGGGTCAAACAACTCTTAACATCAATCGTAACCAAACTTAAAAGCATCCCCAATAATTTTGAAAATGCATGTCGCTCTCGGTTGGCCTCTTCCAGTTTATGCCAGCGCTACTGAAGGAAATGGCCAAAATGTGTCCTGTCTTTCATCATTTGGACAAGGATGATTCGGAATAAATAAGTTTGTTGAAGCCAGATTTATTCTTGCGAGCATATCGACTGCTGGTCGCGTTTTGATGAAACATCTTTTCATTCCAAAGATGCATTTATTCTAACTTAAATTTATCGAATATCACGGATGACGTGTACGATAGAACACTTTTGGTGTGACAAAACGTGGCTGCCAGACTCTCGGGAATTATCACGATGTGTATCTGAAAGCGGAAGTGCTACTACTCGCTTATGATTAACTTCACAATCTCTATGTCTGGGCTATGTCGCAGCCACTTCAATTGGCTGGTTTTCATTGGATCACAGCAGAGCAGTTATGCAGAAGTGGATGACCGGTTAGGTCGACGACGTTGGTTATTTCGTCGTGGTCGATCAGGTTATCCATCCCGATAACCTGCACGAGCTCCACGACGGTTGTCCATTCTGCACTGAAAACCTTCTTATCTCCAATGACACACTGTCTCTAGAGCAGTCAACGAAAAATGATGAGTTCGGTCTGGAAGAATCCAAAGTAAAATAAAACTTGTAACAAAACTCATGAACATATGAACATAAGTACATATTATATCATAGACAGCTAGATCTGTCTCTGAAACACGACCTGGTGCTTGATAAAGTTCATTGCGCTTTAATGTTTAATCAAGCATGGTGGATGTACCATTACATCAATTTCAACATTTAGAAGAAATTTACCGACGTCGACATATTCAACTTTGTAGGAAAGAGAATACTTGGAGGAATCAGTGAGATTACCCACAGGCACTTGATAGCCGGAAAAAATGCAAATATATCGAATACAATGTGCTTGATGAACTTGGCTTGATATAAATAGGCGATGTAAATAGGCTAGGTGGGGTTGGGGAAACCACTTTGTTTTTACTAAGCTAGACCGAAACTGTAGTATGTTTTTATATTCGCATCGTATTGAGGAGGTGATAACCAATTGTCTGACTAAACCTTATTTATAATGTCAACATAAACCTACTTCAATGGGTTCGTAACCGCTTTTTATATACTAATAAAATCTACACCATAATGTCGAGATTTATATGATAATTAAACGGTATTACTAGGCTAACTTGATTAGAAAGAAAAACGTTGCTTCTGGTTGGTGACTGGATGTGTGATACAAAATCTAACTATGTTGTTTTAACAGTAATGATACTGGTTTTCTGTTCAGGCTTTGTGACTTTATAGATTACGTTGCCACAATAAACTAATGATATATCCCATGTCAACTGTACATATCAAATGTGAACACCTATAAATGTGAACACCTATAAATGACTAATATAACAGAAAAAAGAACCATTACAACTATAATCCGACAAAAATAAACATTCAGGTTCGCATGGAATTTCATTAATTCATTTATATTATATAATATTTTTAAGTTACAAATTTTGTTGTTATTTGTTATTTCAATACTATTTGTATTATTATTATTATTTTTATTATTATTATTATTATTATTATTATTATTATTATTATTATTATTATTGTTATTATTGTTGTTGTTGTTATTGTTGTTGTTGTTTTTGTTGTTGTTTGAAAGAAGAATCTTTCAAAGATGTCTAACTTTGGTCTATACGCAAAGAACACTTGATGAGGCTCACCTGAAGTCGACGTTTTCCCTGTTCCCAATGACTTCCGATAGCCTTTATTTATCTGAAGACCACACACTTACAAAATTCCAATCCATAATGCATTGGTTTTCTTGCTTCATGACCCAAATACCGTGCACATCTATCTCAAATTACAAAATAATTATACCTGAAAATTTCAATTTAATTCCTGATGTTAGGACGGTTCATTACTAATCCATTCCGTCATAAAGTACCGTGAATACTGCAAATTTATGATGTATTATCAGGTTAGTATATCGTGATTTCAAAACAGTATATCAATATCTTGAATTAGTAAATAGCGATCTTCTGTTAGTAAATCAATATGTCTGATTACTAAATAGAGATCCCGATTAGGAAAATGTAAATTGTGTCCATTCAATGCATACGTGTTGAGGTGATATTTGACGCTACTTTTGAAAGACCAGAACGTCCAATGTTAAATTTAATAAAAATTAAAAATGTAATTTAGCACGAAAGTAGATGAAAGCATATGGTATTCCAGACACATTCCATAGTGAAAGACAAGCAATACAAACTATAAATGTAAACAACAGGAAAAATTTTGAAAAGCTGATTAGAAACTCGCGTTTATTGGGGTTACTGTCGAGTTATTAGTTTCGCATATAACTGCCTCACACTTCCGGTGTTTCTAAATTATACCATTCATCTTACTTTTTATCCACATCCGCTAAAAACAAAATTAATTAAAAAATGAAATCGGGATATCTAGATTGCAAATAGCATGTACATAGCATGCAAAGCGAAAATCTCATATATGTAACTTCTCTTTTAAGGCTGTAATGGGGGCAGGAGAGTGTCCCAGTTGTTTAAGGCGTTAGCCTTTTCAGCTGATCCACATCTCAACTTTGCCCACGTGGGTTCGAGTCTCAGACTCAGCCAGTGTGGAAATGTGAGAAAGCTTGCCAGTTAGCTTCTCAAGTCGGTGGTTCCTACTGGGATTTTTCAGGGCTCTCTCCACTAGATGTACCGGCGGCCATATATGTGCTGATAAATGAAGTTAATCCGAACATAAAAATATATATGTAATAACGTACAACGATAATAAACAATAATACTGACACAGACAATAATAACCCATAACAATAACGTCAATACAAAGTAAAATAGGCAGAAAGCTCTGACATAGATGCCTAAAGGGATGTGCAATTAGTTTTAAAGAGTTTGCATTGTTAATGTACAAAGAAAAAAAAATATCGCTTGAAAAACACTTTGTGTTTATATTAAATGTTGTATATGGGTTGTATTATACGAAGGATTTTTAACTCCATTTCTCTTAGATCCTGCTAATCTATACAAATGAAAGATTCGTGCTCTTCGTCTTCTACGAACGCCAAATAATAAATATAACACAAACGATATGAACTAGTAAAACCATCATTTCTACCAGTCGCTATATAACGTTTATGACTAGGATAAATGTATCTCGAAAGTTTGTACATCTGACATACAAAAACAAAATAATTTTAGTCATATCTCCACGATATCTGCAGACATGTTGTATCACGTCATTCCCAGACAAATTATGGATCCACCAGGCCGGACAACCCTACCACTAACCTATTAATGCTGAAAGCCAAGCGAGGTAGCTGCTAGTATCATTTTATAGGACTTTTGTAAGACTCGGCCGAGATTCGAACCTGCGACTTTCTGAATCCGAGGCAGACGCTATAACCACTAGGCCACCTGTGAAAAGATACTTCTCAACATTTAATAGTGCTTATAACTTTTGATAATATCAAGATTTTCACGACTGTCAGTTTAGACATGGACAATACTTCACTTTTCTAAGAGAATGTTGTTACAAATATATTAGCGTTTGCAACATCTTGCAATATCCATACAAAGCCAAATTCATAGAAAATATGTACGACATGACATGTGATACCCAAATCACACATCCGTTGTACGCTGATGATTTACGAATTGCGTAGCATTCTGCATGGTATATGCTCCTATCCATATGTAACAATTTAATCCTATATTTAACACATCTAGAGTAACAAGCAAGATAAAACTTTAGTATGCTACATTCTCTGTAGATAACACAAATACAGTCATATCGGCAGGGATCTCAGACATATATGTCTAAAGGGTTGTGAAGTTAGTGAACATTTTGCTACAACTTCCATTGATGCATAAATTAGTTTGTACGGCCACATATAAGGATAAATTGTATAAATAATTGCCTACACCCATATAGAAGGCTAAAATTCACTAAAATATACTAAGCGATTATGGTGGAGATCCCCTAGGTAAGCTGTGGATACTAGCATTATATAAAATGTTAAAATATATTCATTTAGAAATCAATACATGTAAAACACACATAGCAAAGACTTAAAATGGTATAATGTTGAAACGAAGAATATCGGAGATCACCACGAAATAATACCATCCGTTTTTAGTTGTTTGTATATATTTGACGAGACAGTGATAGTAACAATAACCATTCAATTCATGTTTTTAAAAAATCGTTAATAATTGTTTTTGTAATATATAAAATCAAGAATTAAAACTCTTACTTAAACTGCGTTGCATAATATTAAAAAAAAAACATTGAAGTACCAATGACTGATAAAAGTACAAAGAAATTTGACATTTTTACTGAACATTGGCCAGTTTCAGTCAGGGTAGACATAGGATCACGAAATGGTTTATTTTGTTATAATTTATTAAAGAATCAAATAAACTCAGATAGCTATAAAATAGTGAAGAAGCCTTCTCAGAACATAAAAATATCTCACCTTGTCGAAACATTACAATATTCAACCTTTTTAACATTTTAACACAATTTTATCTTTTCAAATTGCAATAACATGCAATCACGAATCTGGTCTCTTTAGGGTTGAGAATATTCCAACTAAGTTCGCTGATTAGAAATACAACTTATGGATTCGTTTCCGTTTTCCAACATCAGAAAAAATCAATCAAGCTAATAATGTAATTTTGGCGATGCCTAAAAAAGATACTCCTTCCATGTCACTTGTCACATGTCAAACTGCCATGGAAATGTACATTAAGGGACTGACACCTGTCTATTATCTCTGAGATCCTTTGTATAAGGCTGGCTGGCTGGATGAGACAAATAAAATCGGTTCTATATAAACTCTATAAAACCTTTTCTTCGTGCTTGAAACCAGCAGGCAACAGAATAAATCTGATCGAATGGTGGTAACGTGCAAATTTCATAACTCTCGTTATGACTGGGCAGCCAAGCTGTGCATTGAAATAACTGACAGGTCTGGTGATAATAGTAAGAAGTATTTATTTTGATGATGTAATGATTCTCTAAGAGTTTAGTTTTTATATGGCATGAAGGTAAGATATAGAAGTAAATATATGTATACTGGAATATTTAGATTATCACTATGGTTCCAATTAGTGTTCCTCTCCAATACGACTGCTTCGTTTTCCTTTTTATTGGAAGCTCGCTATAAAACGTATCCTATATTCAAGAAAACATCTTCATAAGAAAGCGATAAATCAAAGAAAATGTATGCCGATATATGTGCTACCTGATCAAATATTGATTTCGATTTGAATAATTTTATTGATGATCGTTTATTACTGATATATGAACAAATATACTTTCAAAATCTAGCCGTTAATATTCTGAGCCGACATTAATCTTTCTTTCAGAAACTAACCACCACGTTCTCAGATTGATGGAAATGACGATGACTCGTGAGTTCTTATCTTAATTTGCATTTGGGTTTCTGCTTTAATTTGGTGCAGTTGGTGTTTGTTTAAAACAACATTACGATTTTAATGAAAGAGTTTCAGTGCGCAAATTTACGAACACATTGGGGAGACTCTTCTGTTAAATCCTTTTATTGAAATGACAAAACAAAAAAAAAGCTGCTCAGCAATCCATCCTGCCAATTTGTAGTGTGATTAGCAAACTGAGTGCACTTAATTTTTTTGGAAAGCAGAAATTGTGCTCTTATGGATTTGTTTCTTTAATTTTTTTTATTACTCAAATAAAAGTTTTATATCGAACCAAAGTTGCAGCCGGTTTTGTTTGAAATGTTTCTTTTTTAATCAAACAGACATTTATAATTACACTTAAAACTCACCAAAATTACACATCTTTATACAAAACAAAATTAAATGACTAATATAAATTTTCAATAATCAGAATATATGCCACTGAATCAATTTCGATGACCCCTTGTTTAACAAAGAAAAATGAACAAATTTAAGATTTATTCAGTCGTGAAAATATACCTTTCCGGTTCTATGTATTTTGTCTGGCTCTTACCATTTGAGTTGACATTCGCATTTAAAATAATTGATTCACCCTGGAAAATACTTGTGTTCACAAAGATTCTTGGAAAAAGATATTCAGTGTAAATTATTTGGAATTCTACATCCAAAAGTTATCATTAATTCATTAAAGGAACTGTAGATACATCAGCACAAGACAGATTATATAAGACGCCATCGCCTTCCATATTGGAACTTCACATTGTTTCGAACTTGATTTTTTAGAACTTTTTAGCAATAGGACTTTAGATTCCAGGATTAATATTTGGATTATATTAACAAACTAAGTCCTTTGCACATTTTTTACCTTTTATCTACCGCAATCAATTTTGTTAAAATTTACAATGCTTGTTGTCTTCACTCTTTTCGTTCCTTACTTTTGAACCAATGCTTGAATTATGATTTTGTCTGATGTGTGTGAGATTAGTTACTAAGGACGTATTTATATATCAGAGCATGGATATTTGAATATTTGTGTACTTTGTATAAATTGTAAGGTAAAGATATGTGTCTGATTATTCTGATATTCTTTAGTATAAAGGGTTTAGGAATATGTATTGATGTGACGGAATTTATTGATGTAGGTATGAGAAGTAATTTTTTACCGAGCTGTATTATAACGTTTGTTGTACCATGCAAGAACGTATGTGAACGAACCGAAACAATTTAATAGACGTTATATGACGATAGGCTGTATGTAGTGTTAGATGACAGAGATTAGGAAAAAGACAGGGCTAAGGAGGAAGATTTTATGGGGAGAGAGAACTTGGGTCCCGAGTCTTCAAGAGTTGGAGACAGGATTGAAGCTGTAGCCGAGACAGTCGAGGTCGACAGAAGAGTAGTCGTGGTAAAGAAAGTGGAGGAGGAGGCGAAGGAGGAGGAGTCTAGAGAAAGTCGAGGAGGAGGAAACATTTGAAGAAAACTAGAGAGGAGAATGAATTGGGAGAAATAAATGAGAAAAGGGATGCAATGGATAAGTAGAAACACAAGGACAGATGGGCATCAATCTCACACTGCTAATCTAATGATTAATAGGCTTATAAAAGAGTCCCTCTGAATGAGTGTAATTGGAAATTTAAGTTGTTTGATTATTGAATTGTTATTAAATTCTTATTTATTTAATTTCAACTTATGTATATTTAACAGCTTGACCGTCGGCATTGCTGACTGGAGGCTCAAAGCTTTACATGTGTCTTTCACTAAATTTAACTTCCAACAAATATAGACTTGGTAAGACTTTTAAAATAATTTAAATAAAACACTGAAAGCACCCCACCACAACCACAACCATCTTCACATAGTCCTATTCAACCCCACCACAACCACAACCACAACAATCCCCACACAGTACTATTCGAAACCCAAATCCATATTTCACCCATACCTTAAAGAAAAAGAAAGACGTCTTAGAGAGAATAAAGACGGAGAAAGGATGAGTAAGGAATGGACTGGATGTGAAGTCTACAATTATCTCTCTCAGATACAGGAAAATTCTTTCAGACCTTTGAAATCAATGACGAAATATTCGACCTTTTCGTTGGCGACGTATGAATGTGTGCAAGTTCTGTGCAATGTTTCTTTTAATGTCGGAGTGATATTCTCTGCTGGTTGCCAGAATGGCATGGGTCCATCGGTCCACTTTACCAAGTAATGTTTTTTGTTTCCGGAACTCCATTTAGATTTTAAAAGTTATTCAGTTGAGTACCAGTCTGTGTGATTATCATCAGTAATTGTGTGTCTAGTGCTCGTTCTATTTTGTATTGCCCATTTGGCTGAGGGACTGTATCGACTCCATCCGATGTTGGAGTCTGATTATCCTGAGGATGTTTGTAATGTTTAAGCCTATTGTCATGTGCATCTGTCTTCATTTCCATATTGTCGGAACAGCGACGCAAATTGTAATTGTTATTCGGACTCATGCATATCATGTAAAATGGACGGATGGTCTACGAGAGAATAAAGAAGTACAAAAGATGTGTAAGGACTGGACTGGATGTGAGGACTACATCACGAGGCTCATGCAAGTCAGTATCAACGGCCAATTATTTTGTTTTTTATGTGTTTGTTGTAGAATGCTCAGAATCCGTACACTCACGTACTTTTAGACGCTCGCAAGCTGTATTTGTATTAGGTGGTATGAACTGGTGTGTTGACAAGTTAAATGAGATAGTTGGCATTGACCGAGGACAATTTTTGCAATAAAGTTTTGTCCATGATCAGTGTTTGCTGAGCACCATAACGTGTTAATATTTATTTCATTGTACAGGACATTGGGTGTCTTAGAATGCAGCGGAAATGCTTCACAACAATATGACAAACTGTCTGTAACCAATAGCATATACTTGTGTCCTTGCTTGCTTTTTGGTATACACAAAATGTCCATGTGTCACCGACAAAATGTCTTCAGAAGGCAATGGGTGTAATGGTGCCTTTCGCGCATTTGTGTCTCGTTTAATAAGTTTTGTTTGATAACTTGATAGGTTCGTTGGACACCTATATGACAATCACCTGCTTTTGAATTGCGATACGACATAAGGACATTCTGACTCAAATTTGTCGGTTAAGCGACCTGTTTGATTAAATGATATGATGAAACTTTAGTTCCAGGTTGGAAGAAATGATGCAATAGACCATTGATAAGCTCATACTGATTCACTTCATATGGATGGATTTTGCGCGACTAGTATTTTCTTTCAATATTCCTTGTTCTATGTCAAAATACATGTTCTTAAAGTCGAGGCACTCTTGTTGATATAGTTGGTAGATCTAAAGAACAATAATTTGGAGTGATATCAGAAGTTCGTACTGCAGATAGGGCGGGAATGTTTTCATTAGTGTACCAAAAGATAACCTCTATGACCTCTCTTTCTATGGAAATTGGAGTAACGTCCAAACCACTACGTTCAGTATATTTGGTGTCAGAAGGTTGTTCCGATACATTGGGTACGTTATCAGATTGTTCATAGTATCATCGTGAGTGTGCGTCTTTGTGTGTCCTGGGGTGTATACGATATAGAAATCGTATTCTTGTAAATGATGTAATAAATGGATTAATATATTTCAGGTGTGGTTAACTGTCTTCAGCCATAATGATACTTTTCGTTATGTAATGACAGAATATTTCTGATGTGATTGGGAAACATGACATTTTCTAATACATTCTAAAACACCAAAACATTATTGTTCAGTGACTTAACTAACATTTTTTGTGTCTGTTAAGGCTCTACATCCATAAGCAAAAATAAAAATCCTTGTCCCAATTTAAGATAGAATATATTCTAAGGCTGTACCATTAGAATTATTTATTAGCCTGAATGGTTTGTCCAAATTAAGATAAACCAAAATAGACGCTGTAGTCAGAGCCGTTTTAGAAGTTTCTTGTCTATCAAAATAAAAGTAATGTGTCTTGTCAGCAATGACAGCATAGCAGGGAACAAATTTCCTGTAATAATTTCATAAACATCAGAAATGGTGATACTTCGTTTTAGGGCTGAGCGTCTGTTTTTATCGACCTTTCTTGAGGACACCACAATCATAACTGAGGAATAAAGAGACTGTGAAATTCGATCATTTAAAAGCCTCAAGTCGTTTGATATAACACTAGTTTTTGTGGAAGGAAATCCGTGTTGTTTGATATAACACAGACTAGGTGGAAGAAAGTCCGTGTTGTGTGATATCATACAGATTAGGTGGAAAGAAGACCATGTCGTTTGATATAACACAGACTATGTGGAAGAAGTCCGTGTTGTTTGAATAACACATGCTAGTTAGAAGGAAGCCCGTGTCGTTTGATATCATGCAGATTAGGTGAAAAGAAGACCATGTCGTTTGATATAACACAGACTAGGTGGAAGGAAGTCCGTGTTGTTTGAAATAACACAGACTAGTTAGAAGGAATTCTGTGTTGTTTGATATCATACAGATTAGGTGGACAGAAGACCATGTCGTTTGATATAACACAGACTAGGTGGAAGGAAGTCAGTGTTGTTTGAATAACACAGGCTAGTTAGAAGGAAGTCCGTGTCGTTTGATATCATGCAGATTAGATGAAAAGAAGACCAAGTCGTTTGATATAACAAAGACTAGGTGGAAGGAAGTCCATTTCGTTTACTATAACACAGACTAGGTGGAAGGAAGTCCGTGTCGCTTGATATAACACAGACTAGGTAGAAAGATGTTTATTATGTCGAAATAGCCAAAGAAATTGTACCGTATCACTGCCGATAATCTTTATTTTTATATTTTGATCTTGATTAACCCCACCACCACACTCATTGTTATTAATCTGTACTATACAATTAGAAAGTAGCAGCGGGAGCAGCCGAAGGACAAACTAAATTTTATTATATCCATTTCAAAGAAGAAAGATTACCTTTATCCATAATTTTATGAGAGAATGTCTTAACATATTCTTGAAAAACACACTAACTGGGAATTACAGTGAATTCATGCAAAGAAACCTTGGAGTCGAGACTCAAATCGGATTGCAGTAATACGGAGATTGCATTCTCTCGTACTTGCTTTGCCATCTCATAGGTGGTTCAACCAAATACTGTTTGCAGGTCATTACATTTCATGTCATTGGTACATTAGTACGTTAGAGACTACATGCTACTAGTCATGTCACCACTTTCATTGCTTAATTTATTTTATATGCTACGAAAGTTTATACATAACTTTATTCACTAGGATTTGTGTTAGTTATTTTTGGATTACACAGAGCTGAATTTGCAATACAGCAAGTTATTTTCAAATTTTCCCTTTGTATTTTAAAGAAATTATTTGTTGAATTTTACAAACCTCGTTTGGTTTTTTTCTCTTTTCTGTTACTAAATTTAAGGCCATAGAGTCGTAATACAAATCAAAATGGCATTCTGTAAGTAAAATTTCTTCCAACCTTATGCTATTATTATTATATATGTCATGAGTAGACTAGCCTTGATACATATAATTCTAATGAAAGGTCAAACACCTCCATGCCATTAAGGTTGTAACCAGTAACTTCCCACTTTTGTCAAACCATCAAGTACAATTGTCTCTCATTCCCCATTTAAGTAAACTAAGTTTCAAAATAAAACTGAACAGAACACAACTTTTAATGTTGAATATTACATCTTACGTGTTGGGGACACTTGCACTAAATGTTGGAATGAAACACCATATATATGTAATACGTATCTAAACGTTGTAAAGACATCGGCATCATACGACTAGGAGCACAGTTTGTTATGAACTTGACTAAATTGAGAGCGTGTTGAATAAATATGTACAGCCAAATGGAAACAGAGATATTATTCCATTGTTTCCTAAATATTATCATTTTGAGAACCCTTCGTAACATCTTTGTCTTAGTAATACAAAACGAATGTTGCACCTTAATGTCTTACCTATAGACATGGCTGATATAAGGTACAGGCAAATTCGTTTTGTACAACTCAGTATGAAAATTGTTATTTCTGTTATTTGACATTTTGTTCAATCCAGTCAATTGTCAGTTCAAAGCGATGAGCAACACCATGTCTTGATGTTATGTAAGTAAAGCAGTTAAGAACCGATCGTGTCATTTGGTAGGAAAAAAGCAGGGACTCAGCCTTATAACCAGATTGTTCTGCCAATAAACCAATGTGTTATATTATATTATATTATATTGTATTGTATTGTATTGTATTGTATTGTATTGTATTGTATTGTATTGTATTGTATTGTATTGTATTGTATTGTATTGTATTATATTATATTATATTATATTATATTATATTATATTATATTATATTATATTATATTATATTATATTATATTATATTATATTATATTATATTATATTATATTATATTATATTACAACAAATCATGCAGAGGTCGTATTCCAGACGTCTATAAATTGCATTCTTGAATTTTCCGGCACACCGTTTTTATAATTCACCTACTGTTAATTGGAATCACCTCGTAATGGTCATGTTTAGAACTCAGTGAAGGTCAGGGAACAAATATGTCATTTTCTGTGGTCACATAATCATTGGCTCTAAATCACGATTGTAACAAGAAATCGTTTTTACTGTCATCTGATAACGGATTAATGCTATGAATGATAAATATTGTAAGTTTTTAAGTTAAAAACCCCACCCACCTACGTAATAGATGTCTTAGAAGGGATCTCATTTTTTTTAAATTAACAACATTCCCATCATCCCACCCCACCCCCATTAATATGTATGTATGTATGTATGTATGTATGTATGTATGTATGTATGTATGTATGTATGTATGTATGTATGTATGTATGTATGTATGTATGTATGTATGTATGTATGTATGTATGTATGTATGTATGTATGTGTGTGTGTGTGTGTTTATGTATGTATGTATGTATGTATGTATGTATGTATGTATGTATGTATGTATGTATGTATGTATGTATGTATGTATGTATGTATGTATGTATGTATGTATGTATGTATGTATGTATGTATGTATGTATGTAACTCGTTATGTTAGCAATGGTGTCAAATTGTAAAGTTATACAAGAGGCAACGTAGAGAGAAAAGTGTCTCTATAACCTTGTTCAAAATTAGTGTAAATATTTATCTAACATAATTGAAACTGAGTGGGTTTCTTTTCTTGGATAAAATGAACAAAACAAAAACAATATGACGGATGATGGGAATTTATAAAAATGAATTACTAAGAATATATATGCAGAGTGTACAAATGCACTGAATCTCTCCTACTCCTATCATACTATTGATCCAATCACTCTACACACATTCCCTAAATGAAAAAAAAATATGATTCACATACATCTAGCATAAAAAGGTGAGGTTCAAATAACCTTACGGACTGCATAAATGTTTCTACTAATATCATGCAATGTAAGCGAGATTCACATAATCTCGTATAATGCAATACATTAAGTTTTAAATAAACAATGAATGACAGCGAGATCCACATAATCTCATGTAATGCAATACATTAGGTTTCAAAAAAAAACAAAGACTGTTATGACAGCGAGATCCACAGTCTCAGGTAATGTAACAAAGAAAAATTCACATAATCTCATTTAATGTAGCAAGGAAAGCGAGATTCAAATATTCTCACGTAATGCAAACAATACTGTACTCAGTTAAAACCTCAATGAATTGAAACAAACATACCACTGTAGACACTTGAAAAGTCTACCGATTCGCAAACTGTTACACCACAGTTTCCCCAGATCCTTGGGTTGGCCCACATTTATAGACCGCTCACACCCTTCATGGATCCACCACAAGTACTTATACGTACAGACGGCACACGGCACCCTTGTATTGGTTACGCCTATATTCGCGATTCCACCACGTGTATAAGCATACGTATACGTATGCGTGCGGAAAGCACACTGCACTATGGACAGCTACGCTCAATCCTAAACTGGAATACACATACGTACGGACAACACGCCACTCTATGAACAGCTACTCTCAACCCTAAACAGCTACCGTCAGCCCTAACCAGCCCTATGGCCAGAGAACATAATGGAGAACGTTCACTCCCTGACAAAATCTAAAATGACCTGTGCCTCAGTTTGAAATGAATCATCCTTAAATCCATAGGAGAGTGAATAATATTCATGGTCAAATACTCATGTATACCGCAAGTAATGTTGTCTGCCTGCACAATGAATAAATGTGAAAAATAGATCTAAGGCAAAACCAAGCTATTTCTTGCCTTATTTTGTAACAATATCTACCCGATAAGAGAAGAAAAAAATGTTCGCATTTGTTGGCTTCATAGAATAACATAAAACTAATTATTAATGTTATAGTACAATATTTGCACTAGTTATATAGCAAACTGGATTTTCTATACGGGGTAGACATTTACCCAAATTTTCAATCATGCCCTACTTAAGTAGTCTGCTCCTATATTTTCAACTCCTCTTATTGCCTCTTCACAAAGGCGATATGGTTGTAATGTCAGCACTCAACACATCAATCTAGCGTTGGCGAAATTGACTTTGTTCAAATACAATAGAGGTTGGTGATCAGTCTCGAGAATGAAATCTCTTCCAAAACGATACGCATGATACTTTCTAATTCTCCACACTACGGCCAAACACTCTTTCTCAATGACGGAATAGTTTGTCTCCCTGAGTAGCAATTTTGTACTTGAATAATATAGGGTAACTTATTGTTATTTTGCTCTTGTAGTAAACCAGCTTTCAACCCAGTTTCAGAGGCATCAGTTTCTAAACTAAAGGGTTTGCTAATATTTGGCACTTTTAATATAGGTGCACTGATTAACTTCTTTTTTAGCACACGAAAAGCTCCCCATTCTATTGTTTGGTTGCCCATTTTTGTCAGATCAGAAAGTGGGTTATCAATGGCTGAAAATTTTGGCACACACTTTCTATTGACTTTATCTACCCCTTCCTTCGCGCCACCCAAGGGACACACAAAGTAAGCCTCGATTTCTGTGTCTCCTACATCGTCGTCAATGACCGACGTACAAACGACATTTAAGACCCCTTTTCTACATTGTCGCTCTGTCTCTTGATGTACAACTTAAGCATGTTGGTATAGAATGTCCTCAAATTGCCGTCTATGTAAATTGTACAGCCCATGTCACCCTTCATCTCTTTAACTTCGTAGGGACCTTGCGACTAAACTAGTAATTTGTTTGTGCTAGTAGGAACAAGCAACTTAACCGGTTTACCTACAACGAATTTCCTATTTCATGCTTTATGGTTATAATACTTGGCATATCTACGTCCATCTGACATGTACTCTCGGGTCTTTCTCGCACATCTAGCACGTACTGGTAGGTAGTTTTTATTTCCTCGTTCGCGACATCACCCGTCAAAAGTTCGCATAGTATTCCATTCGAGCCTCGAATTGTTCGTCCGTATGGCAATTCGAAGGGTTAAAAATGCTAAACTTTTTGCGGTAATTCACAGTACGCGAACAGAAACGCGTACAAATAGCGATCCCAGTCTTAGGGACGTTCTCGCGCGCATTTTTCGTAGCATATATTTCAGGGTACCATTAAACTTCTCTACCAGTCCATTGCACATCGGTTGGTATGGAGTAATGTTCAGCTATTTGATGGACAACATCCTTATTATTTCACCCATGCGGTCAGAGGTAAATTGGGCACCACAATCCGTAAGGATTTCTTCTGGCACCCCAACCCTACAAAAAATATTAACCAATGCTTCAGCCACTCGTTCCGTTTCAATAGTTAGTAACGTCACGTCTTCGGGATATCTGTTTGCGAAATCCACGAGAGTAAGAATATACCTGTTCTTCCTATCTGTAACTGGTTGTATCGGTCATACAATATATGTTGACACTCTTTTAAACGGTGTATCTATTAATGGCATCTATCCTAATGGCACCCTTGTGATCCACCCCTTACCTACGGTTTTCTAGCATACGTCACAAGACCTAGAGAATTGTATGACTCTCCATTAACACCAGACCAGTATAATTAAGCGACTACTGTGCTGATAGTCTTGGCTTTAGCCAGGTGTCCTGCCTTACTAGACTCGTGCCACCCTGAGTACGTATTATATGTATCTGTGAGGTACGACGACTTACCAATACTTCTTACCCTCCAGAATGACAAACTCCTTATAAATTAGCCCGTTCTTCCAAACGAAATCCCGAGCTGCCCCCATCCTTGCAGTGTTTAATTGCACCGACGAGATTTTCTCAACGATAGTTTTGATGGATTCGTCGCGTTCTTGCTCTCGTTTGAACTCGTCACGCAAAATTCCGGAAATCAACTCTGGGACATTTAATTTCTGAAACGCGTTTTTCTCTCGCCGGGTTTGTGCTCGCGTTTCCACTGCCTGGGCCAAAGGTATCCTGAAATCTGCCAATGTTGGAAGATCAGAACCTTCACATTTACTGATCGTCAGATCGTCAATAAGGTTTTCCATACAAGGGCATTAACAGTTCCCGTTAGGAAATGTGTTTCTACCGTGATCCTTGCTACAGGAATGAGACCGATCGCCTGATCGAGTAGCATACGTTGGGACTCCCACCCAAGCATTTGGTTATCCTGCACGAGACTATGCTTGATCACTACACCCGTGCAACCAGTGTTACGCAATGCTACGACTTTTTGACCGTTCGCGAAACCTCAGCTTTTGCAAGTTGTGGATCATTTATTAACTGTATTACAAAAATGCCCTAGTTTTCCTCACAGAATAACTTTTTAGATTAGTCAGCATTGAACTGTAGACTTTCAAGACATTCTGAATTAACATTGAACTATTACTTTCATGATCAGTCAACATTGAACTTTTAACTTCTAGAGCAGTCAATATTGAACTGTAAACTTTCTAGATCTGTCAACATTGAACTGTAGACTTTCCTTATCAGTCAATAGTGAACTGTAACCTTCTAGAGCAGTCAATATTGAACTGTAGACTTTCTAGATCTGTCAACATTGAACTGTAGACTTTCCTTATCAGTCAGTATTGAACTGTTACCTTTTAGAGCAGTCAGTATTGAACTGTAGACTTTCTAGATCTGTCAACATTGAACTGTAGACTTTCCTTATCAGTCAGCATTGAACTGTTACCTTTTAGAGCAGTCAGTATTGAACTATAGACTTTCTAGATCTGACAACATTGAACTGTAGACTATCCTTATCAGTCAGTATTGAACTGTTATCTTCTATAGCAGTCAGTATTGAACTGTAGGCTTTCTAGATATGTCAGCATTGAACTGTAGATTTTCTATATCAGTCAGCATTGAACTGTTACCTTCTAGATCTGTCAACAATATACTGTAGACTTTCTAAATCTGTCAACAATATACTGTAGACTTTCTAAATCTGTCAACATTGAACTGTAGACTTTCTAGATCTGTCAACACTGAACTGTAGACTTTCTAGTCATTCTAGGTCAGTTAATATTGAATTGTTACTTTTTAGATCAGTTAACATTGAACTGTAACATTTCCATATCTGTCAACATTGAACTGTAGACCTAGATCTGTCAATATTGAGCTGTAGTGATTTCTAAATCAGTTAACATTGATCTGTAACAATTTTGATTCTGTCAACATTGAAATGTAGACCTTCTAGATGTGTCAACATTGAACTATAGACTTTCCAGATCTGTCAGCATTGAACTGTAGAGTTTATAGACATTCTAAATCAGTTAACAATGAAATGTTACTTTTTTGATTAGCTAACATTCAAATGTTACATTCTAAATCTGTCAACATTGAACTGTAGACTTTCTAGATCTGGTATAAATGAATTGTAACATGTGTTGATCTGTCAGCATTGAACAGTAAAGTTTCTAGGTCTGTCAACATTGAACTGTTGACATTTCTAGATCAGTCGACATTGTAAACGTTTTCTGAGCAGTCAATATTATAGACTTTGTAGAGTAGTCAACATTATAGACTTTGCAGAGTAGTCAACAATATAGACTTGGCAGAGCAGTCAACATTACAGACTTTGCAGAGCAGACAATAATGTAAATTTTCTAAATCAGTAAATATTGAATGTTCCTTTCTATATCAGTCAACATTGTAAATTTTCTAGATCAGTCATTAACCGATGACATTGTGTTTTTATCCGATTCATAAGACCCCTTTCTACTAATAAAAATACTTGTACGACTGGAGAGTGCTCACTTTCAGAAACAACTCTAAGTACGTGAACTTCAGAAGAAATAGAACCAGTTCGTTTCCCTTAACTTCTTCGGCACTATGTAGTATTTGACCCACGACCAATAGTTCATCACCAAAGGAAGAACATATCTACCTATGAACATATCTACATATGTACCTATCGTTACACGTCCGAAATATAGTTCTTTGATTATCTTATCAGACAAAAAAATTGACTTATGCTGCGCTTTCCAAGCTAAACAGATTCTTTGACTCAGCAAGATTTCAATACTCATACAAAACTCAGAATCGCTTTATTGTGAGGATTTATATATAAATAATATCTTTTTTAAACTATTTGATGCATATGCTTATATGAATACATAACTTCCCTTGGTGGAATTTTATGGCAAACCCATACCTGAAATTTCCGAAATGTATATAAAGTTCGTATTAATTAATATTATATTATATTATATTATATTATATTATATTATATTATATTATATTATATTATATTATATTATATTATATTATATTATATTATATTATATTATATTATATTATATTATATGATATGATATGATATGATATGATATGATATGATATGATATGATATGATATGATATGATATGATATGATATGATATGATATTATATTATATTATATTATATTATATTATATTATATTATATTATATTATATTATATTATATTATATTATATTATATTATATTATATTATATCCTCCATCATGGAATTTAATTAGTTTCTTTACAACGTAATGTCCAAACTTTTAAAGAGGAAAATGGAAAGTTATGAAATTGCAACAAAAAAAACGAAAATACTAAAGATTATTGGGAAAATGTATTGTAACAGAATTAGTATGTGGTCTTCAAAGGTATATGTACTTCATTCTCATTTCTCTGCCATGATATAGACGGTATGGATTATAATCCTACATTAAATGTTATGTTCTTTATACAAATTGACAAAAAACTGCAATCTAATTTCCAATTAAATCACATCAGGCTTCAAAAAATAATTTAAGGAAACTTATCTTTTTTTTCAATTAGTCATGGATTGGTTTGTATTTTAATCATCACAATGATTTTAACCTTCCAGATATTAGCGGACACTGATATTGCTATTTTATCCCGAGGAAAACGGTTTAAAATTAGAGTTCTAAATTTAACTAAAGTTTTAATAATGACTCACAAATTGGAAGTTTCAAGTTTACTGCCAAGATGATTCTTGCCTAATGAATGTAACTTAAAGATCAACTTGAAAAAGTGTGCATTTTGAACCACTCAGCCATACAGATCTGTCGTAGTCAACAATCATTATTGATCACTTTGATGGAGTTAAGCTGAAAGCCGGCAATTAAAGATTCATTTGTCGTTATTTATTATCGGAAAGCAATCCCATACCAACATTCACATGAATGCCTCACGAATACCTGGAAGACAAGAGCAAATGCAGATTACTGCGACTAGAAAGACATGCAATATCGAGTTAATAATTTAATTTCCTAATAAGTGTATATAATAAGGAATAATTTTCGATTATTTCTTCAATATCCTCTTCGTCAATCATTTATTTGTCATGCATACATACGGACAAAGAAATAAGTACAGCAGGCTTTGATAATGCAATAGCGTTTAATGACATATTTTCGTTGGACACAAAGCTCTTGAGAAAGAATTTATAATACCCAATGCATGCTTACATATACAATTGCTTTTTATATCGTCCGTTTCGTCTGCCCGTGAAGGTAAAGAGTTTATAATACCCAGATGCGATGCAATGTATTATTACATACACAATTACACTTTATATCGTCTGTGTCGTCTGCTGGTGAAGGTAAAGTGTTTATAATACCAATGCGATGCAATGCATGCTTACATATACAATTGCGCTTTAAATCGTCCTTGTCGTCTGCTGGTAAAGAACTTTGTTTAGTGTAGAGGCCCATTCAACTATATTATTAACTCTGAATATATTGGAGGACACCTCGAGACCATAACAAGTTCTTTTCTTTTCTAGTTCAATAGACGTTTGCGTTTTGTTAACATCGCGCTTTTTGAATTAAATAAGCAGTCAACTGGGCATAACTTAAGTAATTTTATCAATGTGATTCGATCATTCTTGTGCACTTGTTCCACATATTTAATGTTTGTAATACATCTGCTCATATTTGATCTAGAAAGTTTGTAATCCACCAGCAAGACCTTTAGTATTACTCTGGGGCATAATGTTCTTGATTTGATTAAAGTTTAATGTCTGTCGATGATGATGAGTGGTCTGATTCATGTTTATATTTATAGGTTACTGCATTTGTATGGGAAATTATGAATGAGTTTTTTTGGATGGATATACTGCACGGCCTTGGGAGTGCAGTATATCCATCCGACAAAACAAGTCATGTTTTCCCATACAAATGCAAAACCTTTTTATTATATCCTCATTTTTGTATTCTACCCAAGGTTTAATTATACAAACCAAAAAGACAACACAAACAAAATAACTGAATGTATGCCGTATTACAAACTAAATACACGTGCGTAGATTCATCATTACACAACAAATTGCAAAACTAAAAAAGTACATTTTGACGAAATTCAGGCTATAAAACTAAGTAAATTTTGCCATTCTTATTACCAGCTAAAGAAGAAGTTTGTTCCTTGTCACTTGCGTGTTACTTGTAAAGACCCTGTCTGCATCTATAGATAGCCTAAGACTGAAACATTGCATCAAAAATGTTAACGCAGAATGTGCCAAGTTGATGTGGTATGCGGCAGTCCACTAAACATCTGCTATAGTTCATTCAGAAACAAACTTTTAATAATAGAAGTAGTTCCTTTATTAGTGTGAAACAATATGAATTAAGCGCGCGAGTGCAATATCGAAAATACTGAACGATTCTGACTATAATGTTAACGGGGAAAAATGAGAATATAATAAATTGCTATATCTTATAAATCATCAGTTTCTTCTTTTTAATAATAACTGTTCATTCTCTACAAAGCTTCAGTTGCTTATTTTGCAGATAATACCTCACTTTTTAATATTCGTCATTCTTTTAGTGATATTAAGAATTATATTAACTTTTATTTACTGTATCTTCACGACTGGTTCCACAAGTAGCTAGTAGAATTTAATCTGGAAGAAACAACGAGTATGCTCTTTGCGCTGTAACATGCGACACACCGCCATAACTCTGCTTCTGAAATAACTTTCGTTGTTTCTCGGAGTCATCTTGGAGTTATTTTAAATTCAAAATTGAAGTTGACATAATGTGCTGATAATCTGGTTAAAGCAACTTACCAACATAAGAAAATGTTCAAATTACGAAAGAGTTTGCTCTCTATGTTACATTACGTAGAATTTTTATATTTTCTTTAAAGTTTATGACACCATTTATAAATGCGGCAAAAATAATAACTGGATTGCTTTTGTATCCATGTAAAGAGTATTTAAACATTGAGACTAGTTGGAAAGTCTGACATCACTATGGAATACTTTCTTCCCGATCCTTTACATAAAATGTTTGCTGAGCGCCTAACGAGGCAGCTGTTAGCACCACTGAGTAAGTCTTTTGGATGACTTGGTCGGGGTTCGAACCCCCGAACTCCTGCATCAGAGGCGAATGTTCTTGCCACTTAGACGGTAAGGTCGCGGGTTCCAACCCTTGCCGAGTCATACCAAAGTCTTTGAAAAATGGTACTAACAGCTGCCTCGCTTGGCGCTCAACATTAAGAGGTTGATATTAGGATTGATTAGCCTGGTGTCAGGATAATATGAATGGGTGTAAGATATCACTATAAACCACTTAGGCCCCCGGAGCTGTCTCTGACTGATAGCAAGACCAGCTTTGGTAACTTTTACTGTTGTAATTCTCTTTCATATCATACAATTCTGAGCTGGGTTCAGCGTTTTAAAGATGGTCGCAAATGCATCGGAGGTGATCCACGTCCTGGAAGGATTGTTGTCGCCTATTGGTGAGCGGAAAAAGGTTGCTGAGAACAATTAATGAAGACACTCTAGTAGTACGGAAGTGCTGTTTTTTCCTCATTCACTAATCTATGGGTTCAAGGGCGTAAACACCCATATGATGCGAGTAAGCCAGTCAAATGGTCAGAGTCTCGTAGGACATGCCGTGTCCCATAGTGTACTGAATAAGGTCAAACAGTCACTTCCGTACTACTGTGTGCGGGTCTGAACAATTATGGAAATGAAAATTTCCATTAAGATTATTTTAACTCTCTCTGTAAATCTGTGTTGTTCCCTATTTGTATTTGTAACTGTCTGTGACTTTCCCTTTCGTGCAGCACAATCTCAAAATCGGCGGCACTGATTGATTCGATTGCTACCGCATACAATTTACTGATCGTACTGTGATTGCCCTGTGTGGCCTACAGCGATTCGAAATAGACGCGCACTCGAGAATACCGTCGAATCGAGATTAACTTGCTCGCATCACCAGAAAAATACAGCAATTATGTATATAGCTCTGACAACAATACTAATTGGTGTACCTATAATGATACGTGTTGGCATGATTTCAGTCACACCAAAAGCGACAGTTGCTGTCCCAGAGAGGCAGAAAACAGCATATGCTATCAGACACGCTCGTTTGTAATTCACGATCAACTCGGTTATCTTCGTAATTTTATCTCGTAGATGTTGTTCCGCTTCGATTTTTTTTCACGCCAAATTGTCCTCAGATCTGTCATAGTTCTTCTATAAATCACACAATAACGTTTCGTAAATTTCATGACAGGCAGACCTTGTCCGGGATCGTCATCAAAATCATCACATTACGCACGCGCAATTCGAGCAAGTTATTCTTTTTTGCTAACACAATTGTTTTGTATTATTAAAAAATAATCTACCTTGTGGATACTTAAATCTTAAGCGACAGTGCGTTTTGGCTGTTTGGCATCCTTCTCATACAATACACACTTATTATGCAAAAGACTTTAATATCTGATGATCGTTTTTGTCCAAGAACTTTGACCCGAACAAGTACGTCCTTGTTGAATAACAGTCGAGACCTTTATTTTCCCATTTGGTTTAAAATACTCGGCGGTGAACGAGACCGGGGTATAGTCATCGGTGAATGTTTTTTCACCACTATGGAAACCATCCTAGAGTACATCGGCTTTTTCATGCGCACGTGCGACGATTCCACGCTGGCTTCGAGTTGGTTTGAGGTACATCAGGGTTCCAAAAGGCAATTTCTTTATGACACTTAACACAATTCATACAAGGATTCGATGACACCACTTTAACGCAGATATTTCTCAAAAATTGGAGCAAAATTGTTATCGATGTTAACATCTATCAGCTGGTCCAAAACCGCGTCGGTAATTTCTGCTACATCATTGCGGTCGGTTGTCACTACGCATATAATGACGATAGAGTCTAATCTTAAATACAAACGCCATTGACTGTCAAAAATTCTTCTGGATAAATCTTGAGTGTTTCGATCGAACTGAATTTCGTCTCCAGCCACAAACAATGATAACAATGTGACTGTGTAAAATCTTTAATCTCCGGCTTTTGAACTAATGATATTAGTATACAGAATCAAGAATACCATGCCGTTTATCATTTATCCATGTCACGTTTGGTTATCCCAGTTATCAGAGAGTGTATCAACATATGTATTATTACAGCGTTTGATGTGCAAAGATCGCCACAGACAGTGTTAACCTTTATAAAAGTTTGCCGTAGACCACCAGCCATGCTATACTTAGGAGCACCTAATCAAAAGCTTGTAGTATTCACACCCAGGCGTTAAATATTGGTTCCGATATCAAAGGAAGCCCTCAGAGTAAACATGGCGTGTTCTCATCCGTCCCCCACGTGGATAGACGGCGAGAGGACATTGTCCGCTACGTTATATTGGATCAGTCTACAGTAACATCTAATCGGAATTAAGATAGAGGGTGTAATTAGAACTTAGATCGGAATTATAGCTCAAACTCGCCGAAAAATTATCAGTAGACACTTACGAATATTCGTAAGCAGTAGGGTTACTCCGGGGGAGCCACTCGTAATTTGGCGTTAAAACTTAGGACTAGATCGTAAGAGACGAAAAGCTTAAAAAAAGGTCAATAAGTTATTTTGCTCGATTTTACAGAAGATTGCGGCATAATAATTGTAATTATTTGTAGTAAGTATACTTAATTACAGTGATTGTTTGAATATATAGAACTACTTAGTAATGTTTCATTTATATGCGTATTTAGGACATGGATTTGAGTCTACGTAGAGAATTATGTAGATTGCTAGCTTGTCAGCATTACTTTTGTAATTCGTTGATAGGTCAATTCGTAGTAACCAGTACATTTAGTAATGCGTTTTGTTATTGTTTACGCATGTTTGAATTGGAATTTCAGAAATGATTGAAGTATGTAGGAATAGTTATTATATATATATATATATATATATATATATATATATATATATATATATATATATATATATATATATATATATATATATATATATATATATATATATCAGAGCATGGATATTTGTATATTTGTATGAGTTGTAATGTAAGAGATGAGTCTGATCATTGTGGTATTGTTAGTATAATTGAATTACGAGTAGGTACTGTCGTGAAGCAATTTATTGCTGTTTGTATCCGAGTAATTGATACCGTGCTTTTTGTTATGTTGTGTTTTACCATATAAGAATGTATACGTAATTCGGAGTGAAGGACTGCTTGACTCGAGAAATTTAATAGCCCTTTATCTGATGAAAGGCTATGTGTAGTGTGAGATGTGAGCGCTGAGAAAAATATTGTACCATCCTTGTGTTTTCACAGGAAGATTTTCGTGGGACAGAACTTCCGGTTCAAGTTTAGTAGTCACGAGTCTCTAAGAGAAAGACGGAAGTGAGACTGGCAGAGCAGTCGGTCGACAGTGCAGCAGACAGGTAGAAGGTGGATAGAAAGTGTAGGAGGAGAAAGATTGGTCTGGAGGAGGAAACAGAGAAGTAGGAGAAGAAGTGTAAGGTAGAAGAGTCAAGGAGGAAGAGAATATTTAGGAGATAGAGAAGAATACACAGATGAGCAGAATACAAGTACAGGTAAAAATCTCTTACACTACGAATCAAGTGATACGAGAGACTATTAAAGGGTCGAGTGGAAGAATTGCACTTGGGACATTTGAATTATTTGACCATTTAATGGTCAATAAATTGTTATTATTGAACATCACCCTTTTGTATATTCATTCATTTAACGTCGGCATTGCTGACTTGGGGCTCGGGGCTGTACATCTAACTTTCACTAAATCAACTTCCAACCAAATTTGAGCCTGAGTGAGACTTATATAATAATTTAAATAAATATTGGAAGCACCTCACCCCCAATCCCCCACAACCCAAACATCACAGTGGGTGCGACCTTCACAACCGACAATCCCATTCATCCCATCTACCTTTAGTTTCAGTTATGATAAACTAATGTGATAGGGACTCTAGTACCTTTAAACTTTGGTTTAGGTTATCAAAAATATTTACAGCAAAACGGAAAACAATCAGACCATTTGCGAATGCTTGGAGAGAGATTGGTTGCCCTTCTTCTTTGACTAATTTTTCCGTAATTTGGAGCCATGACGTTGCAGTGCATGACGGTGGGGGCACTTTAGCGATCTGCTGATTTACATGTAGTCTTGCAGCTTTACTATCAACATAATCTTTGATATGAGAAACTGAGATGCCACTATTTCTAATTTCACCTTTGTCAATGAGCTCAACCAGTTGTTTTACTACAAAGTCACCTTTCAACTTAATAATAATATCTTGAATGTCCACGTTGGACGTTGCCAGATTTATCCTCCAAAATCACAAACTCGACGCCAACAACAACTTTGCTGGTAAACTCAGACAAATCCACTTTGGTTGCAAACTCGGCTCAGATCCACATCGGCTTTGTTTTGTCCAGCAAAGTAACAACCGTAAATGTTGATAGATATGGTTGTATGCAATTCCACATACTTTAATGTGGAATCAGTAAGTGCTTACAGATTCGGTGATCACTGTAGTGTACGCAACGATTAAAAACAATAAAGTGACTGCATATGGATCTATCCACCCGAGTTTGTACTGACAAAGTCGATGGAACACATTCATCAGTACCCTTGCATAAACAATTAACCAATTTGATTGGCGATACAAGTCCATACGATTCAAAATACAAACAATTTTGGAGTGTCACCATGTATCCGACAGAGTGAATGATAGGGATCGTGCATGAATCCAGGTTGACGATGCCCGGTTTCTTCACGTGTGCGTGGTACTATCACTGAAAGTTCATCTAACATAAACACATAAAAATATTTACTTAATTGAGCCATCGCTAGTCAAACAAAACTGGTCAATGGGCGCTTGATAAGCTTTGCTTCTATCAACGGTATGATCTTCTGCGACTAGGCAATCGAAGACCTCTGCCCTAGGCCATTTGACGACTCATGCCAAACAACCGAAGGTCTCTTCCTTTTTTATGTGACCGCCAATCGCATTTTTCAAAGCCATTCCTGGTATATTTTCAAAGCCCATATCGCAGCAGCTTTTGCAATCTCTGTAGCCGCTGCTGCCAACAATGCTGTAATCGGTGCAAGGAACTAAAATATTCCACCAGTCTTTTGCCACCTCTGACTTGGGTATTTTTAAAGTTGCTATTGCGATCTCAAACGTGAATGATTCACAGTGGACACGTGCAGAACATGTCAGAGTGAATTCTGGTTTGGTGGATGAGATGCTAATGATCGATGTCACTATTCACAAGTTATCTGTTGCATTGATGCGTAGATCTCGAGTAGCTCACGAAATGTTTCTCCGCGATGCGTCTCAACACGCACGGTCTCAGTTGTTGTATATTTTGTGGATATCTTCATCAAGTTAATTTATAACGCATTAACCTATTATGGTTCGTGTGATAAAGTAACTAATATTCTCTAGACAAAAACAAAGATATATATGTGCGTGCGTGCGCATGTGTTGTGTGCGTGTGTGATTTGAATTTGACGTAGCTTTAACAATTTTTCTGTTTAATCGCTACAATGCCTGCAATGTAGCATTTTATTGTGATGTCTAGCACGCGGACATCATGCCCTATCAGGTCACATTATTCTGAAACCAGTCCTAACACTTGATACACATACTGTAATGGAGTATTCGAAATGTAAGACTTCTTCAACCATTCCGACTGCTGCTCCACCATCAGATGATGCTTGACTAAACTTAAACGTTAATATTTATGCACAGAAATTGAAACATAATAAGGACAATGTACATTTGCTAAGTTATAGAATAGTAATACCAATACAAATATATATCTCTAACACCCACCCCACACACACACACACACACACACACACACAAACACACAAACGCGCGCGTTTGCTACATGCCATAAATATAAGTTTTTAATGCAGTGAATTGCTCGGATCATGTGATATTTGTAGCAATATAACCCGTGTTGCCTCTTGATACTCTAGTTATTATAGGTACTGTAACAGAAGGAACCCTCAATAATGTGAAGAAAACTCATGGTCCAATCCATTCTAATTGCATGTGTTGTAAAAAGTGCAATAAAATGTTTGAATCTGAAAATAAATATGACGTATGATAGGAAATATCATAAAATATGATTCACTTTTGGAATATAAATCTTTGACATACACACACACGCACACACACGCGCGCGCACGCATATATATATATATATATATATATATATATATATATATATATATATATATATATATATATATATAGAGAGAGAGAGAGAGAGAGAGAGAGAGAGAAAGAGAGAGAGATAGAGAGAGAGAGTAAAATGATATTAACTTTAAATTTAGGATTTTTTTTGCTTATCATTTGAAATAGAGAAGATGCGCTTGAAAAATCAATATAAAATAAAACCCTATTGTTTTTGTGTGTGTGTGTGTGTGTGTGTATCTGTTTCTGAGTCGTCTCTCTTTTTCTATTGTTTGTTGATCAATTACTTTTTGATTGAGACAATTAGGTTGCAACATGTTAAGAGCTGCATTTCCTTTATTTCATTATGCTACCTCTTACATTTTGGATGCATCTCAATTTCCATTGCCAATTTTTCAGTTCAGCATGAAAAAGGTCCAAAAGAGCATACATTTCAAGAAAGATAAAAATAAAGCATTATCAGTTTATTAGTTGTTAGCATGGGTCACTCATTTTTAGTTTATTTGTCCAACTCCTCGTCTACATGTCCATGGATTTTTCTGAGGCTCTTTCGCAGGCCTGTCCATTTCGCGTGGCGCCATTTGACTTAGCTCTGCGACGTCTTCGTCCCATTCTTTCTCCATGTGTAAGTTCCCTGTCCATTAACAAAAAATAAGAGAAAAAAGTTAGATGTTATTTAGTTAATTATTAGGTAACCCTGTTAGCATGCTGGTCATACATTAACATATATGTTTCGACAATAAACAAACAATTCCTTTCTGGGTCAGAATAACAAAACAAGTTTGTTGCCTGAGGCAAAAGATGACGTTGTGGCTTCTGCCCGCGCTCAGGCTGGTATAACCCCTACTTGAGTTATTAATCGAAAACCCCTTCCCCATCTCCGGCCCCCTGATGACTCCTTTTACATTATCATATTTACTGCGGATTCCCTTTTTATTGTTATTTATCCAAGGCTTGTTCAGAAGGCTGAAAGATTTTATTTAATTGTAAGATCGTGCGGAGGTTATTTGTTTATTACTATTATCTGTCCATTTTCATCGTTTCTACAACGAAACTAATTATATCCATTATAATTTGTTTTTCTAGTTTTGCGTCGAGATATAAGAGTATGTTCCTTCGACATCTATCTTTGTTCTGGATGTGTGAAATTATTTTAGATCTATCATTTTCATTTTTCTTACAGTCATTTATTACATATATCTTTGTATACCATGTCATTTTACACATGGGACATTTCCGTATTGTCTTCATCATGTGTCGTCTTTTGGCTGTTTAGTCTGTTAGCCAAACGTTATGTAGGTATCTGGAAAACAAATTTTGTAATTATAAAAATTTAATATTTTTCCAGTTTATCCATATCATTTCCCAAATGACCCCATAATTTTCTCTTTCAACCTTGTTTCTCATATTTTTGTTGCGTGTGTGTGCGTGCGTGTATGTGTGTGTGTGTTTGTAATTTAGAGTCTTCACATTATTTTATAAATTTGAGTCATATCGCTACAGTGTCTGCTGTGTGGCAGTTTATAGTGATGTCTAGCACTGGGGCATCATGCCGTAGACATGTAGTATGATGTTCCTCCCAGTCACATTATCCTGACAACAGGTTGATCAGTCCTAACACGAAACTGTTAATGACGAAAATGCTCCTAGTACCATTTATCTATAACCACTTCGGCCACCTAAGCGGTCAAGGTGAGATATGAATGAGATGTAAAGACGCGTCCCAGGCCCTAACAAAACTCACATGATCGCTTTCACATAGACTCTCTAGCAAAATGCGGAGTTCCATTATTGGCTGACACATGTACCGCAATTTCTCTTCTGATCTTATAACAGCATTTGAAATGCAAAGTCAAACATTAGGCACTTTATTTCAGCTTCACCCCCTCCCCCACCCCGTTTATAGAATATATATCAAGAATGTTATATGTGTTGCCTTCATCTTTCATGTTATGAATATTTTACAAAAATTTTGCATATTTATGTTTGACTCCATGTTTGCATTTGTTTGGAAGAGTTTATCTTCCTAAATCGTTTAGCTATATATTTTTATATTTTAAAACAAATTACATTTAATTGCCACTGATATAGCAGCAATTGTGCTAAGATGCTATATAATGGTATGCATAGATAAATAACCAATGCGTGTATCTCTCTTCTTTTCCTTTGTGACATTACAAAGACACGTGTCCATTTGCACAACTAATTTGTAATTCACTGATAGCAATCAGTTCTATTTCCCTAGTATAATAAGATCCTTTCTTTTATTCCTATATGTGTCTTTGATAGTGATTTTCAGTGGAACTCCGATGCTGGATAGTGCTATCTTACCTCACACAAGATCATTATCCCGGCTAGTGGACTAATTGGCCTTCTTTTGCCATCATAATTCAGACAACAACAACAAAAAAATCACTAAAATCTTCCAGATTTCCAATATCAAATGAACACTCATTCTCACTCAGTCACAATGATTAAGATAGATTTAAATTACAATGCATTTTAAGTAATAATTAAGATAAATATTAATTGCAATGCATTTTAAGTAATAATTAAGACAAATTTTAATTGCAATGCATTTTAAGTAATAATTAAGATAAATTTTAATTGCAATACATTTAAAACTAATCAAGATAAATATGAAATGCAACATGCTTACTTTATCGATTCATATTTTGTATCATTGTTCAAGCTATCTGCAATTCACACTTTGGATATCCGTATTACCATTATCACGGCCATTTCAACCACTATTCTTTCAATGTCTGTTTAAACTTTATTTAATGCTATTAAGCCAGACATTTTCAATAGGTGTTTTGTTATTACAAAGTTTATCGATGTTCACAATACGCCATTTTAACTTCGATCCTCATTGTTTGATAAGAATTGAAAATAAAAATAGAATCCTTCATTTAAGATTGCGTGTATGATAGGAAAATTCCATATTCGAAATCAACATTTTGCGTTAGAAAAGAGGGCTTACAGATTGTCTCACGCAACATTCTGACCCCGACACCGTGAAGGATGAAGGGTTCTTTAAGTCTGAAAGAGCTTCTCAACATTACAGCCAGTCATTAGCATCGATCTAAGTTAATTACATGTACTCAATTGTTTTGCAACATTAGCGCGAAACGTTTATAATGAAAAATGAATCAATTTCTCAGTTCTAATCGAATAACAATACTTGCAAACCGATGACGACACAATGCCGCCATGCTGATTGTCATAAGTACGATTAGATGATTGAAACGGTTGTAAACAATGCTTATAAAATTCGAATTCATGCAACATTCCGATGTATGTCATTATTTTTCTTTAAAGAAAGCTTTAATCAATATGGCCATCAGCTTACGTACTATATTTATTGACTGTTTCTGACAGAAGATTTCCATTTTCAACAATGCTTTCATGGTTTTCTTTCTGCTCAAAACGTATCCATTGGAAACACTGCGTAATGTATTTCTTGTTTTCTTGATTTGTATCGAAAAAGTGGTTCAAGATGATATCTCATACATTCTATCATACATAATATCTAATAAAATTTAATATCTGCTATATTTTATATTTATTTGCTTTTAAAAAAAATTTTCTTTCTGCAAAAGAATACAAAATTTGCTCTGTGACTTAATAAATTGATCTTTACAAGATTTTGCAAGGTTGATTGTGGATTTTAAGGCACATCAGCACTGTAAAACTATTTAGTGTCACAAAATAGGTTATATTATAAAGTGTGTGTGTGTGTGTGTGTGGATGTGTGGGTGTGAGAGTGAGAGGATTTGGATTTTCAAATGACTTTAACAATTGTACAGTCATATCGCTACGATGTCTTCTGTGTGGCAGTATATAGTGATGTCTAACAGATAAGAACCATGATGTATCATGATGCCCCAACCAGTCACATTATCCTGACACCAGGCCGACAACTCCAAACACTTACCTATTGATGCAAAGCGATAAACGGGGCAGCTGTTAGTACCATTTTCATTAATTCTCTGGTATGAATCCACCGGGGTTTCAAACCCGCAATCTCCCGCAATAAAGAAAACTGTATTAAGACGGTTTATTACCGACGAGCAATAAAAGTATAAAAAAACAAAGATGATATGGTGATAATATATGAAGGTTCCCGATCAACCGAAGATGTAAATAAAACTATAAAATACAAACAGATAATCACAAAGAAATTCGGATGATCGATAGTACAAATGTTAGTCAAAATTACTAAAAATAATATGACTGTACAGAAGCTTTTTAATGAATCTTAACTTGGTTCGATGAATATTAAATATAAAACATATTTGCTGTATCAAAAAGTTCCTTATATGCTGAACATTTCAGTTTCATGGCTCTCTAGTTATAACGTATTACATTTTGAAAGATAATTACTGCCCCATAACAGGGAATCTTGTCGCAGTCAGCGCGACACGTACTAATTAAGATTGATGTATGAGCTAGGCCTGTATATAAATCGATAGTCTGCGATGGTTTAAGCTCTGTAGTTTGGGACATGATTGATTTTTAATTAGAATCCGTTGGGATAACGGTCAGACAGTGAGACGATATTCGTGTGTGTGTGGAAAAGTAGAGGGCAAATGGCAAAGTGTAGACAATCCAGACACCAATATATTACATTGGAAATGAGTATCATAAAATGAACATTTTCTAGAGATATTTATTAAGGAGTGTTTGTTTCCCAGATTCAATGTTTGATGTAATGTTCCTGGCGAAATTAGTCAGTCTAAGTTTGTGCAGGGAGGTTAAAATATAGTAGCATGAAAAAATGACAAATATCTTTTCTTGCTAAAAAATGTTCAAGAGACAGGTATCTGCAATTTAGGGAAAGCAACAAGAGATCTGGCTGCAAAAAAACCCCGCAAGTATCGGAAAAAGGACAAGGTTTTTTCAGTCGCACACAATTTATTCATTGATATAGTATTTATTTACTTTAATTCGTTTCTTTAAAACTCATACGTCAAATTTCCTAGAATTCTGAAGTTAATTTTTTGCATTCCTTTGTCTTGAATGTTATATGACTCTGTTTGAAGTATATCCTACAATACTTCCTTGATATGACTTTGTTCTGATTTACACGTTTGCATGCAGTAAGAATGATGTATTCGCGAAATGCCATGCATTGCTCTGATACCAATTGCAAGAATTAGCGAATTTATATGCCTACATGATATGAATCATGTAGGCTAGAAATTGATTTTACTCAGTTTGGAAATATTATGTCAATGGATTGATAATGAGCAAATAATGTAGTTAGGATATAAAGTGATCTTCGCTAGTTCATTTTGCATAATTAAGATTTGAGGTCTTTTAACCGATAATCAGTGGTATCTGAACCTAAGGAAGCCTTCCGACCAACTTTAGCTCAGTTAGTGGTTTATAGTCCTGTTAGGAACGTGACTTACCGCTAGAGAAAAACATTAATTTTCTTGTAAATTGAGTTCTGTGTCTCAGCTTTCATCCTGAGAACTGACTAATATTAGACTTAGTTTCCGCTGAATTACGATAAGATAACACGTGACAAGATTTGCAATTTTGTTCGATCCCGGAAAGAAAAAGAAGCTGAAAAATATTTATTTAAAGGGTGAAAGAAGCTCCAGATATATGTTCTAAATAGCGTGAAAAGAGAACAGACAACCAAGTTACGGCTTTTGACCAGAGAGTGAGACAGACAGACAGACACAGAGACACAGAGAAAGACAGAAAGAGACTAAAATGAATATGAGAACGCTACTAACATTAACTTTGGAAAGGAAGCAGCCAGGTTATGCTGGCATGCTGAGCAAATGAGGTCCATCGTAATCTCGATTCAATGATGAAATTTGTTTTATCGATAATACAGAACGGCTAAATCTGGTAAGTAATGAAGTGGGATATCCTAACGACAATGGGAATTATAATTACGGGATCCTACTTAGTATCCTGGCGACAAGGGAATTTAATATGGGGAAATTTAATATGGGACTATAAGAGCGTCAAGGAGTTGGGACTGTCTAGCATCTAGGAATTAAGATTGTCAAAGAAAAATGGATTTGGTAAGTCCTAGTGACCATAGCGGGACAAGGGAAAGTTTAACATATGTTGGGACTGTATAGAGACAAAGGGAATTAAACATAGAAAATGTTGAGCGACAGTGGATCGGAACTAAGGACAAAGGGAATTGAACAAGGGACTATCTACGGACAAGGGGACCTTGAACATGGATAGGTTAGGTGAGTCTAGGTACAATGGGGAAATTGTATAGGGCTTGTATAAGGATATGAATAGCAGAGGGCCAAACACAACAGAGACTGACATAAACTCATAGAATCCCGCAAAAAAATAATATATATATATATATATATATATATATATATATATATATATATATATATATATATATATATATATATATATATATATATATATATATATATATATATACAAACATACGCACTTATACGAACACAAACACACGTACGAACACGCATAAAACAGACAAATAAGCAGAAGAGAAGAAACAAAAACCATTATCTACTATCCACACAGAAGGGAATGTAAGAAAAAAAAACATTGTATGCTATCCACACCCATATATATTATCTAAACAGAAGGGAAGGCAAGAGAAAGAAAACCAATATCTCCTGTCCACAAAGAAGGGAAGGAAGAAAAATAAAGATACCTACTATTAAAAAAACACCAATATTTACTATCCATACCGAAGGGAAGAGAAGAAACCCACACCATATCTACTATCTACACAAACGTACGTGAAAGCATACAAACGTATTATAACCTATCTAAGCAGAAGTGAAGAGAAAAAAACAGACCATATCTACTATCCATACAGAAGGGAAGAGAAGGGGAAAAAACCCACACCATATCTACTATCGACACAGAAGGGAAGAGAAAAAACCGCACACCTTATATACTATCCACAAAGAAGGGAAGTGAAGAAAAAACCTCATATCTACTATCCACACAGAAGGGAAGGAATAAAACACGCCATATTTACTATTCAAAACACAAATATTTACTATCCACAAAAATTGTAAGAGAAAAACGTACCATATTTACTATCCACACAAACCCAACATCTGCTATACACGAAGAAGGAAGAGAAGAAAAAAACACCATATCTACTATGAAAACACCATATTTACTATCCACACTAACGTACGCGAACGCATGCAAACCCACAATATCAACTTTCACAGAAACGTACGCAAACGAAAACACAAATACATGCATATCTGTAAAGAAGTAAGTGTTTATAGTCACACTACTTCATATTCATACTAATAGGCAACTTGAATAGTGTCTCTTTTCTAGAGATCTGGTTAGCCATGAGAAGGGCTTTTTATCTTTTTATCTTAGAACTCCAAATTCAGCTGGCTAATGGTGGCATCTCAAAGGTCTGGCATCACACACGCAACGTCTGCTGACAATTCAAGGTTGTGGCTGGTAGCGTAGAGTGGAGT
This sequence comes from Potamilus streckersoni, assembly GCA_016746295.1. Classification (NCBI taxonomy): domain Eukaryota; kingdom Metazoa; phylum Mollusca; class Bivalvia; order Unionida; family Unionidae; genus Potamilus; species Potamilus streckersoni. The sequence goes on from JAEAOA010000531.1 coordinate 1,309,786, forward strand.
GATTGACTAGCTTTCACTCTCCCAGTCTTCACTTTTAGGGATGGTGAAGACTTATCTCTGTCTTCTTCTATCTTTTTAGCTGGGGTGATAATGAGGTTTCTGCGGCTCTACTGGCACTGGTACTTGTGGCTATGACTGACGTTGTTTTGCTGGGTTGTGGAGGTGTAGTGACTATTGGTTTCACCTCCTACAGAGGTTTAATCATGAGGTGAGGCAGGATCCATCTCTTCTTTTCCACTTCTTTCTTCTTTTATCTCCTGCTCTTTCACTTAAAGCCTGGCATTTTCCTGGATTGCTTGCAAAGCCAGCTCGTCTGAAAACACATGGTATATTTCAGGTGCATCTGGAGCTCCAACAATTTTGCAATTCTAATGCTCATTTTCTTTTACTGTTGACGAATCAAAGATGGGTAGCCAGACTGACGAACGATTCGAATTATATTCATGAAGCACGGATGTGAAGGGAAACATCCCCGTTCACCAAAACTTACCATAATCATTTTAAAAAAATCATGGAACGCGACGACCTAAAAGAAATACTCACGTTAACTTTTTACTTACAAACAGACATAAACCATTTGACAAGACAAAGAAACGAAGTAGGCATCGACACACATATTATATTCTTTTTAACAGAATCACGCAAATTTTTGGCAATTCTATTATAATATCGTTTCTAGAGCGTTTTTGACAAGGTTGACAACGTGATGAAGTCTAGTTAGATTTCCACTTATGGAAGTCATGACCAATGATGTACACTACGTTTCCTTGCTTAAGATAAAAGATAGTCACAAAACCAAATCATCGATCTACATTCTAATCGTTTCTATAACAGTTACGATCAAAATAAGTTACTAAATGTTCTAAAGGCTATCTAAAACTCCGTTGATGAAGAAAATATACAGAATATTATCCACACACCGTTGACTATGTGCCTTGTAATTTCACATTATTGTATCGTGTCGTCTGGGCATTTCTTCTAATAAAGTCGATGACGTCGTCTTCCAATGGGGGTATTCCACATGAATAAAAATACCCCAAACAACCATCACATGGAAAGTAGAGTGCTAGCCAGTGAGTTCCTGGAAAATGACTTTCGTCCGTGTTGATGACATAGCCTTAATGGTCTTGAGTTTTGCGATGAGGCAATCATCTTTAGCACACACCACAGATTTCCATGATGTAGCAGCAAAACACGCCGGAGCAAATTAGCTAGCTGGGGTAGCTCAATTTGTAACACAAAGTCCTTGAAAGATATGGATTCCTGAATGTGCAAAAGACATAGTTCTGTGAGTATAAGAATATGTGCTTGTCAGAACCATCTTATCTTTAAAACATGGTGGTGTGGACCATTCTTATCTCTTAATCAAATGGTACTCTCATTTTGAAATCATTCAGTTCAAAGAACTACTCATTGTTTAAAACATGCGGCTGTATGAACCATATTCATCACTATTGTATCGTACATGAATCGTATTTGTATATTGATATATTCAGTATGGCAATTTTCTCACATGATTATGAATCTTGTTTAATGAATTGTCAGTGTGCAATGTAGATCATTATTTGAGCATAACGTGTTTACTTATTTTCATTTCAGAAAATCTTATTCATTCGCATACATTGTGTTTGGTGTATGTACTCAACTAAAAGCCATTCAGTTTCAATCCTGCTAAAGATTTCTCCCAAATTATAACTAAAAGACTGATATTAAGATAGGAATGAAATAATTTTGTTTACTTTGAACTTGTGTACAGACTGTCACCTGACATATGACACAACAAAATGCACTGGACCTCGGTCGCTTCCAGTGAAAATTTCCATCAAATTCGTACACATGATCACGTCTGTTCGATTACATTTAGCAAACTGCCTGACAAAGATCAGTTAGACCATGGCGTTTCCAAGGAAGGAAATGTCCTGTACTCGAAATCCAAATGAAAATGTTTACAAATGTTCATTATTTGAACGTTTAATCTACAAACAATGATAAAAGTTAAACACACCACATATATATATATATATATATATATATATATATATATATATATATATATATGCATGCGCACTAAGCAAGACAGAAATGGCTATCCATGGATTCTATAATTAATAATTTAATACAAATAATATTATCATACAGATTAAAGAATGTAAATTTGTACTTTACGGAGTCTCTATCCAGATAGCGGAGAATTAAAATTATCTAAACTTTATGATAATATTATTTGTATTAAATTTTATATTATCCTAAAATAAATTTCTATCAGGAATAGCTAGATATGCAACATGTTGCTTGCATATGACAAATCATGGACAAAAGTTAAAGGTTCGATATAGATGTACATAACGAGAGATGGGGGGTTTTTTTAGGCATTATCATTGCTTTTAGTTCTGATATAAATGGGTAAGTATTAGTATACTATCTTATGAGCGGTACACAGTTCAGGAAGTTTGAGAATATTGCTTTGTAAGATGAAATAAATGTAATATTATCTTATATAAATTTATAAAAGTTTTCGTATATAATTATTAGCCACCGCATCTCTTTTTATATTTCTAGGTAAATGAATTACCAGAAGTACATGAGTATTGCGAACCGTCATTTAGTAGATCTGCAGATCCTTATATTCCGACGTGATCATGACAGAAAAAATCAAATATGTACAAAGAATTAATTTCATCTTTTTCCTACTATATTTGCGGTAGCCAAAAAGTTTCAAAAATATTATAAGGTCCGGCTAACATTATATGCAAAACAACTTCCAACGAACGATGCGATATGTAAATATCGCGATCACGTTTTAAGTTTGGACACCAAAATTTCGGTGCCACAGAAATACCACAAAACTCAAACCGCCTACAGATTAGAAGTTGTAAAACATTCTGATGTTTCTCTCGCTGCATTTTGTAAAAGGCAACAGAGCGGAGATAGGCTGTTTGCAATGTATACGGTCTGGTGTCGTTGGAGTAGAGAATCCTTACGAATGAGTAAAGGATAAGCCAATGAAGCCGTTATAATGCAACACACTTCCAATCGGTTCAATCGGCTACTCACCCCAAGCTTAAAGATCTATGATAAAGATGTCCAGATGATCTGGTTGGCTAACAGCATAAAGGTGCCCTTTTTGATTAATTGACATGTTCACCAAACCTTACAAAGGACGTAGCTTCAAAAGCAGATGGCAAAAGTAAGAAGAGTCAATCAGACAATCAGACTGCGTAGCCCTGAAACACAATAAGTGAGAGTAAATCTGTTCTGCTCCAAGGCAAATACAGTCGACGAAATTTTAGCATGCCTCTATGGGAAAAACAATCAAAATATAATCCTGTGTTGTGAGATCCGGTCTCAAAATGACAAATAATAATTCAAACAGCGACTCGGATGAAGAACCTCGTCTGAATTCAAGAAAATTGGTCACGCTTTCTCATATTTAAATTCAGTGATGTAACGAAAGCCAAGTCTTGCCACTGGTGGTAGCCAAAAAGCTTCTTTGCTTGGATACTGAGCCAAGAAGTGTAAGAATAGCAGGTTGGATTTATCAACCTGCTCATAGAAAAATATATGATTCTAATTCCCAGGAAGAACATTTATCATATTCTGGAGAATGTCACTGAGAAGGAAATCAAGTGTAAGAAATGTAAGAAATGTAATAAATCACAGCTCCACTTAACACAGCAGGCAAATTCTGCACAGCTAAAGTGGAGACGATTACTTCCACAAATACTGTCCGTACAAAAGGTGAAATTAAATAGTGTCACATTGTAGCAATAAGGACATAAAATGTTACTAACGAAAAGCCCCAAGCCCAAAAAAGGATCAGCAAACCATTGGCCCCAGTGTAAAATCAGTATACTACTGAAGATTTGTTTCTCTCCTGCAGAGAAACCAGTTAAATCCGGTGACCAAAATATCAGTAGACCTCTGACGCCAAGAGCAATGCATGATCCAAGCCAAACAAGAAGAGGATTATATAATGTACTAGAGGTCCCAAAGGATTCTATCAAATACCTAATAAATTTCAACATTTACGGACACTTCAGCCCCGTCATGATATCAAATGAGGAAAATGCTCAAAGAATCCAACCATATTTATAATAATGTCTGACATCATAATACAAAGGAATTGCAGAATATAACTTAAAGACTCGTATTGATGAAATTAGTTCAGGAAACCTTTTTTAAAAGCAAACTATCGAATCACTCTTAAAACGTCACTACGTTTGACAAGTTTTAAAGATATGGCGTCAACTCTGCTGGATGAACGTAAATTATCATAAATAATATTTTTTTAAAAAAAACTCTCTGCAGTGGCGTCTCTAGGATTGGTGTCAACCCTATGGACCCCCTTCCTGCACAAAAATTCTAATATTTTATAGACATTCATGGGTGGTAGCTCATGGTTGTACCCCCCATGACACCATTTCCTACACAAATTTTTAAAAATTGCATAGACAGTCATTTTGTTGCCACCCACTCTTACTCTGATTGTGTCACCCGCACCATACCCCACACACCCTGGTGACGTCATTGCCTCTCTGTCATATTAATCTCAGTCCTACTTTATTGGCTCTAGCCGCAAGTGTGTTGTTATATAATGCTCTTTCACTTTGTTCAATATATCTAACTCAATCAATCAGAACTTGACCATCGGTTGAACAATTGTCTTGCTTGGCAGCTTTAATTCGCATTCGGGCTGTAAAGATATCGACGTGTCAGAAAAAGTACAGAAGAAAACATCCTTTAAAAACAATATTTAGGGATAAGTCATACATCTACTACCTACATTCTGTTACAGGATCCTATTAGATCATACTCTATCACAAAGATGTAAGGTTCCTAAATATCTTGGATAGAACCTAAAAAAAGCAGACTGGGGAGCGTAATAATCCCTCAACGAATCAAATCTGACACCCGATAGATCGTTTTGATAATGAAGTGGTTCCAGTAATCGTATTTACATAAAAAAATTGAATTTCTTGCTGGTGGTACAATACTAAAGAGTTCGGCGATTTATAAACGTATCAACAAACCGTAGTTTGAAACAAAGGCGCATCATGGGATTAAAAAAAACAACATTTTAAATACCAATACCCTTCCTCGATTTTGAAGAAGATAAACCATCAATTTTTCACAGACGAACTAAACTGACTATGCTACCAAACTATGTTCTAATCCATCTCTCTTCATATATGATGTTTAGGCCAAAATGTCAAACAGCATACGTTAAGATACCAAACTTCATCCTAACTTTTTTTATACGAATTTATCCTAAGTTAGAAACAGCATAAATAAGTGTTGGAAATATAACAAAATTATGTATCCCAACATCACCAATGTTGTCAAAACCTCTTAAAATAATATTTGACCTTTGCGTTTTCTAACTGTCTTCCACAGATCTTCTTGGCAATCTGCTTCTTCTAATCGGTCTTCTGATTTTGATACAAGTCCCTTACTGTAGCTACAAGTCCCTTACTGCTGCTACAAGTCCCATATTGTAGCTACAAGTACCATACTGTAGCTACAAGTTCCTTCCTGTGACTACAATTCCCTTACTGTGGCTACAAGTCCCTTACTGTGGCTACAAGTCCCTTACTGTAGCTACAAGTCCCTTACTGTAGCTACAAGTCCCTGTGTACAGACATTACTGCCATACTCGATACCTTAAACTACGCTGCAACCTCTTAAAATCAGCTTACATTATCTGACTGGCTCCCCTTTCCATATTTGAAAGTCTGGCAGATTATTAAATCTGTCAACCTGTTATTAGCTTAGATAATACATAATACTTAGTGATGATGTACCGTCAAGCACTACTGTATACAAGCATTGCGTATATAATAATCAGTTTCTCAAAATCTCTCTGCAACGTATTTGCTTAATATGTGCAAGTAACAAATTATTTTTTCAGGGTTATCTACATACAAATTGTATGCAGCAAAATAAAGAAACTATGATACATACCATAAAAGACTTGATGATTGAAGTTTTCCCATCCTCCAAACATATATGAAATATTCTCTCTCTCTCTCTCTCTCTCTCTCTCTCTCTCTCTCTCTCTCTCTCTCTCTCTCTCTCTCTCTCTCTCTCTCTCTCTCTCTCTCTCTCTCTCTCTGTTACATTATTAATTGTAATAATGACTCTGAAAATCAACTCCATTTTAAAGCAAATATTCTGTAGAAACAAAAAGGGACAAAATCTGAAAACTTCAGTGTGATTTCATTTCTCTAAGGACCCGCTTTCTTCGCATCACTAAGTAAGAATCCTATTAATTTCCCTGTAATGCAATCTTTAATTCGCCCGTCGTCTTCGTTTTGGAATGTCTTTAAGAAGTGCTCATATGTTTCGTTATTTAATCAAGTCAATATGGACGGACGCATTCCTGTCATAAAATGCAGTTTTAATGGACTGACAGACAGTTTGCCAGATTGGATGTCCTTTTATGAATACAAAGCTCAAAGAGGCTGTTTACTTTTCTAACATAAATTGGAGTCATTGTCACCCAAGGACAACTTCATCAGACTCAAGACAATCGATGGCAGCTGATACGACGCACCGGGAAGATTTCATAACGAGTAATCTATAATTTCACCATAAGGGTCAAAGCCCCTTTTCTGGTAAATAAAGCATTTGAATTACTCGGATCTTATCCCATAGAAAAGCATTGACTTTTCAAACATAATTATTTCTTATTTATCTGCATAGATTTTTTAAACAAAATCGTTGAATAGATATTTTAATGCTTTCTATCACACAAATTTCTCACTAAAACGAATAAATAAATTAGAGCTATTTCTATATTGGTCATTAAAAGCATTGGAACTATAGCGACAAAATACAAAATAAATCTTATTTTAGAATGAAACAAAATTAATTTCTGATTGGTTTAGCTCAGGGATGAAACGTAATCTTTCCAGTTGAAGATAGAAGATACACTTGGAAAATATTATGGTAGATCTCTATATATCAAAAGAAGATGGCAGAAGAATGTTCAAGTGTTTTCCGGACGCAACATGAGAAAGTCATCAGCAAATGCTACGAATCGTTAAGATGGTTTCCCGGATATCACATTCATATCTGAATACGGTATTATATAATCATAAATTATGTTTTTAACAGTTTACACACAGATCAATCATGTCATCAAACTGGGCTAAACTTAGCTTCTTCTGGGGAAAAAGAAAGTATAGTGAGCGACAATATTTTTTTGTTTTTCATGTGAATTGGAAGACTGTGTGTGTGTGTGTGTGTGTGTGTGTGTGTGTGATGGGGTTAGGGTTAAGGTCAGCTGCAAGCTAATTGTGCTATTGTACCTGAGCTTGAATATCACATTTTCATCTGTGTTTATACAATTCTATTGCTTGTGGTGGTGGTGTATGTAGCACTTGTCATTTAACAAGTCTAATATACTAGTACACAGTTAGTGTAATATAATAGTTCAAAGACAGTGCACCACGGTTTAACGAACGGGAGTGCACGGTCGAACAGACAGATAACAGTATATGAAAAAGGGCATAAGAAAGTGACAAATTCATTGTCCAGCCGTGAATTTAAAGGCATGACTCTAACCATCTATAGGCACTCAACTACCGAAATAATAAGTATTTAATTCATTTAGTGACCTAAACTGAGTTCGCAAAATCAAAGTTACCAGACAAGCATCATCATCATCATCATCATCATCATCATCGTCATCATCATCATCATCATAATCAACAACAACAACAACAACGACAATTCATATATAAATGACGAATGCATGTCAATTTCATTATATTATTGCCGTATGAATACTTGATTAAATTACTCTGGTAGGGTGCAAACAGCTGATTTTTAAGTACTCTTTTTCCTTCTCTTTTTCTGCAAAATAGATAACAATAATGTAAGCTTTGAAATTGAAAAATATTTGAATGAAAATAAGTCCAATTTTTAATACGGTAATTCTGCAATTGCAAGAGGAATTACACGTCAACTTATAATCCAGATCTACATTTCCAACAATCTTATTCTCGAATACTATGTATTTCCAAAGAAGAATAACTTGAATTAAATAATTTTAATAAATAAATTCAAGCCCAAATGAAATACTGGACACAACAATAAGACAACTGACTGCACCGATATCACAGCAAGAATACATATCTTCTAGGAAAACAGGATCATATAGCGGTATGTTTGGCTTCATGTCACCATTAACGTTTTCTAATTAAAAAAATAACCTAATGGAAATTACATTAGGGAAGGTTCTAAATTCTTACACGATAAAATCTTAGTCATAAATTAGAAGGTCTATTACTGCATTTATAATAAAGTCAATAGCAAACACGTTTATGACTCAGGAAAAGATAGTAATACTAATGGTTAACTCATACTCTTAGAGAAAATACTGCCTATAGTTACGTATATGTAATTTAATTGTGTTAGTTTTAAATTCTTTTTTATTTTATTCTTATTTCATTGCAAGTTGTTATAATATTAAATTTATTCTTTGGATTTGATTTCTTTTCTCAGAAAATCTAGTTTATTTCTAGTAAACAACACTGCTGCTAAATTTTACTTTTAAACTGACCTATTAATATTGGTTCGAAATTCGTAAACACTAAGTTCAAATGATTGGTCAGTATCAGGGTCATACTTCGTTTGCGTGATAACTATGTGGAAACAACGTTGTTTTTTATTATTGGTTCTTAATTGGTGCTACACCGGCGTATGTGATAAATGTCTTGCAGTAAATGACCACGTCACCTAATGCGTGGTCTAAAATTGTACTTAAGACTAACGTTTTTATCGATTTGATGCAGTCGTTAAACAATATCATCGGAGTTCAGAGTTATTTGTGTTGTTGTCAGTTGAGGTGGAATTGTTATTTTTTGTAATAATTTATTTTCCTGGAAAATAAGTGCTTTACATCAATATTCTTCGACAAAGACATTGAGTGGAAATTTTTTGGAATCCTAAAGCCAGCTTATTTTTCTTAATTCCCAAAATTCAGGGAGGAACTGTTGACATTAGAACACCTTGTATAAAACGTCATTGCCTTTTGCATTTAAACTTCATCTAGATTCGAATCCGAATTAAATTAAAACTTTTTATGATAAGACTTGTATATTTTATTCAATGATTTCATTTTGGAACAATATTCACAAACTGTAAGTTCTTTTTCACATTTTTACCTTTATTCAGGGAAATAAATTATTTTGTTAAAATTTTGCTAAGCTTGCTGGCTTCATTCTTTTCATTACAACTTTGAACGAGCCGAGATTTTTTAGTTGTGTACATAATAAAACAAAAATAAACTTGATTTAGGACATGGTCAAGTCCAAATGGCAATTATCCCTAACATATAATAAAAATATCCACCAAAAAAAATAAAACTAAGTAAAAATAATGCAAATTATATTGGTTTAAAGTCCTTCGCCATTAGTTAATAACGCTGTTATGGAGTATTTCTTATTACTTCCCGCGGCGTTAAAATGCAATCACCTATCAGTACTGTTCGTTTTCGCCTCTTATTGTTCCAGTTTGAAAGCTTTTGTGCTTGAATTAATGGGTGTACTTCTTAAATTTCCACAGGTCTATATTAAATTCAAACCATTCATTAATTTTGGAACATAAATATTCGTGTTTTATCACACATTCCATTCGCTCTGCTGACATATAGCCACTTAATTTTTATTAGTTATTAAGCACTTCGCAAAACAAATAGCAAAAATAACACGATTTACACATGTATTTTTACATAGATTCGTCAAAGCCTTCACTGGAATGGTAAATTTGTGCATTTTATCATTACTTTACGAAAAGAACAATACATATAGTTGAAGAACACTATTGTTCAATTGATAAAACCTGTAGAACCAGAGGCACTAAAAAAGCATACTAAATAGGGAGAAAATAAATTCTTTTGTTGTTTTACTTCTCGTGGTGATACAAAAAATCATAAACCAGGACAAATATGTTAAGAACAAAATGACTAGAGCTATGGAACATAAAAAGAAACACTTAATGTTGAACTTTGACCTTGAAGTTGAAAATGAATATATGGTATCCTATGTATATTTCAATTACACATTCATGTATTTCACTAATGTAAATTATTCTATCTACATCAAACGGCTAAAAAGATGCAGAGAAGTAAACACAAATATTATGTTGATCTTGGACATTGCCCATTATACCACTCATTCTCTTCTTGTGATATGTAGGATGCTACGTTTGTTAAGTGAACTAGCTCTGTCTCAAATTGCGATATAGTAATAGAGCATAAAGAGACAAAAGGGAGAAGTGTTGGTCAGTAACCTTGACCTTACCTACAAAAGTTTAATCGAGATATGCGACATACCATCTGGCTGTGATACTTAAGGGTACATAATTTCATTCTTTTATCTTCGCCAGCTTTAAGTTCAGTTGTGTATGAAAGCATCAATCGATGACCTTGACCTTTAAGATATAGCACCCCATGTGGTAATGATGATATGTAAATAAAGCAAAATTTTGTTAATCTCACCAACCTAAAATTTCAGACCCGGAAGTGAAAGTGCGACGGTCCGACGGACGAAAGGGATAAAAAAAAAACCACACAAATTGAATGTGTGTTTCGTTATGAATATCCGCTAGAACGAGTTTAATATGGCTTATTTATACGTCAAAGTATGCAGTGTATAAAAATATCTACGATCTGAATTCGAATGCAGACCAAAGTACTTTGAATCTGGATGTGTGATACAGCTGTTGTAACGTAGATCGAGTGTATCAGGTTAAATAATAAAAAAAATAAACATGTTCTTAGTCTTAGCAGAATAAAAAGTTTCTACAAGTTAAATGCAAACATACCCGTTTCCTAAAATTTCCATTATTTTTCAATCCATTAATTCAAAAATTGTACTGTTCTTATATTTCTGTAATAGCTTTTCTTCGAAAGTTAAAACCACTGAAGGTCCTTTCTCGATACAGTAATTTCTTTTTTAGTTTGCTCTGTCTGTGTGTGTGTGCGTGCGTGCATGTGTGTTTCTTCATACGCGTAATTAAGGTAATGTAAAACCGTTCAGAGAGAAAAACACCGGTAACTTGAAGAAACATGATCTTATTCCTTTGTACAAACACATTTATTTACTAGAGTGTAATCATTATACACCACATAGAATGCACTTGAAAATAAAAACTGTACACTGCCATTACATGCAAAGTAAATAACGGGCATAATGGTTAAAATGAATATCAGTGCTAAAATCGATGGAGTCCTGATTAATTAAATAATGATGCAATAGCTGAACACCACGAGGTGCTCGTTAACTGAATATCGATGCAATCATTGAAAGGAACACAACCTACACAGATTATTTTTTCTTTCTGTTGATCACTTGACATAATTTTGATTGGCATGAGACCATTAGCTTTGAACAAAGTCTTGGTTGCAATTATGTGTGTATCGTATAAAATATATAATCTTGACGAGATCGAACGCACCTTCTTAATTTATGTTTTGTACTTGTCAATGCAACTGGTCATTTTTTAATGATATATTTTGGTTTTGCTTTGTTTCGAATAGCCCATGCATATAAGTTTCAATTCAATGAAATAAAACATGAAATAAGATTGCATCTACAATTTATATTGGGAACCATACTGTGTATTCCGAAATACAAAAGAGAATTGTATGTACAGATTGTGAGTATTGTATCCCGATATATACCATGCTAATTAATTAATTTTGCGATAAAATAACATACGTATATATATATATATATATATATATATATATATATATATATATATATATATATATATATATATATATATATATATCATTAATGAAATTGTTTCTGATTAAAACTGTAGACAATTTCAATATATTGCAGCACTATTTGTGTTTAGGGTAGAAGGAGTGACAGATAAATCAGGTCTTAATCATTTATTTTAAATCAGGATAGAATTGTCAAGATCTTCCAGAATTTGCAAAGTTTGCTATGCTTACTCGTATTTTGTTGGGTAGTTTATCTTGCCTTGATTGTTTCCTTATCAAATAGAAATCTTTCTTCCACACGACAGACAAAAAAAAGCTGTCAGAGTGAGTGCTTCGTTTGAACAATATAAAGAAAATTAATATCCATCTGAATCGAATACTCGTCAATTCATTGATGCATTTAACGGGATATCAAAGCGTTCTCTCTGAGACGGACGTTAACTAATATGCTAAGTTTAAATAAGGGGTGTCAAATCTGATAATGCTATAATTAGTATTAATGATTATAATCTTTCAGTGTCAGACCTTGTTTTACATCTTCATCGTGAGTTAGCCGAGCTTGCTGCAAATGGGTCTTGTATTGCATGTAATGGATGTGACCATAAACTTTTCTAAAGACATATAATAATTCAATCGCATGAGGTTGAATACATTGAGCATATACTTTGCTTTTTGTCGGACAAGCAATGAAAATTAGTGATTCAAATGTGTACCTTTGCTTCCCTGGTCTTTGACTTCAGACCATAAATGACAGAGGCTTAATGCTGCATGATCGCCAACCCCTAAATGACAGAGGTTTAATACTGCATGATCGCCCACCCTTAAATGACAGAGGCTTAATACTGCATGATCGCCAACCCCTAAATGACAGAGGCAAACTTCTGCATGATCGCCAACCCCTAAAAGACAGAAGATTAATACTGCAAGATCGCCAACCCTTAAATAACAGAGGCCTAATAATGCTTGATGTCCAGCCCTAAATGACAAAGACATAATACTTCATGTTGTCCAGCCCCAAATGAGAGAGGTTTAATACTGCATGAAGTCCAGCCCCTAACTGACAAAGGCTTAATACTGCATGAAGTCCAGCCCCTAACTGACACCTAGTCAGATTATAAAACTGCCATCCACATCGAGGCAGGGCTCACAAATATCGTTGACTGAACGTAAGATCAAACACTACAAAGACGCGAAGAATTAAAAAAAATGGCATTCTACTTAATTTTTATGCGAATGAGAACAGCGACACAACAAATTTCAGCGGTCTAATTGCCTTTTTCTAGCGGTGTTACCATCACTAATTTCAGTCGAAGTTCCATTTATTGAAAAATCAGCTTAACCTGAACTTAGTGCTGTTTGACCTGCTGCAGGCATGGCACAGAGAAAGTAAAAGGACACGGTCTAAACACCTAAGAAAAGGGACGAGGTCTAAGATTACCAAGAACGCGGTATGACCAAGGTCTGAGACTGTCGAGGACGCTAAGTTAAAGCATCCCATGTCCAATTTAAATTAACTTCAGCTCGGGTATTAAACGTAATAAAAACGTCTGAAAAACCAAAACATGTTGAAACCGGTATCATTAATCTAGATGGGAGTTCCCCGTTTAGTACTCATTGGGTTGACAACCGTAGTGTTATTTATTCTGATTCATACAGACTGCCACCACCGAGAGAATTTTTGTATATTAGCAGAGTGCAAAGCGCTCCAATCTGGTGTTCCACTAGTCCAAGTTTCCCCTGACCCTTCCCATCCCATTTTTTGATATTTGTACATTTTGTATTGGGGTGTAGGGTCAGAGTCCATTGCCTATCTAAGCATTAGAATTATCCGACAGCCGCTTATTAAATGGTATTGTAAGGATCAGAGGAAACTCGAACTAGTGTTCAACATTGCTAACACAGACTTTAACGGACCTACCTAAATGCGGTCCAGAAGTGCTTGAGGTACTTAGCGCCGTGTTAAGGTCATCAGCACCGCAGCATAAAATCGTGCACAAATACAACAAGTAGTCGTTTTAAACAGGTTAATGGATTATTGTAGTAGATATTTACGGAAGAAGATCTGTTATACGTAAATCCCCAGGTGAAGTTGATCTGTCTGTGTATGTGACACAAAATGCAAGATGAACTTGCTCACCGGGATTGATCCGAATGAAGTAGTTGTTTTTTCAGGATAAGCAAAGACAGTCAAAGACGATCAATGTTACTTGGGTCGATATTATCCTGCGAGTTTTAGGTGCAAGCAACAATAAGGTTGCGGTATTTACCGGCGATGGAAACATAACAGAACTCGATTATATGTGTTGCAGTTTCGTATATATGTTCCTAAATCCTGTGGTTTAATGACTGGTTTGCTTTTTTATGATTGAAAATATAATTACTGGTATGGGAGAATCGAAATTGGCTGATGACCCTGCAACGAAGATATACGTGGACGACAATAATGCCGCGATAAGGATCTCGTCATCAAAAACGAGTGATAGATTAACCACATTACAGTTTGCGCATGATGGTCATATAACCGCGCTTACGAGACCTCTAAGAAACTCATATTCTATTATTTTGGAAAACCAATACTCGCCAGCAGTGAACTAAAAGAACTTCGCACACAGCTCATTTATACAGTCGTCAAAAAAAACTCAAACGAAACAATTAACAGATCGCTCGAAGAAATATTAGCATTGGTTAAAGAATTCGATTAAAAGATAAACGAGCTTAAAGCAGATGCAGATATATTCAGAATGGAGATAATAATGTTGATCAAGAGCTTACGTAAGGTATCAGAAGTAGCTTAGAAAAATCAAAATCTGACGCATATCACTCACGAGTATCCACAACGATCTCAGTAGATGTGTTGCTAAAGCCGGCGATATAATGACTGGTGCATTCAACATGGGGGTAAATAATATTGCTAATTTTGAAATAACCCTCATCAGACAATTACGCTACAACGAAGAGATGCGTGAACAACAGCGACATCGCAATAAGGACCTCGTTAATAACAATAAGCTAAAGATTGGCTGTATTCAGAACCGAGTATAATAATCACGTAAAGGCATTTTCATAGAAACATAAATAGAACAATAGATAATTTCCTTGTAAATCAAAGAGTCATCAACATTAAGCTCGCTTACATCGCTGAAGAATCAAAGCGATTTTAAATCGTGTAATTTACACGACTTCTCTTATTAGCATGGTATCCACAGAAGTGTCTGAATCGCCAACGTGGTCACAACAAACAATTCCAATAATGAGATATTGGCGTCATTCCACCAATCGATTTTCCGAAACTCTGTAGGTCGTCCTAAAATGCCCAGGGAACATTCATACTGAATACAGCAGATAAAAAATTAAATCTAACAACGTATTGGTCGTGCCTGGAATTCGTGACGAAGATATCTCAATTGGTTACTTAGTATACACCATGATAAATCTCACACAATCATTTCGGTATAATCAAGCATTTGCTTGGAAAGCATCTGGAAGAAATCACCGACGAGCACATGATTAAAAAAAATATTGCAGACGAATCATCGTCATCGACAATGTTGTATACGCAGGTTCCTCGCCGATTGCTGAAACAACGACGTTAAACAGAACATTATCAGCCACTCATGTGGTACCATCCTAGGTTGGAAATGTGGTCTATGCTGTTGTCGTTCTTGTTAGCATACTCAATATTTTCGCCAAAAAAAAAATTCTAAAAATGCATAAGCACACAGAAATTACGTACGCGGGGACATATGCGTGCATACATATATCATTCGATTCTGTCAGTGATATCAGTAACATCAGCACGGCCGTAATTTAATATTGGTTGTCCAACTCTGATAAAAGCGCCTAATCGTATTTCACTTGAGATCTCGCTGGCACAATTAAGACTTTATTATACTCGGCCAAACATCAGAGAAAAATGATTTGGTGGATTAAACGCTAATAATTCATCGTTGATGTTTTTCAACATCGAGTTGAACCGTAAGACCATCTTGCTGAAATTATTTGATCGTAGAGATAATCTCCCTAATATTTTAGTTGTTAATTATGCAACAAATGTATTTCTTTAATAAAAGATTTTTTCTAGATTAATTCTATAACTTGTTGCTGGATCGTGTAAACTTATCATGATGAATCCATGATGGATTCTTTGAGCATGTGCGAAGAAGTTTTTAAACTTACCTATGTCCACGTCGCGGGTCACCATGTCTGATGGATATTTCGTAGTGTACGTGTATCAGCCCTGTAAAAATAGCCATACAATTACAGTTATCTCTGATCACTTTGGGAATCTGAGCGTATCAAGCATGACATCATTGTAAACCACTATATTGTTATTCCCGTTAAGATCATCGACGGACGACACTTTATCAATGCCTTCAGCCGCAGCAGATTCATTTAATTCTTTAAGAACATTATAGCATTGTTGGTTATCCGCATATGACGCTACTAAATATAGTTTGTCCCATTTGGGCCACAACATAATCGGGTTGAGTAGTAACTGGGCTTTACGCGACCCATATGAACCAATTATAATAGGTCAATGGAATTTGGTAACACTAGATGATGCTTGACGGGCGCTTGCTCATGTGTCGCTGAAGAGTCAATCACGTTCATATTGTACAAATATAATATTATTTATAATTATGAGTTTATGATGTGATCGATGCAAATACAAAATTTCTTGAGAGCAACCAATGAACTTACAAGTAAATGTGTAAATTGCAGCACACACAAATATGTTTGAGAGTCATCCTGTTACAGCAGCGGATGGAGATATTGCTAAGGTACTCGGTAAAACACTTGAAACTCCATGGGCTCAATATCCTGGTGAAAAAAACATCTTCCAGGATATTATTATTGTGGTCCTGGAAGTCCTCTTGATATTAAATGTGACGAAAACATCAAACAAAACCAGTCGAATATTTGGTAAAAGTGTTTGATCAAGCGTGCCATGTTCATGATGTCGCGTAAAAAATCCAGATCTACAACAATGACATATCGTGGATGTCAAGTTTATTCCCACTCTAAAGTCGATAAAGAATAAAACCATACGTGAATCACTCACTAATTAGTAGATGAGATAGGCGATCGAAGGTAAAAAGGAGCTGGCAATTAAAGTCCAAGAGAATATTAGAGAGGGACAGCAAGAGTTTTAAAAATTCGACGATACAGCAGGTTTCACATGAGTTTTAGCCGTATATTAGTTGTCACGACAGGCCATATGGTAAATTTATCTTCCACGTCCCAAAATGATTCAAAATGTACTCTTTGATGTCAGGATAGCCAACAAAGTTTATCAGGCATACATCTTGTCTTTACTAAATCACATTTATAAATGATGCACATGCAAATACTCGTTGACTGTCGTAGATACTTCTAGTAGACACAGTGGTGTCTCTGGAATTACCACACGCATGATTTTACATTGAATTTTATCTGGTTTTAGTCTGATTAGCGATGTTAACTGTCATAATGTTTCATCATGTGATCTGTGTTCGCACAACATTTCTTCTTAGTCGCCAACATAAGTTTTCAGCCAGCCATGTGAGGGTTCTCCAGTAAATGGCGGATTTTGTCATGAATCATAATTGCCGTTTTTTCTTCGTTAGGTAATCAAGAAATGTATGTAATGCTTCTTTGGAAACTGTGCATATTTCGTGCCGAATAATTTTTTTCGGGATATATTTCTCATCCATTCGTAATGAAGTCCATGCTTCCCCCACGCAATCTAAAGAAACTATGATATGTCCATCCGCTGACACCACAATGTTGCATCTCTCTGACAAGCCGGTGAGTTAGTATCAATACAATCATATCTGAATTTTGGAATAATTCTATTGCACGTTTTGTTTTACTAGAACCACCAGGACCATTCCGATAAATCATGTTATGTCTTTTGATTGGGTCATGCAATGATAAATTATCGTTGCGACAAACAACATCAGGTGCTTTAACATCCGCTGACTAGAAATAACTGTGCATTTGTTCGTGTTTTATTCGCCATGAACTCCAACGAATATCCTCAGTGTTGTTATAAATAAATGGATCAACGGTATTATTTTACAAAGACTAATATAGAAAGAGTCCGTAGTGACTCTAGCAGCGACTTTGGGAAATATCTTGATCATCGATAATAGACTTACTGATGAGTATGCCAGCATAGATATTAAATGAATAAATTAAGGAGAATTGCCGTAGCAGTAGCTAATGATCGTGTTAATAATTGTTTCATCGTGTGTTGTTGCATTTTTCCTTGACAACAATATAATTTTGCTTTGTAGCCTTGACACCAAGATTTAATTCTACTGGATCCGTGTTTAATCTTGTACAACGAGGTGATGTCGCCGATGTGAATTACCAATCATATGTCTACAAATATTGTTGTCATCTTGTTGTAACCAAATTTATTGTTTTATGCATGAAATTATCGCAGAGGTTATAGTCAATGATGTGTGGATCTTAGCATCAAGCACATATCGTAATTACGCTGTTGGACCCCAACCACTCTGATTTTAGTCGTTGAGATGGACATTTGCATCTGGAGTATTAAAATGTCTTATAAACCAAAGTGGCATCACAGTATGAATACTCGCTGAAAACTAGAATGATTCGATCAAGGCAAATATCCAGTAAGATCGATATTTGGCAGTGGTCCGTTTATTGCAACTCTAGTTATTAAGTGCGTTGTATGATCGAATCGTTCAAAATAACATTAACATTCATAAGGTTACCCGCTAAGATCAAATCGGATGGATTATATTTTGTGTTTCAGAAACCACCATGACCTAATCTGACACAAGAATAAGAATATCCCTGGGAAGTTTATTTCGTGTTGGACTTCCTTTTTGTGTAATATGCGATACAATCGACGAAATAGCAAAACAGTTCACGATTAAATCATCGTTGTCGCATTCATATTTTACCTAAATCTCTTTCATAGAACGTTGGAGCATTTGCTTTCGAGAAAGAACTCCAGTTTGCAAAAGACGCTGACCAAACGATTTGTTACGAAACAACTTATGCAAGCGTCTTTGACGCTGCTGCTGTAGACGCTGCTGCTGTAAACATACCAGACTGATAAACTGCAATATTTAATTATGTTGTGACTTACCTCAAAAATATCACCGTCGTAAAATCTTATTTTTTTTTTATTTATTTTTTTTATTGTGGAAATGTTGTTACTGCTTCTGTACACGCATGGGAGTATTGACCAATTATTGTTATTTGAGCAACTTTGCTACGATAATTACCAGAGTCGTATAAAATCTCATTGGATATTGGTCTGTACCACAATCGGAATCTTCAATGTTTTTGCAAGTGTAGCAACATCATTTATTTTTAGCTCCATTAATAAGAGTTTTCTGAATCATTTATTGTTTAATCGTGATTCTGTAAGTCCGTTTCCTAGTTTTGAGTTTACAAAAGCAAGAGCGTATGTGTTTGGTTCATTTAAACGATAACGTGCATAAACAGCTGTGGACACCCGATGTGAGTTATTGCAAAACTGTCTCTTCGGGTAAAAATTACCTGGTTTAGAAATTTATTTATTTTGACGATAGTGTTATTTCGCCGTCATATCTTAAGAGGATCAAGTTATCACGATGTGTCATATGTGCATGTTTGTCATCAATGGGCGCGTGAGCAAGTGATCGATCAGTTTACGAGGCGTATGAAAGGGACGTTAACGTCGAGCGCCATGTACTTAACAAATGCCCTAGGCCCTCGTCGTATCGTCTCTGAACTAACGACACTTTTTTCATTGTGTCAACGCCTATTATGACTAACGCAATTCGCTAGAATTGCGGTATCTGGATATATAGAGTTTTCATATATGGTTTTATATTATCGTATTGCTATATTTTGTGGAACCGGCATGAGTGTTATGTATAGTATTTGTTCTGTTGTGTTTTAGTATCGCATTTTAAGTATTTGTTCTGTTTCGTATGTTCTTTTTCTTTTTCCTATTTTTCTTGTGTCTTGTATCGTTGACGCTAAATAAACCCCACGACCGAGGAAGTTGTGTTCGTTTCGTCTGTTCAACGTTAGGCTCACAATGAATAATCCAAGTCAAACCAACTTGGTTAATATGTTCAACAAAAACTTTTATTCTAAATATATGCTTGCTGTCATCAACAAGATCAATATCAATAGTAAATGCTCTTTTGTCATTTATTGTGGAATCAATAAATATTCCATTGCCACCCATCTTGAATGTTGAAAAAGACATAACACGCACTATCATTGATAAATTCTCTCTTGCTTGTTTGATAAAATCTGTTTGCGGACAGTCTCTCTATTTCACTCGCGGTTAATAACGAGTTTATCTCATTTCGTAATATTTATTGTGCAATTATTTACCTTGGGGAAGCTGGTTTTCTCAGGTTAGACTAAAATACTGTTCTTGCAAATGTTTTGCAACAGGAGAATTAGTCATCTGTATTATCATCTATATTATCAGGATAAAGTTTCTCCTCTAATTGCAATTTATCCAATAATATAATATGCATCAAGCAAAATATAGTTGTCGATGGCTCAAAATTTTGTAAATGGGACATATTGAGAAATATATTGACCTTGATTAATTTAGATGCAATCCGATCTATGCTTAATATGAAGCGAGCAGAGCAGGAATCATTAGGGAAAAAAATCGTTTAAAACAACCAATCTGGAAACTCGTCAAATAAAGGGTTACATGCAAATCAGTATTGCGATCTCTGATGATAAATAAACAAAACTATATTACGTACATAGGTTTATTAGGTTTATTTATGAGTGTTTTAATAGCGAAATTATTAAAGTTTTGTTAATTTTCAAAATAATTCAAATAAAAAGACAGCAAAATACAAGACGTGGAAAAGCTGTAAAACTTGGTAAAACACAAACCCACTGCGAAGTATAATTAATTGATCTGGATTCATGTGAAATAATAGAATTTAATTCGATGTACTCTGCTGGAAAATATATTAATATTCATTCACATTCAATACAAAAATTTTCTGAAGGTAAAACCAATTCAGCTACATCAACAATGTTAAATCAAAGAGTAAAAACCATGTTTTAGACCAGTAAATATTACAGCTACCAAGATAATTTTTCTATCATCCCATTTTCTGGCCAACATTTGGTCATCCTGTTTATTTTAGCCAACATTTGATCATCATATTTGTTTTGGCCAACATTGATCATCATATTTGTTTTGGCCAACATTTGGTCATCATATTTGTTTTGGCCAACATTTGGTCATCATATTTGTTTTGGCCAACATTTGGTCATCAGGTTTATTTTGGCCAACATTTGATCATCTTATTTGTTTTGGCCAACATTTGGTTATCCTTATCCTATTTGTTTTGGCCAACATTTGGTCATCCTATTTGTTTTGGCCAACATTTGGTCATCCTATTTGTTTTGGCCAACATTTGGTTATCCTTATCCTATTTGTTTTAGCAAGCATTTGGTCATCCTATTTGTTTTGGCCAACATTTGGTCATCCTGTTACTATAAAGTAAACCTTGTCGGATTTAGAATAAAACAACGAAGCCACAAAATTGCACAACGGGAACAACAAAAGTTTTCCTTACAACGATTTGTAACGAAAATGTGGTCTTATATATTTTTGCGTCATTTTCACCCATGTGTGACCCTCGTTTTCTCTGCTCCACCACCCATGTTATGTTATGATTTGTTCATATTGTAATCATATTGCGACTAAAAATTCAAATACATTCACATTTTATAGCACATAAAACATCACAATGTGTCACATATAGTTTATGTTACCTTGCGTTGGTCAATCCAACGGTTCCATGTATATTTATGTTACCTTTTGTACCCATGTCCAGCCGCCTTGTAGTGCTTGGGTTTTGGATCTCAATGGTCCCATCAATATCCATTTTCCTTGAGGCTAGACAGTCCCACCCATGTCTATTTCCCCTTGAGGCTAGACAGTCCCACCCATGTATATTTCCCTTTGAGGCTAGACAGTCCTACTGATGTCTATTTTCCCTAGAGGATAGACAGTCCCACCCATGTATATTTCCCTTGAGGCTAGACAGTCCAACCCATGTATATTTCCCCTTGAGGCTAGACAGTTCCACCCATGTATATTTTCTCTTGAGGCTAGACAGTCCCACCGATGTCTATTTCCCCTTAAGGCTGGACAGTCCCACCCATGTCTATTTCTCCTTGAGGCTAGACAGTCCCACCGATGTCTATTTCCCCCTGAGGCTGGACAGTCCCACCCATGTCTATTTCCCCTTGAAGCTGGACAGTTCCATTCATTTCCATATCCCTTGAAACTAGACAGTCCCATCCATTTTCATTTCCACATGAGGCGAGACAGTCCAACCCTGTTCAATCACTATTTGATTCTATACAGTCCCACCATGTTCAATTTCATCTTCATCCTATACAGTCACGTCCTGTTCAATTTCGTGTTCTTCCTGGATAGGCCCCAAATCCCATGTTAAATTTATATTGTCCCTCCACTGGCCCAAAGCAGATGTAAAATTTCCACTGTAGCTTAATCGCCACAGTTACCAGTGATATGCTTAGCTGTAGTGGTTTTTAATGGGGAGCCTTTAATAACATTTTGTTGCTATATTTCATGCGGATCCCATAAAAGACATAGTTATATCATTATCAATGTGGATCCAATAATATACATAATTGTATCATTATTAATATGGAGCCCATAATGTGGATCCCATTATATATATATATATATATATATATATATATATATATATATATATATATATATATATATATATATATATATATATATAAAGAGAGAGAGAGAGAGAGTTGTATCATTATTAATTTGGATCCCTTATTATACATAGTTGTATCATTATTAATGTGGATCCCATAATATACATAGTTGCATTATTATTAATATGGATCTTATAGCATACACAGTTGTATCAATATTAATATGGATCCTATAACATACACTGTGATATCATTATATATGTAGTTCTCTTAATATACATAGTTGTAACATTAATAATGTGGATTCTATAACATACACAAATGTATCATTATTGATATGGATCTCATGATATCAAAAGTTGTATCATTATTAATGTGAATCCTATAACATACATAGTTGTATCATTTTTTATGTGGTTCTCATAATAAACATAATTCTATCATTATTAATGTGGGTCCTATAACATAAATAGTTTAAGAGTTATTTCATGACTTTGTATGCAGAAGTAGTGCTGTTACCACCGAAATTGAAAACTATCGATATTAAGCTGGTTATCATCAACCTGTTCTCTTGACCCATTTGTTACAGTTTATCAAAAAGCGTAGGAATAAAACAGTCAGTTGTTATGTATTATATTTAACATACATATTTGATCAAGCCGGTTAAGATTGACTATTGATTTGTTAATGTGGGGTTTTGCTTTTGTTTACGTCAGCTGTACTCAAATAAGGGATCAGCATATGTTGTTTGAGTGCAAGTTCTTACTGTGTTGATAAATTCCATAATATTTACAGGTTTATTGTATATAATTTATTTAATAATTGGTCACGTAAAAATGACACGGTTTGCTGCGTGCTACGTTTGTCGGAGAACTAGGGAAATAGGCTGAACACTTGGGTTCGAACCCGTCCCTGGTACACCAGTGAATGTTCACAAAACAAGCAGAAAACAAATGATATCTCTGTACTTAAGACTATGGAGATACATAATATAGCATACGTTTGGAAGACCTTTCTTAAAATTCGAATTTTATTCACATTACCCTTTATCACCATCATTACTGGAAATTGTTTTTTTTTAAAAATCCTCGTCGTATTAATTTTTTATTGCGAGAATATACTTAAGAATAGGGGTATAATGATTGACAATGAATTAATGGGTGATAATAACGTGAAAGGTATAGCAGAAGTCGATTGAATGAAATTATACGACCAAAGGGCAATAGCCAGTTTTACACAAGTTCTTGTTATTTGTATCTGAACGGACATTGCTTTCAGGCTTCTCTAATAACACATTTGATAACAAAATCGAAAACAAATGTATAAAAAATTGTCATTAGAAAAGAAGTTTGGAAATATCTTTCAACACTAAGCCAGATTTATTTGGTAAAGTGAAATCGTTCCAGATAAAGATATGTCAATAAAAACAAATTGTCTCTGCATCCGATAATTCGTATTTGCAAAGCAATCCTTTATCTCTTATACACTCACCGGACACTTAATTTTGTAAGTGCCGAAAACCTAATTATTTTAGACCCCAGCAGATAAGGAATTGTTATGCCTGGCATACCGTATATCTTTAGAGTTACGGCGTCATTTTTCATGAAATATTTTAGCGTGATCAATTTCCTCTGACGAGTTTGGCGATTTCGACTGTCTTTGGCATATTTCATGAGAGATAATTGTACAACTTGCACGACCATGTACATGGAAGTAATTTGTGGTCAAATAAATGAAGAAAAATGATCAAAAAGAAAAAATTTCTCTCGGACCCTGGAGACTTCCGACAATTCCATCTCTCCAGATTATTTTGCGCTCGCTAATTTCCTTTTTTGAGAAACCTACTTCAGATCAGTTATCTTGATTATATTTGATGAATGGATGGGTCTGCGATCCTGCCTTTACATCTTCGTCTCCTGCTGTCAGTCTCTTAGACGTTCATTTATTCTTTAAGACGATAATGTAATGCTTCCCAAACGACATGACATCTCTCTCTCTCTCTCTCTCTCTCTCTCTCTCTCTCTCTCTCTCTCTCTCTCTCTCTCTCTCTCTCTCTCTCTCTCTCTCTCTCTCTCTCTCTCTCTCTCTCTCTCTCTCTCTCTCTCTCTCTCTCTCTCTCTCTCTCTCATTGTAACAACAATTTAATTGTGGCAAAATACCACAGTAGAAATAAAAGTGCAAAACACTTATCAAACAGACGATTCGTTCACGACGTGACGTTTATTCTGTAGTTTAGTTCAGTTTTTCACGTAAAATGTATTTGTAATATTTTTATTGAAGGTGGTATTAAATCAGCAAACTCATGGCAGTTTCGCCTATACTTCGGTACACGTGAATTGTTCCATCTGTTCAAAAGCAAACTCTTATCCTTCTAGGAAGTATATGTGTATTATTGGTTATAACCATCGTGAACTGGAATCTACAAACAAGGAAGAAAGTCGCACATGGTATGATACTATGTTACTTGGTGTCATTATATGTTACTTGGTATTATACTAATTTACTTGATAGTAATAATTGGGTGATATATACGCATTTTACTTCATTCTGGAATAAACAAAAAACACTTTTGTAACTTGTATCACTTCTCTAGTCGAAAATATGAGATCATAAAGTGTACAGCTCTGCAGAATAGCGTTTTCATTAGTGTTATTAGTTCGCTAAATTGTATATTCTTGTTGTTAGACTTTATTATTCTAATCTCTGGCAAAGGTAAGTCAAATATTTACGTCTGCTCTAAATTGATTTAATTCATCCTTGTTTTAATCTCTGGCAAATGGTTTAGTGTGTCATATACGGTTTGACACAAGCATTGATGTCAGCAACAAATTGTATAATACAATGTTGTGTCGTTATTTACAATTACAGATTGTTTCCTTATTTGTGGAACGTTTTCTTTCAAATTTGTCATTTGTATTTTACCTCTGTATTAAAGAAAGAAGACCTAGATTTCGAATGGAGCTTTTAGAACATGGTTAATATTGATGTTAACGGTACAAAAACTGTACATTTTACAGATTTTAAAATAATAAAGTCTAACGTACAAAAACTGTCCCAGATGTCCAAATTGGCTCCCGTCTACCCTTTGCAAATATTCCAGTCTGAGTGTAACGTTGTTTCATAAGATATTATTGCTAATCTCAACAAAAAAAAACGTACAATTTAAAATTTTTAAATAGATGGATATATAGCTCCGATCCCCCAGTCAGCAATGCTGACAGTCTAGGTAGATAATATATAAAACATAAAATGAGGAATAACAATTTAATAAAAGATCTAAATATTCAAACACAATTTCATCATCTGATGTGCAATGTGAGTGCTTCCACCTGTCCCTGCTTCTTTGATCATCTGTATTATTTCCTTTACTTTGTCTTGTATTCCAGTACCCCTTCCGTCTTCTCAGCTACGTTCTTCACCCTTCCACTTTGTCCACTTCCGGTTGGTCTGCCTTCACACTTCTGCTTCCGGCGTTCTATCCGGTCCCGTGATCTCTATAACAATTTTCCTTGCTTCGTCATCTTTAGGTGGCACTTGGTCCAACCCAAACAACTTCAAAACTTCATCGAAAGCTTCTCTGCAAATAATAAGGTTCGCATAGTCTAGTGTCCTTTTCGACATAGACAATCTCACACCCTCTGACAATCTTTCATCAGCATAATGTAAATCATTAGGTCACGCATACTTAGATCGAAATATTACATACACGCTTGTAAGGTAAAATAAGGGTAATAATAAAACAACTGTATCAACGATTCCTGATAGATACATCGACAACTTCCGTGAAATAAGTACATATTTTTAATTCTCGATACAGTAACTACCAACATCACAACATGGAGATGCATTCCTCTCCTTGCAAATCATAAGAGGTACAACAATTTTCAATACATCATATGTTCAAAAGGTCAACAAGCATAACATTGTTTGGTTCACAACTATGTACTCAAATTCAAAATAAAAGTATAAGTTCTAACAAAACTCATTAATAATACAATAATTCAATACGATGCACACAGCAGAAATTACACAAGTCCGATCACAGGCTAACGATCTACTTAATTCAATCTTTTATACTACTGTTACAAGCCAAGGGTCTTTGCTTGACCGAGCGGTGTCAAATCTCTTGCGCGATTCCCGCTAGAAGTCATAAGTTTACCCCAAATTTCCAAAGATTTCTATACAACTTCATTTGTAAGTTAAAAAACCCGACGTGTCCATTCTATACATCAAATTTACTCTAATCAAAGCATGACCACATTTTTTACAACTTGCCAAACATCTATCAACCACACATCTGCATAGTTTCTCTTCATCAACTTTCCGTACCGTCAGCAGTTCACACCAAAGAAACTCTACAAATATCCCCTAACTCTGGGAACTATTTTAACTATGCCACCTTAGGCCAGTCAATTTGTGGTTTCAAGGCATATCACGACCCCAGTACAACTGCATCAAATTTGCCACCATGGCAACATAAACTGTATCTGCCGAGTATCTTCTTGTTTATTTCATTGTGTAATTTACCAGTTTCCTAACGTAAATACTGCCAGTGCAATCACAACAAGAATGTACACCACTGGGTGTTAATAAGGACTACATTATGAAAGTGACAATCATGCGGTTTGGGTCTGAATCCCCCTATTCATTGACCACGGCATCATGGAAACTCACTAACACTTTCTCTCCGTGACGTTTGCTCCTATTAATTGGCTAATTATTTCGGCCTAAGGAATATTTCCAATTGCACCGAATTCTTATAATCAAACAAGTAATCGCAAAAATCTTATAAATGTTTAAACGGGGCGCCATATTTCAATGCGCATCTCCTACATGTTACTATGCTACTAATTTCTCTACAGAACGCTGCAATAGGTAAATAATTCAAATACGTAGGTAAGATTAATTCTAATAAAGGTAACTTCTACATACAAATATAAATCTAGTAATTAATTTCTACATGCTACATATAAACTTACAACTCTCAGTAATGGTCAACAAACCCGGGTAAAGAATTCTTAAGAAGCTCTTTAAGTCTGAATTCACGCTCTCCCTTTTACGAATGACAAGCAGTAGTAGAAGAAAGTAAGATTCCGAGCTCAACAACCCCTCTCCCCACCCCTCCAGACCTCCAAACAAATACAAAATACCTAGGTAACGTAATAGAACACCTGTTGCAATCAATAATTGCGCTAAGAATCCGAGCTCAACAACCCCTCTAACCACCCCTCTAGACCTCCAAACAAATACATTAGAACACCTGTTGCAAAATACCTAGGTAACAGGTAAAATTTAATTACGTGATCTTCCAGAATAAGCAAAATGATATGTGATACTCAATTTTCCAAATCATTACGATTTAGCAGAGCGTGGCGATTGTGGACTAAATTAAGCATTAGAATTCCAGTAAGGTAAGTGGTATTATATCTCATTACCAACTGTTAATGTCTCAACTGTAGATATCAAAAATATTTCATTATCATGGTAATAGAGGCTAAACTTTACTTTACCGCTCACATAACGACGGGACTCAAACAAATCTTTTATTTGTGATTTGTTAAGAGGGTATTTTTTGTCGATAAAATACACCTTTGACCGATCAAGATCAATTGTAAGTTTGGTGTATTTTTGCTGACTAATCGGACAGTGAAAGTTTTTAAATTCCGCTAGCAATTTTTGATACAATTGTTCGAGATAATTAAAATACTCGCTGTCATCAGATCTGATGAGCGAAAGTTTTAACTTGTCACGGGTACCACTAAAGCATATGCCTGATGTTTCATTATTAATTTCAACTGTCAATGGTTTGTCGTCCATCATTAGATATTTGATTTTGCTACTGTAGCTATTTGTCACTGTCAAATTTTCAAACATTATTTCTTAAGTTTAGATAAAATTTTAGTTTGCAAAGATAATGTCAAGTATATCTCTATCATCATGACAATACCCAAGTGCAAGTTTATCTACCCCATTTTCGCAATAACGTTTATCATCAAAATTACTCAAACCGCATTTGATAAGGACATCTGTTTCGAGCTTATGATGATTTGTCCGAATTGACATAGCTCTTATAAAACTAACACCACCATCAAGCGCGTACTTGTAGTCATCAAATTTTATAAACTTTTTAACAAAATCACGAGGCAGACCTTTTGCTTTTTTGTTATTTTATTATTGTCTAACAATACGGCATACATTTTACTACGTAATCCGATAAAGTATTTGAAAGCGCTCGAGTTCATTTCATCTTTGAACTTACCAATAACCTTTTTATTTGTGTCGTCATGAAATTTACTGTCACGTGGGTAATCAGAAAGATCAAACAGATATCTATTATCATGCATATCCTGATAGACGTCCTCGCATTCGATTTCATATACGAGCGAATCAGTATCAGTAAATAATAATCTACTAGCCGGCCATTGATTTTTAACAAAATTATAATGAAAATCATACATCAGCCACTTTGATAAATCTAACACTGAAGCTCCAACGTAGATCGGCTTGTTTAGTTTTAGATTTGTTTTTCTTCTTTGTATCGCAACAAGATTCTCATTAAAAATTTTCATGCTCACAAAATCTTCGTCTGACACAAGTTTGTTTCTGCGATTGACATCATTGACTAGTTCGATATTTACGCGTTTCCTAATATTCTCCATCGTCTTACCAAAAACAGAATTGTTCATCAGTTTGAAAAGTTTTTCTCAAAATCAGTTTTTGCCGCAGCTCTTCTTGTAGTGTTCGAGTTAATATAACCTCTCATCCACGGCGACTGATTAAATTTTAGTACGCGATGAACTTTTCTCAACACGAGACCAACATCGACTGCTTGTTTTAAAGCTTTGTAATGCAAAACATAATTACGTTTATGAAGCAAATTTGGTACTAGTTTCTTTACCATAGAATGTTGTCTTGGTAATGCTGACGGTTGTTGTTCTTCTGATAACAAACTATATTCTATAACCATCGATTCCGCGCAGAAAGGGTAATCGTTATGCAATTTGTGTAGCGAAGTTGGATAATCGAGATCAACTTTAACGAAATACGAAACATCGTCGGGTATCTTTTTTTCTGTCTCTGATAGAAATTGATCAGCCGTGATCCAATGAAATCCACCAAACGGCATTGGTTCTGCCATCGAATACCCATACAAGTTATTGCAATCTAGATAAACTATATACTTCGAAAGAAGGTCAGGATTATACTCTTTCAAATATTTGTTGTTTGCAAGGATCTAGTCCGTAATTATTATAACTCACTTCTCGAAAACTTTCAAAAACATCTGCTAATAATAACACGTCAGTTTTCAAATACAAATCGTGATAATCACCAAAAGTTTCACAATCAAACTCTTTCCAAATATCTTGTGCATACTTGTACTCATCATCAGTGATATTTTCATTTTTAAGTTGCGAGTAAAATTTGTCTTTGCTAGGTAAAGATGTTTCATCAAATTTACTCCGATCGTCTAGATATTCGTAAGGAAAAACTCCTTTTTTAGCTAGTAGATTAAATTTATCTCCAAAACAGTCTCTTAGGTTATTAAATTTACTACAACCTTTTACTAGCTCATCTAACGATGCTGCCATAAACTGCAGGCTGTCAATAAAACGTAATTTACCTAGCGTAACTGACATATACTTTTCAAAATTATTTGGAATGCATTTGATGACATTATTGAGTTTTAGATGAGCTTTTATCTCAGGATCACCAAAAGCTTTTACGATGATGTGACTATCATATCCTCGAAAATTGTGAAGAATAACTGGAATAAAATCTGGAGCGTGAAATTTTAAATTACATGAGCCGCTCCACGATACTGTCCGGTCAAATGGCAATGGTCACGTACTTTTTTGTTATCGTCAAAAGCTTTTTCACAAATGTAACAAATTTTCGCTTGCTCGTGATCGGATTCTTGTTGAGGTGTTAATTTTAACATTGGAGTTACTCTTTTCAAACGAAAAGTTATATGATCAACTTCGCTGATCAATTGCTTGAGAAGCCAGACAGCTGGATTTTTACCACGATAGAGTTGGATTGGTTTAGATAATCTCGAATCAGCGCAACAAACTACCTTGTACGCTACTCCACATGGAACATGATTTTGAATTTTTCTTGTACTCGATTGGTTAGGATCATTTTCTACGCCAAGTACAGGTTGAAGTAAGCATTCAAAATCGACGTATATGACGAAAGGAATTTTTAGTTTGTGATTATGATGGACAAACTGTAACACGCTATCGTTTTTAGATGGCATTGTTATTCTTTGTACGTCACTACAGCACTGCAAATGCTTTTGTAATGTTTCATTGTCTCTACAACCGTGCAAGCAGCGATAACAAAAGAACTTTTTGTTGTTATTTTTATTATACTGTCTTCCAACTAGTCTGTTAAAGTTTTTGATCCAAACGTAATGATTTTTATAAAACAGTAAATTGATAGTCGATTGTGAAGCTTTTTCTGAAATATACCTCGGATAGACATTTTCTTTTTCATCTAATCCGAAAACGTTAATCGAAACATTATTTTGCTTTTCAAACTTTGGTATTTGATTTTCTGCCACTGGAAAGTCAATACCAGCACAATTTAATCTTGACACGTGACTGATATACTTCTCAACACAATCAGCATTTTTTTCTGCTGGAAATAGCGCGGAAAGAACAGCCCATTGGAAACATTTGCTATCGACGTTTTTTATGTTTATACAGCACTGTTTATTTTTTATTTTTGGTGGCAGGTCGATATACGAACTACCGCGTAATGCGTCATATTTCATCGTGTGAAATAAAATTTCCTTGATCATTTCAAACTTCCAACCCGAACCTAATTCGGTAAATTCTTCTATTTTTTTTCAAATTTCTTGGTGTATTTCATTAGATAGTGACAAAAGATCACTACCAAGTAAAACACGTCTAGATTTTGCGTTGATGTAAGGGTCTGCAATTTCCTTGTTAGTAGATTCTTCCGTCACAAGTAGTTTTGAAAATACAACATGATATTGCACTAACAATCTTAGACCCTTGTGTTTTTCAAGCTCACGTTTTACAGTCGTCTGTAGCAGATGAAAGAGATTTGTTTCAGTAAAATTTACTAAAACATTTTGATTATCAAACTGATAACTATTATCAAAACCTGCAAAAGCAGTCGCTATTTTAACAGGTTGTCCAATAAGTCTCTTCTTGGCTATATCACGCAATTTCAACATCGCTATACTATAGTCTAATATCTAATTGATAATTTACCGCACACTGCGCATGCGCTAGAAAAACAAGTAGAGATAAAAAAATATCACTATAATATAATGACAGTAAATCTGACAAGCGCACGTGAGCAAGAGGAATATCACGTTTACCAAAAGTACAATCTGTACGCTGGAAATGTGTTAGGTTCGGTTATTAACATCAAAACTGGAATATCTGTTGGCAAATTAACGTCAGCGGGTTATACGATTAGTGTAAAGGGATATAATACTGAAAGGATTACGATGTTTAGAAAAGATTTTATTTACACGTTATTTTGCGATGACATTCCAGAGGGGAAACGAGTATATCATTATAACGGTAAAGTCACTGATGATAATATTTAAAATTTATCCTTACAAGACGAGTTTCAGCCGCATCCGGTCTTTGATTTATACGAGGCTAACGATCGCGGTATTATTAGAAACAGAAAAACTAAAAAAGTTCTTAGTTCTATGAACAATATGGGATATCTTATAGTAACTGTTAGAGGAACATCGACAGATCAAGTTTGTTATACTGGTCATAGGTTTGTTTACGAGGTGTTCAACGGATCTATACCCAATGGTCTGGT
Source organism: Potamilus streckersoni (assembly GCA_016746295.1). NCBI lineage: Eukaryota > Metazoa > Mollusca > Bivalvia > Unionida > Unionidae > Potamilus > Potamilus streckersoni. The sequence continues at coordinate 1,342,046 of JAEAOA010000531.1, forward strand.
TATTAATCATATCAATAACGTAAAAACAGACAATCGATTGGAAAATCTGGAGCTAGTGACCCAACAGGAAAATGTGAGAAAAGGACGAGGTGGTGGTATTAATTTTAGATGCCCAATAAAACCTGTTATTTCGTTAAACCTTGAAACGGATGAGGAGATCAAATTCAAATCAATTACAGCTGCAGCGAAATATTATAATATAAATTTCAGAGCAGTAAAATTTGTAGCTGATGGAGCAACAAAATCAGCTTTTTCAAACAAATATGATGCTAGTATTATTTTTAGATATGATGATTAATAATATTTTGTAATTCGGTTTTAGTCAAACAATGATGAGCAAATGCTATAATATCATCACAATCAAATTTTATCGTCGTTACTGCATTTTCATCAATTTTTTTTCTGCTTCTGTTAGTAATATTTTATGAGAATCACCTTGCATTACAATAACGTCAACGGAATATGAACTATAACCTGACAGGCATTTTCTTACCGCTTCGGTCAGTAGTTTATTATATTAACTTTTTGGTGATATTTTACCTTGCCAATCATCTTATAACAACAAATTAGATAAAAAGTATATTATAATATGATGAAACGACTCGTACAACTATACGAAGAAGATACTAGTGATATCAGCGATAAGGTCTCCACAATCTCTAATGATATGATAGACAAATCTATTGGTTATAACGAAGATGATATTTTATATAACAACGAATCTGATGATGGTGAAATAGTCACCGTCGTTAACAGATATAATTATAGCAGACCAACCACTGGAAAATATAATGTCAAGTATCACATTGCTAAAAAAATTATAAAATTTAATTTTACCGTTACCGAACAGCAGGTATTTTTGCAGTTAATCAGACCTTTTTTAAACATCAAAATTTCAGGTCGACAGAAAAATATAAAATTTGATTTCATCTTTGTCAAGATTTTTAATCTAATGACGATCTCTGACGATCGCAGACAATATCTAATATCATTATGTAAACCAGTAAAAGGTGTATCTATCAAACGAAAGTATAAGGAAATTTATAATAGCATTATTTCACAGTCGATAAAATCGACCGGGTTGGAATCCAGCTGTTAAATTTATCACTATACCCACGCCATTTGACTAAACTTTTATTTCCTTTTTTCCTAATCACTTTTTCAATAACAAAGACATCCTGCTCAGTTTTCTGTAGTTCTTGTTCGTAAAAACTACCTATGATAGGTTCCTCTGCCAGATCTTATAAAGCGTACGTTACAGGTACTGTTAAGAGAACTTTATCAACAACAAATACTTCTTCGCTCCAGTTTGGAGTAAATCCTTTTTCAAATATCTTTTTAGTCAAAGAGATTCTAACTTTATCACCGACCTTAAATTTATGTCTGCGGTACATGTTTTCGTTTGCTAATATTGGATTTTTGATAGCGTCATTGGGTGACATTTTGATGGTTCGATGTTTCGTGTTATTATATTCGCCTACGATTTGAGAAAGGTCATCGATGTACCTGTTGGTGTTTTTAGCTGTCATATGTTTGTGTAATTTTTCGTTTAACGTGCGATTAAATCTCTCGACAACAACGCTTTTGCCTTCGTTTCCTGTAACTTATTTTTTTATATTATTTTGTTCTAGAAACTGTTCAAACTTTTTGTTAAAAAACTCGGCTCCATGATCAGTCCAGATTTTGTTTGGCTTTCTTTCTGTACTCGTTATTATCTGTTTCAGCGCATCAGTGATTGACGTTCCTGTTTTATCTGAAACTGGCACACTAAAAGCGTATTTGCTGAAAACATCTGTGACATTAAACAAATATTTCTTATTATCGTTAAACTGAGCCAGATTGGATACATCTACCAAATCTATTGCCCAGATATCATCTACAGCGTTTGCAACAACTTTACGTCTCGGAAACTTTTTTTTAGGTCTGTGTAGTTCGACTGCAAGATCATCGTATACTTTTTTTCCGAGTCCGAGTTTGTATTTTGCTCCAATCATTCCCTGAACAAATCTTCTATCAAAACGTTCTCGTAGATTTGTTGGCTCCATATCACGTAATTCATCTAACATTACTTTATCACAATCTGCTTTCGAGTGTTCATGATCACGATAACAGATATCGTGACGCATCGCTATTGCATCAACTTGATTATAAGGCTCTTGTCCTGGCAGTGGATTATCGTTCTCATCCAGTTGCTGATCTAGCGGATTATAAGGTCCAGTATACCTATGACCTGGCAAGGTCCAACCGCCTTTTGGTTTTGGTAATTTACAAATAATTTTATGTATATCTATACCTATCCCTATTATTTCTCTGTTGTTACGACGTTGACAGTACGTAATGATTTTATCTTGTTCTATGCAAAGATCTTTGTCACAATCACAATTGCATTTCATTTTATTTTATTTTGTTTCATAAGATTAATCGTCGATCAAGATACTCTATCAACGCTAGATCCTACTTGTTTTTTCAAAAACATACTTTTCTTTCTACCACAGATTTCACAAATACTTTTTAACATCGTTCTATTATTTTTCGTTTTTTCCGTCATCTCATCCTTGTTCTCTGTTTTAGTTTTGCATTTGAGACAGTATGTTGACATTATTATATCAAGGAGTTTAGATAAAATTGATTGCAATATTATCATTCGCATGAGAAGGATGCTCATCAAATTGTAAAATAAACTTCAAAAAGTTTTTACTCCCTGAGCTTTCACTTCGGGACATCTGTCTGACAAACATGATACAATAATAACCACAAGCTGATGTTCCAATCGGCTGTAGTTGATTAGACGAATAATTTATTTTATCAAATTTTTTAAAAATATATTTTTTTATGAGATCGCTTGGAGGAAGTCCGAACGAATCAAAATAATTGTTATCGTGGACAGCAACCCAGTGGGTGCCAGAGCCATCATTGAAGTTTTCAATATTTACAACACAAGAACCGCCTGTTGGTACGTCATCGAGTTCATCCTTGGAAAATACTCCTCGAAATCCAACAACGTCCTTCAATTTTTCAATGATGTCAAAATTGCTCAATAACGTCTGGTCCCTGGTAGAGTTAATCCGCGTCCGATTCCTAGTAAGTTTGGCAGCAGACTTCCCGCTAGTCCCGCCAAAAGTGGAGCGAAAGGAATAATTCCTCCTTGTTTTGTTTGTTTGCGTTTTGTTGTTTTCTTTTTTTTCGATGATTTTGTTTTTTTCGGCGACTTTTTCGTTGGCATTTTATTTTATACTGTTACATAAAATTAACGATAGATTTGTTTGATACCACGACCTTCGACTGCTTTCTTCGTTGCGCCAGAGACTGCTCCTGACGTAGCCGTAAGTCCAATTGTACCAAGTACTGGTAAAACTTTGCTAGCTATTACTGATAACGCTGGTCCAAAAAAATCCACCTTCTTTTGACATTGCAGTTACCTGAGAAACAGATAATTTCAGCACAAAAGGTTTGTTGCGATCGAGTTTATTGATTTGTTGTTGCGTTAGCATGACTTTTACTGCAATTTTATTTAAAGTTTCCGGAGAGATCATCAAAGAAACAGAGCTGCGTTTAGCAACAGCTGCTGATAATTTTTCAACTTGACCAGATGTTAGGTATATTTCTCGAGTTGTGTATTTGGTTTTCATAATGTTATAACCAAGTTGTTAGATTATACTTGTACTGTCATTCTTCCTTTGATTGAATCGATGGTCAGAAATCGATCACTAACCAATAGCGCGTATACGTTATACTGTTCACCTGGCACATCGCCCAGTGTCCACGTGACCTCAATATCTGCAGTCGATCCCACAACACGCTCCAAATGTTTTGATACGTCAAAGTAAAAGATGGGATAGAGCGATCGAAACTCTTCTATTGATATTTGAGATCCACTGTCCGCGTTCTGATATTTTTGCATTGCTTCCATAAGATACATGTACGGCCGAGAGATGTTTCTGGTGGCGTCTACGGCAAAATTATATTCGATTGCACGTTCGGGATACTGTTTGGAATTTACTCTCACAAATATTCGTCTAACGTCTGGGTTATCGAATACGGAGTTGTTCATTTCCTGATGGATACGACGTGCTTGTCGTTGAAATACGACGAACAAGTGTCGCGGTAGTTGTTCGCTGGGCGTGGTCGTTACACGCCACGTGTAATCAGTCGCGTTGGGAATGGCTGTTTGATAAATCCTGTTCTGTTGGAAGTGTATCTTTTTTGTAAAGGTGGCTAGTAAAGATTCGAGCTCCATCATTTTAGCTAATGAAGGGACAACCCGAGGCATCCACAGTGCTAATCTTGTAATAGAAAACTGTCCCTCAGCCACTCCACCGGCGTGTATTATACAATCGTTTTGATCAGCTCGATCTAATATAAGCGTATATTTTATTCCTCGAAACACTTTGTTATAATCACGGCAAAATCCAAAGATTGTACTTAACGGAAGCATCACCGTTATTTGGCGAGATTCTGCGGCAAACGCTTTTCGTTTAGCAAATCCCTCGTTATATTGTTGTTGTCTTATATCTGTAACGGCTAACCTGATCGAATCACCTATCGCAGCGGCATTTTCAGCAGCAGGATTGGCGATGAGATTATTGTTATTTGCAGCAGGATTACCAGCACCAGTACGAAACTCACTCGAAACAGCTGTACCTAATGAGGTATCTTTGAACCACATCATATTTGTGGCTATTGATCTGGAATAGTCATCGCTAAACGAAACGATGTTTAGTATTGTACTCGCTATGGGTAAATGCATCGAAATATCTTCTACGGTTTGATTGGCCAGTTGGTATCGTGCACTCTTAAACAAGCTCCAACCATTATTGACGAGAGCGATTTCTGTTCCAGCTGCAATATCACCACCTATCACAGTTAATATTTGACCACGCACTTCTAACATTGCCTTATGGGGTAGTAGAAACACGTCCTCGTCTCTTGTGTTAAAAGTTCTATTCCCAGTTTTATTCGGTTCGTTCGAGTTTTCATCCAAATACTCGACATACTCTAATTCTGTTACAGCATCGTCAGTATCAATTTCTTCTGCAAGATCGAGATAGTTTTTAGCTGACATTTATTTTATAATCGTTACACAAAATTAAAAGGCAGCAGGGGTCATCGGTTTTGTTTTCTTTACAAGTTTACGTACTATTTCTTCACCACTCGGCGACAATAATTTTTTGTTGTAGCTATCATAGCTCGTTTTGTTTCTTCTGTTGGCGCATTATCTGATATTACTCGTTTTATTTCTGATGGGGAAGGTCCTTTAATCTTATCAGCAATCTTTTGCCCTACTGCAGTGCCTGCTGAAGATGCCGCCCCTGTAGCGAAAGCTTTACCGGCGTCAAGTGCAATGGGCGCTACTTTACGCGCGATTCCTGGAATATTTTCTGCAATTGTTGTAAATATATTTCAAAAAAATCCACCTACGATTTTTCTTCGATAAACTTTTCTTCGTCTCATTTTATAAAATTATGTACACAAAATCACATGCCTAGGCAGTGCGTAGGTGTAAGTAATACGTGACTATCTCGTTGTTCACGTCTATTTGTCGTCCAGATTGGTCTGTGAGTTGCATTGTAATGCTTGTAATTTGATTCTCAGGTGTTATTGGGTAGTAGATAATCTGTCGCGGGTTGATTTGCATGAGAGAACCTGGTGGGACTTCTGGTGAGAAACTGTAGATCGTTTGCCCGCGGTTGCCTTTTGACGTATAAGATCCAGATGCGATAGAGCAATTGATGAGTATTGTATCTACTTCTGTGATATCTACTGGTAGTTCTCCATCAAATGTCAAAGATTTATCTTCACCAGTGGTATAGTATAAAACTCTAGTAAAACCTAACATCTTTCCAATACTTCTTTCTCCAAAGAGGACTTTCATATTTCTTTTCACTGTTATCCTAGCTCGTAAGGTGTTATAATTCGCCGCTAATTCGAAATTATCAGCATTCCCACCAGCTTTTGTTAGAAGCTCTTTTATTGTTCTGTTTAGATCAGTAATGTTATAAGCTCCTTTTGGAATTTGTAGTTTGTATTGTATATCAATAAACTCTTTTTGTGATGTTGGAGATTGTTTAACATTAACGATTAAAATGTCATCATTAACCCCAGTTTTAATATTCGGCATGGCGTTCCAACAAGTACAAGAAATTAATTCAATCTCATACTGTTTTGCAGGATCTAGTTCTATTGGTGGGTTGTAATTTACTGTAAAATTCGCGCTATTTCTTGTTATTTGTGATGAATCAAGCAATAATGTTGTTTGCATTATACTAATATTTTAGATAAGATCGCGGTGTAAAATTTCGTACTCGGACGATGTTAGTAATCCACTCGATCTTAGATAATCAAGTATATCAATAATTTCGTTATCAATCTCTACACTTTCATTACCAGCTTCTTTAGTAGATATCAACAGCATTAGCCGATCGACTATGTCTGCGTTTGATGTAAAAACTTAACTCCACCTCCAGTTCTTTCCTCTGGTAATGTTTTATCTCGTTTTTTTTTTCATATTGTTTGAGTAATCTTTTAAAATCCCAACCTTTACTATAACCTCCTGGTTTATTTCGATATTCTTTTGATGTTTTAAGAAAAACCTCAGCAATAATTCCATCTCTAATATAATTGAGTAATGTTGGAATATTTCTTTCATCTTTTTCATCTTTAATATCATCATCAGCACGTGAGACATCTTCTACAATTCTTTCTAATTTTTCTATCAAATCGTTATAGTTTTCGTCTGACCAAGTTCGAATTTTGTCAATATCAATGATATTATTATTTTCAATAAACTTTTCATACTCAACATCTTCTATTTTAAACCTAGCTTGTCTTCTGTAAATTTTATAGATTCTCCAAAAGGTACCATTTTTATCACACTTTCTTGTAATAATTTTTGTTTCTCAGTTAATTCTTCAGTTTGTTCTGATAATTTTTCCATCATACTTCTTATCTCATCTGGATTAACCGTCAATCTTGTTATTGCGTGTTGAAGTTCAAGAGGATTGTTCATTAGCCTGTCAAACTCAGCTTGTCGTGCAGCAGGATCAGCAATGTTTCTTACAAGTTCGTTTACAATTTTTACAGTTTCTTCTTTTCATCTTTCTCCAAGTAAACCAAACAAACCCTTTTCTTTCATTTTTGCTAGTTCTTCTGGAGATGATGTTTGTATTTCTGGCTGCTTGCCAAGCATCGCCTCAGTAACAGGTTTGAAAAATTTGGTTCTTTCTTCTTCTGCTTGAACTTGTCCACGTCGAGCTTCTTCTACCTTTTTCTTAAAAGCCGCTCGAGTTTCGATAAACTTTTTTAGTAATTCGATTTTCTGTTGATGTTTGTCCATCATTTTTATACGCTTTACAAAATTATATCATAGAAACGTCCCAAGGCAACAACGAAACATCTTGGTTGGATCACGCGCTAGCTTGTCAAATAAAAAGAAACTATATCGATCTTTAGTTGCTCGATGATATAATTCGATAAATTTATCTTTTGTAACATCACCACATTGTTCGTTTGCAATATTTCTCACATCCACATTATCTAGTCCGGGAAATAATATGAAACAACCCGTATTTCGCCTAATAAACCTATCAACATTATAAAAACCTTGGGCAAGATAAACAGAATTACATCTTTTATTACGTGATAGTGAAAAATATGATCTAATCTTGTTCATCTCCTCGTTGTTTAGCGGAATATCATCAAAGACGATTATCTTCTGCTCTGACGAATCGAGTTTGTTCACTGGAACGAGTTTTTCTGGTTGTTTTATCAAAAATATATCATCACCAATGCCAAGTTCATCACGAAGTTTATCATTATACTCGTTTAATAATTTGTATTTGTCTTGTTGGGGGTTGATGGTGTAAATATACACCTTATCATAGTTAAAGTTATTATTGAGTAAAAGATTTAATAACAAATTTGTTTTACCAGATCCAGTTCGCCCAACAATAAGATAATGACAGTCTGGAAGTTCATTGTTATGTTTATGCTTCACCAATCGCTCGGTGTCAAAGTTTATTATCTTCGCCATCGTATAATTTTATGTTATATTAAACCAACAATTTTGTGTAGAACGGTATGTATAATGAGCTACTATACAAAATTTGGAACATTAGCAGTAGATTTATTAACAGAAGGTTACCAGGGTGACTTATCCAAGTATGCGACTCTTGATAAGCTCAAAAATGAAATCAACAATTTGTTAAACGTTGCAAGTGTAGATCCAAATGAAGTTGTAGTTTTCCAGGACAAACAAGGACGGTTAAAGACGAGTAATGTACAACTGTCAGATGTACTTGTACGAAATCCTACTGCAGTTGCTAATAATATTGTTACTTTTAACAATCAAGGTAAGATAGAAGATTCGGGTAGGTCAGTTAACGATTATGTTAGAAAAGCAGGTGATTTATTTACGGGGAACATTGTTATGAACCAGAACAAGATCACATACCTTGGAAACCCAACTGAGGATAATGACGCTGCTACTAAGAAATATGTTGATGATCAGGAATCAAAGTACGTGTCGGTGCGTGGTAGTATAGTGTACGCGTTTCTCAACATGAACAATAATGGCATTACTAACCTTAGAACACCAGAATCTGATTTTGATGCTGTAACAAAGAAATATGTTGATGATATCAACAATGAAATCACCAAGTTCAAAACTGATTTTACTAATCACATCACCACGTTTTTAAATTTTCGCAGAAACATAAACAAAACCAATAACGAATTTTTTGGAAGTCCGCCATCTGTTGATATTACACTCGATAATATTAACACAAAACTCAACGATATTATTAGTGGAATTCCTAGTATTGTTGAGAAAACAAGTATGATTAAAATTCCTCACAAGCAGATTAAAAATATTGTTTATACTGTTGCTTCTGGAATGTCTACTTGGTCGCCGCAAAATAACACTCTCAAACATACTGCAGAGGTCACTGGTGTGTATAGATTGTCCGTGTTTAGCAGTGCAAAGTTTAATATATTTACCTTATTTCCATGGCGTCATTCGACTGATAATTTCTCTGGAACCGTGTCTATTGTGTTAAACAAAGATGTTGAAGAAACTTTTATGCTAATAGCATGCTAATAGCAGATGACAAAAAATTAACTGCTGCGTCATATTGGTATTGTCTGGAATTTGTGGCTGAAACACCTCAACTAGTTACTTAATCAAGCCTGAGATTATGTGAACAAATATTATAATGAAAAAAGTATAGTTGATTTCAATCATATTTCAAAAGATATTCCAGGACAGGATGTGGACGCACTAATACAATACTACAAATATTATCACAAAAAACTTTGGTGCGTTAAAAAATGCTACAAATATTATAACAAGATACTTCGAGTAATATCATATCTACCCTTGTTAATGACTAGTTCTGGCATAATTTCAAGTGGTATGTCATTAAACCCGTTTTTGTTAATCATATCCGGTGTTGGTGTTTCTCTTACAGCAGCTTGTAAAAAAGTTGAACCTAAAATTTCGATAAAAAAGCACGGCTGCTTAACATCAATTATAACTTACAAGAAACTGCTTAATCAAATAAGATTTTACCTACGAGGAGTTAAATATAATATGGATGATTTAATACGTGAATTTCGTATTATTGACAACATGTTAACAGATATTATACCAATGAGGATCAGCAAATATGAGAAAGATTATCAAAAGAAGTATGATATAACATAAAATTTTATATAATACCACTTACCTTACTGGAATTCTAATGCGTAATTTAGTCCACAATCGCCACGCTCTGCTAAATCGTAATGATTTGGAAGATTGAGTCTGACACATCATTTTGCTTATTCTGGAAACTCACGTAATTAAATTTTACCTGTTACCTAGGTATTTTGCAACAGGTGTTCTATTGTATTTGTTTGGAGGTCTAGAGGGGTGGGGAGAGGGGTTGTTGCGCTCAGATTCTTAGCGCAATTATTGATTGCAACAGGTGTTCTATTACGTTACCTAGGTATTTTGTATTTGTTTGGAGGTCTGGAGGGGTGGGGAGAGGGGTTGTTGAGCTCGGAATCTTACTTTCTTCTACTACTCAAACATTCTGCGTAGGCATATTAGAAACAACTCCCTAACTTACTAGACCTATCTGCGTTGGTTAAACTCCTGGCGAGTACTGAAGTGATCGTAAAATGACCTGTAAAATAAAGGTCTACTTCAGATAGGTGCTCATCCCATATTTCCCTAGGTCTAATTAACTATATTCTTGAATAATTTAGAAACACCTCTAAAATGTTTGGAGCTCAAGCTCACATCTTGCACGGAAGTTGTTCAGTTACTTCCGTTGTTGTTGGTATAACCTAAGGAGAATCAATCAACATGTTAAGATATTTAAAGCCCAGGGCAGATGATATACGATACTGTTAGGTCTTGGTCTTAAATTATGTAACAGAAACAAAGTAAACCAGCAGATCATGTTCAATAAAATAAAAATTTTATTTTCTTAAAATGCAAAATTAAAATTCAAGAGACCTACATTATTGTAAATTATATTAAAAATAATCATAAGTTCTTACCACAAGTCTAAAAGTGTACTATGTTCCTAATGAATTCAAATTATTATTATTTTTATTATTATTATTATTATTATTATTATTATTATTATTATTATTATTATTACTATACTATTATATATATATATATATATATATATATATATATATATATATATATAAGTCAATCTATATCCATCTCTCTCTGTGAATATGTCTTTATATATGTATATGTGTGTATATATGTACATGTGTATGTATGTATGTATGTATGTATGTATATATGTATGTATGTATGTATGTATGTATGTATGTATGTATGTATGTATGTATGTATGTATGTATGTATGTATGTATGTATGTATGTATGTATGTATGTATGTATGTATGTATGTATGTATGTATGTATGTATGTATGTATGTATGTATTGGGGTGTATGTCTGTGTGTTATTTACAGCTATCGATTATGGACAAAATCTAGCTATGTAAACGTTGACTACTCTTGTTTACAAATGACCATTGTTACAGTTCTATGGTGTTACCTATATGTGTTTAGATTGATTGTGTGTAAGGTTTAAAATTCTGTTCATTTCACTTTTGTTTCATTGTATTTAATTGCAATGAATATTTTTCTCGGATTCGGCACTCTGTTTTTAGTAATGAGATATATTTTTATCACAAAGTTTGTTTACTTAAGACAGAAGTGTTACGTGCGAATTATCATTTAGTCCGTCTTACCCTGGTAAAAGTGTCAACAGGAAGTTATTAGGATTGGTCAGTATCACGGACATAATTTCTTTGCGTAATCACTGTTTGTAAGCAACCTATTTATGATTGGTGTTTAAGTGGACTGACTTTGGTCTACGTGTCAAAATTAGCGTAGTAAGAGACCACATGATCAATCTCACGAGACTTCAAATGATGCATTGGGTTCTAAATACGTATCCTTGAAGGAACAAAGTGTATGTATTTTTTAATTTAATGCGAAGATTGTTTTTCGTCTGATTTCTGGATTTAATAATGTATTTCCCTGTAAACTCGACAAGTTGACTTATCTATAAAAAAAAAGAAAGATTCTGAAATATATTTAAGAAAATTTATTCTGGAATTATTGGGAAACAAAGACTGTGATTCAAATGAGGAATTATTGTTATTCATACATTGTACCACATCTGACGTCATCGCCTTCCATATTTGTACGTCAACTGGACTCGAACCTGGATTCTTATTGGATTATTTAGTGATAGGACTTGTGTTTTCCATTTTAGGATCACATTTTGGATTAAATTGACAGACTGTAAGTCCCATTTTCCAATTATTACATTGTTGTCTAGGGAAATAAATTGTTTTGTTAAAAAAATACAAAAATTGTTGCCTTTCACTCATTTTTTGTTACTGAGTACGAGCCCTTGTCACGTAACAATGGTCATAAGCTAATAGATTGAAGTAAATACAATTTATGTAAAGCGTAACAAGTAATTTAATTATCAAGGTTCTGAAATGAAAATTTAAAAGGAACTTTACTGTGTTGTGAATTAAAGGCAAACTAATCCTCAAAGGTTCTACACATGTAAAAAGGAATCGAATTTTCCAGAGGAATTCCAGATTCTTATATTTCCTGGTCTGCTAATAGTCCTACTTATTCACAATGGCATTGTACAAACTTCTTTGAATATATTTACAATAGTAACAGAATGACGTTTTAGTCCAATAAACACTATGTAGTTCCAACAAATAATCCAAACAACTGTATCCTCACAAATTATATCTAAACACATCATTAAACACAGCTGCAGCCCAATACTAACACAAGAATAGGTGAATAAGCATCCGAAATAGGAATGAATTATTTGTTCAGTTCTTCCCTTACATACACCTCCAAAAGTCCATTACAACTGTATGTCGCAATATAATCCTTTTTGCCAAGAGTTCATTACTTGATCTTATATTTCGCAATACCTACTCACGCGTCCTACGTTGCAGTACTCAACCATTTCACTTTAAATATGTAGTCATCCATAAATAATTCCAAACTCGTAAAAAGCTTTTATTATTAGAAACTCCGCCAGCACCTGTTTATAAATCCCATACAATCTATGTACCAAAATGTTCAAAGTAAAAAATAACGTACTTATATACAAGGCGTTACACAAAATATAGATATTCATAACAAAATTATCTAAAAAGTACAATCTGCAGTCAATGACAAACATTAAGCACACAAATTCATATATTGAAAACACTTCTGGTAAGTAAAAGAAAAATTTATGCAATTAAACTTTCTTGTACCTAGTTGTGAGAAATGACAAATGATACTATAATAATAACACTACATCTGAAGGTCTCTTATGAATGATACTTAGCTTAATTAGACAAAAAATACACATCATAAAGAAAAAAATAATTACGAGCAGAAAGGGAAATGCAACAACAACCAGAACAATTACAACAAACACAAGAACAAAGAGGGAATGTAAGACGAGTGAAAGTATTAGAAAAAGAAGCAAGGAAGGAGAGAGAGAGAGAGAGAGAGAGAGAGAGAGAGAGAGAGAGAGAGAGAGAGAGAGAGAGAGAGAGAGAGAGAGAGAGAGAGAGCAAGCACGTAAAAACAAGAAAAAGAAACAGAAAAGAAATAAAAACAGTGTAAAAAGTAAGGAAAGGCAAATGAAGAATTACTATCGTATACTGCAAGAGAACCACAATATCTTTCTTCAGCACTAGAATTAGAGGAACAAATATCAAGACCTTCCTCTCAGTTCAATAATAAGGATTCAATCAACATCACCAAGAGCAATATATCCGGGAAGTCGTACGCAAGATCGTTCTGTTATTAATCATAATGAACTTAAAAAACAAAAGTATAAAAGATACAGAGATGAGGAGGAGGAAGAAGAAAGAGGGAGAATGTTAGAGGAGGAACGTGAAAAATATCGAATAAATTTAGAAAATAAATACGGAAGGAGAAAGAAGAAAGGAAAAGAAGAAAAGAAAAATCACTAAAAGATTTTTAATAATTAGGACTTAGTAACTCCTACTGGAAGCGCTTTTACTAACCAAAGAAGTGGTTTTATTACTTGTCCAGATAACGTCCTTGCTAATTTTGAACGACTAGAAATTCTAATTGGAGGAAAACGAGCTTTTAATCATTCCCCAGAAATAATTAATGAAGTAGATGATATTTCTCAACGATTATTTACAGGTGGTAACATGGATATTGATGTGCATCGTGTCACAGAATAAGGCTATAAATAACTTGGTTTTGCCTTTAATCTATTTTTCACCTTATTTGTTGTACAGGCGTAAAACGTTACCTGGGGTGAATCACAGGCCACCAGGTAAAGAAATTTGAAATTACGTGAAAGCGGAAAGCCACCGAAAACATGGATTACATGAACATTTGACCATAACTATTATTTACTCCTTTGGATTTAAGCTTGATACATTGTGAATTGAGACACAAGTCATTTGGATTTTGTCAATGGTGGGCAAAATTTCCAGAATCGTCTCAGGCCATAGGGGTAATTGTCAAACTTTTATTTGATTTGTGAAAACTTTTCTCGGTTTTGTGTTATGTCGGGTGATAAAGTTTTGTTTATAAAGTGCTTGCGTTGTTGTTGCCATTTTAGTAGCAAAAAGATTTGTTTGTTTTAGCCTGTTGGATATTATTGTAGACTACGGGAGCCTATTGTAGATTATGTGAGTTATTGTAGACTACAGGAGCCTATTTTGATTATGGGAGTTTAGTGGAAACTATTGTAGCCTATTGGATAGTGGACATTAAGGGAGCTTCGTGGACACCATGGAGCTTAATGGACATTAAGGGAGCTTAGTGGACATTATTGAACATTATTGGACATTATTGAGCCGACGGATTCTTATTGGAACTGATGAAGACTTATGGGAGTTTCAGTGTCCAATGAGAGCTGACTATAGCTATGTGGTTGGATTGGATGTAGCTATCTTTATTGCAGCAAGCCGTTTACGTCTAGATGTATGAAGATATGTATGTATGTAAATGAATATACACAAAGGATTCATGGTGTTTTTGAACGTGGATCGATAAGAAAGGGATTGCAGATTCGAGGTCGTATATTGTATAAACTGTAGAGTCAGTTTAGCAAGTGATTTCCAGTTTAGTGATGTATGTTCGTTTGTGTTCATTTATTTGTGTTGAATGCAGGATTTAGTCGAAGTAACAGAAATAGCATGAGTATTGCTCATTTTCCTTTTATCTCAAGAGATTTCGTGAATCGCAGTTTAATGCAAGCAAGAGATTAACTGAATCTCAATTTTCATTTTTCACTTTTAATAAGTTTCCATAATACGTGGTGTATTTGTTAGGTTAGAAGTCAATGAATTATATTTTTGTATTTTTTTTTTGTTTTCATTTCATGAGTGTTATATAGGACGAATGTATCAGTTGTATAAGTGTGAGAATCAGTGTATTTGTTTTATATTCACATATATATCTAGTGTTTCATTTTATAAATTTCAATCATTCATCACTCTGTGTTTTGTGTTATTCATTTTGTTCTAACAAATAAATCCCACTGTTTCAATTATGTTACGCATCGGTCTTTCATTAATGAAATCGCCGAGGAGAGGACTACCGTAGTGATTAAGTATGTAGACTATAAAAAGATGACCATACATAATACTCAACGTGGACCGACTATGCTCAGGGTAATAAATTCAGTATACAACGCAAAATACGTAGATGGATTAGGTCATACTGTTCAGGTTCTGTTTTGCATCTTCTGCAAATTCCACCGGAGATTCCTGACGCACTTGTAGCTGTTGCTTGACAGAATCACGGACGGGTATATATTTTTAATTGCCTCTAATTGCTCAAAGCTTGTTCAAATGTATAAGATTTCATTATGTGATATAACAATAATTTATTTCTAGCAGCAGGTAGTGTGAACGACCAGCGTTGAGTGACCAGCACATAAACGAAATACACCATAAAACAGAACTGCATGTCGGTGATGATATAACAAAATTAGCTAACACAATTAGAGAAATATCATGGCCTAACAGAGGTTTTAGTTTAAAGTTATTGACCTTGATATTTCATTTTCGTAGGAAGGTTTTTTTTCATAAATAAGGTCTCTAACAAAAATTATTATGTTTACCCACCCTGCTGCTACGATCATTCGTCCACCAACATCTTCAAGTAACATTGATGTATCGATGAGTATAAAGGCGATTGCTCTATAATTAGCAATAAATCCTATTCTCACACGAGCTCGATAATGTATGCCTAAACAAATCCAAATGTTCTAGCGAAAATTAATAAATCGGATACAGTGTTGTAAAATCCCGCTGTGGCATTTGTAAACCAGTATCAACATTTTGATCCCATCCCATGAACGTCATTAAACGATATTACGCATGTACAACACTGTTTTGTTCAAACTTAAGCAAAATATCTTCGGCTGGTTCTTGATGTCCAATTCATGATTATCAGTGTACAAAACGATCTACAGAGATGGACTAGGTGATGTTGTTCAGGGTCTGTTTAGTAAGTAATGCCGCTTGAAAAGCAACTGGGAATAAAAGATGAAAACCTCAGCCACCAGTGAAACTGTCCAGTACTGAAGTGATACCAACAAATGTCATTAAAATAATAAATCAAGCTTCGAATCCAAAACTATTAGAGTTAGCTGTTATACCAATATCAGAAAAAGAAAAAACATAACAGCTTGTCTGATAGCTAGACGTGGTCTTCGTGTTAGGTGATAATAAATATAATAAAAATGTTCAAAAGTATATCTGATCCCACATTTGACATGGACGCATCAGTATTCAAAAATTAATATGTGCGTGATTATCAGTATTATTTTTATGACGGACGACAACCAAACTAAGCGTGGAAGAATTGAGCTGCAAGTTCAGGATAAAAGCAAATATTTCTTACCCGCTGAAGCGTTTATTGAAGTAGAAGGTGAAATTTTAGATAACGATGTTCCTGTAGCACCAGTAGCATTTGGAACTGACATAAGATTGGTTTTGTTAATAATGGCAATACTTGGCCTTGCAAAATGCAATGACGATCATTCAAGATCAGCTGGACCGTCAATGATGTTTGCAAATGATACTTCTGATCATCAGGAAAACATTAATATACAAACTCACGCAGTAATATCAATGCATGTAGAATTTTACTTAGGATTTGCAGCACGTAAATCAATGTTAATAGAACATTTTCGTTTACAATTCCACTGTCACATATCTTTAGATTTTGTAGAAATGTCAGAAATGTTATTTATGGAGCTTAATATGCAATTGTACTTGTAAGAAAAACTACAGATAATGAGGCAATTTGGAGACCTGTTGTTGCTCACGCTGATATGGTGATCTTGACAAAACTTTCATTGTGGGTGTCAGTATTAACTCCATCTATTGATGAAAAACAGAGATCACTCTCTTTTATGAATCAAGGTAGTAATGAATGTTATCTGTGTTGCTATTCACAGTACAGTTAATGGTAAGTTTGTGTGGCAAATATCTTCTCAGCAAGGTGTTTCCGCACCGCAATATATATTTATCGCCTTTCAGAATAGCGCACGATTAAACTCACAAGAATGTAGTCATATGATATTTGATGATGTTAGTGTTTCTGAAGTTTCTTTAAGGATAAATGGACATCAAGAACCATCTGAGGATATTTTGTTGAATTTTGATCAAAATCAGGTAGCACGTGCATATCATCGTTTAATATTATTTATTTGTCGCGACCAAAACGTTGATTCTGGTTTACAAATATCTCAACTGGATTTTACAACATTGTATCCGATCTATTACTTTTTGCTGGAACATTTCGATTTATTCAGACAATATGTCGTTGACACTTTTTTCGAGCTCGCATGAATAGATATATTGAAGATATACCAATTATAGAACAATTGATGTTATACTCAGCAATAAATTAATGGTTATTGAAGTTGGTGGTGGACGAATGCCCCTGCAGAAAATATGTAAATATTAAAGACCCTGTAGAAAATATGTAAATATTTTCCAAACATGCAATTAAAATGAACATGATTTTATAAATGTCATATCATCGTGTTAATGTCAGTCTGACTCCTGGTCAGACTAAAAAGCTACAATCATCATCAAAAACTAATTGAAAAAATACCACAAAAGTGAGAACAGATCGCAGGTGGTCCTAATAATCTATCATTATCAGAACGTCAGTATAAACACTTCAATGAAGCCAAACAATCAAAGACTAGTATGCGACTCAATCTTTCTGTGACTGCCATTAAAGAGGACAAACACCCTAACCTGCAAAAATTTATTGTAAATAGAAGGATATGTAGAAGTTTGTGTATATAAACTATCCTGACTATTTTTTCCTTTGCATTTATTGCATTTGCACAAACATTTAATAATAAAAATGCGTTGAATTCCGAGATCAAATGGAAAGAACCTACCCCTCAAGTTGTTATCTCCCTTTCATAAAAGCAGGGTGTGACGTCATTTGAGACGATTCCCGTACAACAGGCATATAAATACTCAGTGTCAAGTAGAAACGATGTTTCAATGCGCAGCTCTGAATTGTGTGCAGTTACCGACAAATATTTTTTTCTTCACATTTCTATAGGACCCTAAAGGTGATTTGTATGGGCGATCAAATTAAAGAGAGAAGAAATATAAACCGAGACATTTCGAGCATGAAAGTTTTTCAAAAGACCAGAGACTCTTTAAACTATTGGGTCTGAGCCAAAACGTTAGCGTTTGAAGCCTGGTGCAGTGCCGACTCTTTCTTAAAAAATATTTTTCTACTCTGATAACAAGACAGAAGACAGGAAGCACGCCGGCGAGTCGTAATCGACATAGGCCATGGAGCATCACAGGAGTCTGCAGTTTTATCAATAAAGCACGACGAAATTTCTGACTGCATGAAATTTCGTCGTGCTTTATTGATAAAACTGCAGACTGCTGCAGGGAGCATTAAGGACTCAATAATTCAGGAGCACCGTCAACGTTTCAATACCTGAACGTGTAATTTCAGCCAATAAAGTTTAAAATCTCAGTAACTTCTGATATTTTATTTTGCCATTATACACATACATTCACACATATTTCTAGAACTGTCATAAGTTTTCAGATTCATCAGTCAGAAGCAAGAATACATGAATCATGTGAAGGTTTCAGATGAGAAGGTCTTGTGAATCGTGCTCACTACACATGATGGTAATATTTTTATATTTTTTTACCTAGTATGTTCTACACCCTACGGAAAAATCGTCTATATGATGTGTCGGTAGAGTTTAACAGGACAAAATAATTTACTGAATAGTATAGTTATTACACATAATTTCACAATAATTCAATCACTTTATACATTGCTACGTGATATTTATTTTTTAACATATTAGTTTATGGAGCCTTGGAAGAGATGGGGGTGTAACATGTGCTCTCTCTCTCTCTCTCTCTCTCTCTCTCTCTCTCTCTCTCTCTCTCTCTCTCTCTCTCTCTCTCTCTCTCACACACACACACACACACACACACAAACACACACACACACATTTTCTCTTCCGAGTGCCACTGAGATTGGCAACAAATATTCCATTCTTGGTTGGACATTGGAACACATTTACTACACAAGCACCTGTGTGGAAGAAAGGCTAAAATTATTTGAAAAAACTGTTGCCTGTTTGATATTTTAAATGTCCATTTCTTTGACGAGCATTCATCAAATTATGACATGTACAAGTCCATATTAATAGCTGTTGGATTAATCCTGGCTATAGAAAGTGAAAACCAATTTCCAACCTACCCCCCCTCAAAAAAAACTGGCAAGAAAAACTCTGATCTGTAATATTAAATTGTTTTGACTTAAAAGAAAATGAAAAGAAAGAAGAAGAATTAATGAAACAAAAAAATGAATTGTGAAAGAAATCGTAATAGGTAGAAAATTATAGCCCTCTCCCTACCCGGTTTATTGACTAGATTTTGTACTGCTATTTAGTTTGGTGTTTAAAATTAAATGTAGTTTATAATCATCGTTATTGTCAGAATCTGACGTTTCCTGTACATCTTTGTCACAGAAATTTGTCTCGGGTTCATACATATTAGGTTGGATGTTCATGAAATATTCTACTTCTGGATTGTCATCCACATCACTGACAGTCGACATAATTTAAACATTCAAGTACAGCCAACTCATAAAATGATTGACTGCATTATCATAGCAGTCTGCAGGTTTTTTTTTTCAATAAAGCACGACGAAATTTCTGACTACATGAAATTACCTTAACGGTAATACAAAATAATTATTTTATAATACCGTTAGGTGATTTCATGTAGTCAAAAATGTCGTCGTGCTTTATTGATAAAACTGCAGACTCCTGTGCTATTATCAACAATGCCTGCGCGTACAGTGTATCACATGACGTCACATCCGCTAATTGTTCAGGGGGAGGGAAGTGCGTTAGTTCATTCAAGACGGATCGGGAAAGATGATCGGTTTTTCATAAATTTCTTCGTAACGAGTAAAAAAGAAAGGTACAAATTTTCAGAAAATGATACTTATATATATATATATATATATATATATATATATATATATATATATATATATATATATATATATATATATATATAGCAAATTATATACGGAGTTTGCGCGAATTTCAGTTTTGCATGTTTGTCCCCTTTAAAGACATCATTACGACAGGTAGTATATTTCCACTTCTTGCAGATATACCAGCATTAGTATCCGCTGCAGCCCCAGTTGTTGAGTTTGGGTTGTTGGAACTGCTGCTGGAATTACATTAAAGAAAGCAACAGGAAAATGAATAAAAATCTCCAAAAAGAATGACAAATATCTAAGACTTCCAGGGACCCCACATTCGTGGTACGGAAAAGGTCTAAGACTTCCAGGGACCCCACATTCGTGGTACGGAAAAGGCCTAAGACTTCCATGGATCCCACATTTGTGGCACGGAAAAGGTCTAAGACTTCCAGGGATCCCACATTCGTGGTACGGAAAAGGTCTAAGACTTCCAGGGATCCCACATTCGTGGTACGGAAAAGGTCTAAGACTTCCATGGATCCCACATTTGTGGCACGGAAAAGGTCTAAGACTTCCAGGGATCCCACATTCGTGGTACGGAAAAGGTCTAAGACTTCCAGGGATCCCACATTCGTGGTACGGAAAAGGTCTAAGACTTCCAGGGATCCCACATTCGTGGTACGGAAAAGGTCTAAGACTTCCAGGGATCCCACATTCGTGGTACGGAAAAGGTCTAAGACTTCCAGGGATCCCACATTCGTGGTACGGAAAAGGTGTAAGACTTCCATGGATCCCACATTTGTGGCACGGAAAAGGTCTAAGACTTCCAGGGATTCCACATTCGTGGTACGGAAAAGGTCTAAGACTTCCAGGGATCCCACATTCGTGGTACGGAAACGGTCTAAGACTTCCAGGGATCCCACATTCGTGGTACGGAAAAGGTCTAAGACTTCCAGGGATCCCACATTCGTGGTACGGAAAAGGTCTAAGACTTCCAGGGATCCCACATTCGTGGTACGGAAAAGGTCTAAGACTTCCAGGGATCCCACATTCGTGGTACGGAAACGGTCTAAGACTTCCAGGGATCCCACATTCGTGGTACGGAAAAGGTCTAAGACTTCCAGGGATCCCACATTCGTGGTACGGAAAAGGTCTAAGACTTCCAGGGATCCCACATTCGTGGTACGGAAAAGGTCTAAGACTTCCAGGGATCCCACATTCGTGGTACGGAAAAGGTCTAAGACTTCCAGGGATCCCACATTCGTGGTACGGAAAAGGTCTAAGACTTCCAGGGATCCCACATTCGTGGTACGGAAAAGGTCTAAGACTTCCAGGGATCCCACATTCGTGGTACGGAAAAGGTCTAAGACTTCCAGGGATCCCACATTCGTGGTACGGAAACGGTCTAAGACTTCCAGGGATCCCACATTCGTGGTACGGAAAAGGTCTAAGACTTCCAGGGATCCCACATTCGTGGTACGGAAAAGGTCTAAGACTTCCAGGGATCCCACATTCGTGGTACGGAAAAGGTCTAAGACTTCCAGGGATCCCACATTCGTGGTACGGAAAAGGTCTAAGACTTCCAGGGATCCCACATTCGTGGTACGGAAAAGGTCTAAGACTTCCAGGGATCCCACATTCGTGGTACGGAAAAGGTCTAAGACTTCCAGGGATCCCACATTCGTGGTACGGAAAAGGTCTAAGACTTCCAGGGATCCCACATTCGTGGTACGGAAAAGGTCTAAGACTTCCAGGGATCCCACATTCGTGGTACGGAAAAGGTCTAAGACTTCCAGGGATCCCACATTCGTGGTACGGAAAAGGTCTAAGACTTCCAGGGATCCCACATTCGTGGTACGGAAAAGGTCTAAGACTTCCAGGGATCCCACATTCGTGGTACGGAAAAGGTCTAAGACTTCCAGGGATCCCACATTCGTGGTACGGAAACGGTCTAAGACTTCCAGGGATCCCACATTCGTGGTACGGAAAAGGTCTAAGACTTCCAGGGATCCCACATTCGTGGTACGGAAAAGGTCTAAGACTTCCAGGGATCCCACGTTCGTGGTACGGAAAAGGTCTAAGACTTCCAGGGATCCCACGTTCGTGGTACGGAAAAGGTCTAAGACTTCCAGGGATCCCACATTCGTGGTACGGAAAAGGTCTAAGACTTCCAGGGATCCCACATTCGTGGTACGGAAAAGGTCTAAGACTTCCAGGGATCCCACATTCGTGGTACGGAAAAGGTCTAAGACTTCCAGGGATCCCACATTCGTGGTACGGAAAAGGTCTAAGACTTCCAGGGATCCCACATTCGTGGTACGGAAAAGGTCTAAGACTTCCAGGGATCCCACATTCGTGGTACGGAAAAGGTCTAAGACTTCCAGGGATCCCACATTCGTGGTACGGAAAAGGTCTAAGACTTCCAGGGATCCCACATTCGTGGTACGGAAAAGGTCTAAGACTTCCAGGGATCCCACATTCGTGGTACGGAAAAGGTCTAAGACTTCCAGGGATCCCACATTCGTGGTACGGAAAAGGTCTAAGACTACCCGGGACAGTTTGATGACTCTTCCTATGTCTAATTTTGATATACTTAATTCTGCTGCAAAATTAAAAATTAAAAACTTCAGAGGAGTTGATGCGCGATCAAGTACCAAAACATCCCAACAATATTGAAAATGATATTATTAATTTCGATAAATCTCTGGTAAAGGCACTCACTGGCTTGCATACGCGATTGATACACGTGGAATTATTTCAATTTGTATGGGTTGGCACCACTAAAAGAATTTCTACGATATATTAATTTAGCCCGTGATATTCCAATCTGGTATTCGACGTTGCCAGCTGAAAAATTAACAGATTCACCAGTATGTGACCTAAAACTATCGCAATATCACTGGCACCGCCAGGAAAACCATCTCATAAACTTGTACACGAATATACCACCACCAGGCACAGCCGCGCACAAACGTTTTAAATAGACATTACTAAATATAATGGTAGATATTTATGGAATACTTCTCCCGGTAAAACTCAGCAAGTTGATTTATCTAAATATGCAAAATTTGATCAGCCCAGAAATGAAATCGATGATTTATTAAATATCATAAGTGTAGATCAAAAACGAAGATTTTTTCAGCATAAACAAGGACGATTAAAGACAAGTAATTCAAAATTGTCAGATGTATTTATACGTATTCCCACCGTGGTTGTTAATAATAGCGTTAAAAATTCCAGTAAGTCACTTAACGATTTATCAAAAAAGCTGGTGAATCATTCACTGATACATTATCATGAATAAAACCAGATTTACATACCTTGGCGACCCAGTCGCAAATACAGACACAGCAACAACAAAAAAATAAATCGATGATCAAGAATCTAAATGTGTCAATCGACGCTGGTATTATGCGTGTATTTCGCAACATGAATAATAATGGTATTAATAATCTTAGAACACCATAATCAGATTTCGAAGCCTCTACGAAAACATACGTCGACGATAACAATATTACGACGGTGACATCAATAACAATAATCAACGATGGAATTGCCGCGTTCAGGATTGATTATAGTAATCAGGTACAAATGTTTCTAAATTTTCATAGATCTATTAATAACTTTTTGGAAGTCCTGCGGTTGTAAATATTTAACTTGCTGACGATATTGTTAATGCAATTCCTAATATCGTTGAAAAATCGAACCTGATTAAAATTCCTCACAAGCAGGTTATCAATATGGTATACAGAGTAGCATTAGAATCAGCAACATGGTCACTGCAAAATAACACTATCAAACAACTACAGAAGTCACTGGTATATATGGGCTGTCCGCAAAATTTAGTATATTTAATACACATGTATGGCATCATTCATCTGATATTTTTCTGGAACTGTATATGGGTGTTAAATAAGATGCCAAAGAAGCATATCTACTGGAATCAAATGATAAAAATTAACCGCAGCGTCGTACTAGTGATGTCTGGAATTTGCAGCTGAAGCTCCTCGATTAATTATTTAATTGAATGACTTAATTATAATGAATCAAATCCAGGGACTCCACTCCTACATCGACGTGGATAGTTACAAATACAATCACTCATGTGAGTGTCAAACCAAACTAAACTATATCGTAGACAATTTTACGGTAAAACTAAACCTATCGCAGGCGTGTGTTTATCATTGATATAATTGTTTATGCAGAGTCTGTTATCATCGCGTCCGCAGATGAATTGCTATCAATAATAACAATGACAGCACCTGGAGTTGTAATAATATTCGTTTCAACAGCAACAACATACGCAGATATCCTCAGTATTGTTGCAAAAAAGATAGCTACATGTACAAAAGTTAGCTACATGTACAAATGCTAAATTACACGAGTATATCATAAAACTACACACGTCGGTGTCTGCATGTGTTAAACTAGTATCGTATCTTTCATCGTATCACAGTGATGGCAAAATATATGATGAGGAATTCATAATGATAACAAAAATACAAAATGAATCATTCCTTGACAACAGCCTTCAAGGCGAAAAAAATAAATAATCATAAAGTTCTCGATTTGAAATAATATTATTAATAATGTCAGATTAAAGATCGCACGAACAATTACAACACATCGTCATTAATACTTCGCATGCAACAACTACAATTGTATTAAGTTCAACCAGTCCAGAATATGGCTTTAGCATTCCAACAGAAATTCTAACAAAAATAAAAAGCGCTAACATAATTACTTGTTATCATAGCTGGCCAACTATCAGATCAAAATCGTTTGGTGGACAACCATTCATTGATATTTGCAAATTGATTGGCAAGTTGTTGAAATTTCAGCGGGTAATTATCATATATAACAAATCAATGATGAGTTCCAACGTAGAATTTATTATACTACAGGAAAAGAATCAAAATAGCAATTACTGTTAACGAAAGAACAGTCTGCAGTTGAAATAAATTCCACTGATTATGTTTTAAATATTCATCAGTCATCGGTCAGATCCGTTTTAGGATGGTCTGGTGTTGCACCATTTTATAATGGAATTATATAACCAAATGTTAAAGAATTTAGAACGAAAGAAGAAATATTTAAGTTCCAGAATATCGAAGAAAATATCCAAGACATTATATAGGATAGCGACAATGAATATTATTTTACCTATTATGATGGTAAAATAATTCTTGCTCTGAGTAGATCAGAATTTGATATCATCAAAACACCAGGGTGAAAACTACTAGAGATATTTTTGACGACATTTATTTTTAATTATTCATCGATGAATTCAAACCTGAATACGATAAAACGTTTAATGCATGAAGACTTTAATTATTGACTACCAAAATATTATGACGATTGTATCAAAAATCAGATAATTGAAACGATAAAACATCTAAATGGGATCTTATTTGATTTATACATTTCTCTTCACCAGTATCGACATGTACGGCTTTAAGGGCTCTCCTTCAAAATATTTTACACTTTCATATACAAAATTCTTACGCTGCGAAATAGCTGATTGATTACCAAAATAATATTTTTATTTTATTTCCATCAATATGATCTATTACAAGTCAATCTTTAATAACCCCCGTGAAAACATTCGTAGATGACTCAATGTAAGAAATCATTTTTATTTCCACTGGTATTAAATCTTAAAAAAAAACAAATATATCAACACTACCGACTGGGTTTTTCAATCGACCATTTCTGATCACGTCAACGCGAGGCACTTCATAATTTTTAATAATTGGGTCCGTTACAAACTCATTTTGCTCCGTTTGTATACTAATATTATTTGTTTGAATCATTATTTTGAAAATCTAGTGAGCGAATCTTCTTTGGTTTGTAAAGGATATTCGATGTTTTTTATCGTAGTATCGTTTTAGTTCTCTATACTCTCGACCACCACAGATTTTTCCTCTACTCCAACATCAAACCGCACACACGGTTTTCGTCCTAGACTCTCATGTCTCACGCACTGCATGTCATAACCGCAGAATTCATTTACGCAAGTTTTGTTACAAGGAGACGTATATATATATATATATATATATATATATATATATATATATATATATATATATATATATATATATATATATATATATATATATTTGCATCAATTCTTTCTGAAAAGTGTATATATATATATATATATATATATATATATATATATATATATATGTATGTATATATATATATATATATATATATATATATATATATATATATATATATATATATATATATATATATATATATATATATATATATATATAAAGAATACAAATCATATGGCGAATAACAACCCTTTCAAGCGTACTGGATCCACCAAGGGATCACGTGTATCAGGGATTAATTAAAATAGATGCAATAAACTGACGACGAACAGTACGAAACTAGTAACTAACTAGCCTAAGCGCTTTCGACTCTTAATAAGTCTTTTTCAAAGGCAAATACAAAACATATATACGATAAACAAATAAACACAAAAACGTTGTGTTTGTAAACCTCTACATGGCTGTCTTCACATGTGCTAAAACTATAAATACAACCAGCTTGTATAGACTAGATGCGGAAACTGAAAACGTTGTATAATTCCCTAAAAGTCTACAAGCCAAAGCGACATCTATTTTTACTTTTTGTACATATGTAACGCAGATTATATCCCGGATATTTGATTCTATACCGGTTATTCTTATAGTAAAAATTGAAGGATAATAAGAAGATTTAGAAAATGTTAAATTTTACTAGTGCATAGTTTTCATTTTCTAGTCTTATTGGTTTAGACCGCTTGTTTTCAATGTTCTAAGGCGGCGTATCCAGTATGATTCCTTTTCCTTCCTGGTTTCGGAACTCCAGCTGTGGTTGTTAGCAATAGCGATAAGTATTATATCACTGAAAGTGTGGCCAGGTGAGGAGAAGTGTTCTGCAACCGGGCTTCTGTACAGCTTTTTTGTCATCCAATCAGATCTATGAAGGTTTATCCTTTTGTGTAACCTTTCAGTTTCTCCGACGTACTGAAGGCCACAGATCTTACATGTGATGAGATAAATCACATTCTCTGTTTTGCACGTTTTGTTTGGACCATGTATGTTTAGTTTTTCTTTAGTCATTGTGCTAGTGGATGTCTTGGTCTCTATCATATGTTGACAGGTTTTGCATCTTTTATCGCCACAGGGTCCAGATTGACTAGGTTGGTTTTGACTAGATATTGGCGTTAGCTTTGCCCTGACTAGGATGTCCTTTAGGTTTTTTGGTCTCCGGTAAGCTACTACAGGTTTGTTCGGAAGTATTAGGTTTAGTATGTCTGACGCCGGTAAGCTACTACAGGTTTGTTCGGAAGTATTAGGTTTAGTACGTCGGAGAAACTGAAAAGCTACACAAAAGGATAAACCTTCATAGATCTGATTGTTTTACAGTTCCATCAGTTGCTGCTCAAGCTGCTCAGGGCAAAAATTCATGGAATCCAACACGATTTGAATTACCTGAAGATGCCCAACACAGTTGTCTTACTTATCGGCTAGTTCAAAGTAACAAGAAAAAAGAGTGAAGACAACAAACTATGTAAATTTTTCAAAAACAATTTATTTTCCTAGAAAACATGAAAAAATGCAAATATGTAAAACAAGACTTACATTTTACGAAACGATCCAAATTGTTTGTTCTAAAGCTATAAAGTCCTGTGAACAGTTCTAAATTAACACAGTCTGAATTGCAGTTCCTGTCCAAGATGACGGATGATGACGTCAGACGAAGTCTAGCAGAAAAATCTAGAATTTACACAGTAAAGCACAGTTTGTATCGTTCGTTCCAATTTAGAATATTTTCGGAAAATGTCTTTGTCCAAGCCAGTACTGTTGTTCTCCAGGAAAACAATTATTTAAAAAAAAACAAAGCACAATTAGCTCCACTAACAAAACACGTGTTGTTCGACGTAGACATACGAACTTCTAGCACAAAAATACCTTTTTTAAGGTAAAAGTTGTGTAACTCTTAAATGTTACAATAGGCTACTACTCTGTTCTTTATTCTGACTGTCTGACTCTGACTGTCTTACAAAATACCTAAGCATATAAACGAAGCTGATACGTCGTTTTAATTATACGCGCACGGAGGACACGTGTAATTTCGCAATACATCTGAACATTAGAAAAGCCTAACTAAGTATCAGCTAATCGTTTTCATAGCTATTCCTGAATGTGCATTTGTAACGAATTTGCCATCATACACAGCACGTGGTCACATTAGTCATTTACGATTTAAGTAAATACGATTTTTTTAACAACATATTAGACTCTTGCTAATATAATCTTATTAATAATCACATTTAATGAAATAAAATAATATAAAAAGATTTATACAGAATTCGTTCCTTAACAAACACACAGACTTCAATTACAAAGGTCGTAACAATAGTGAAAATGAAAAAAATGAACTTACTCCATTACGCATTAAATCCGAAATGATCAACACAAATCATCCTACCTACAGTGTCGTAACAGTTGTTTGGAATACGGACACGGTGGATGATGGAATACTTACTACGATTATAGAGACGTTAACTCAGCTGATATGGCCGCATATTATCCATGAAGTTTTCTTGGATACGGATATTGTTCTGAATACTTTAAAAGATTTGGACATCCAACACACGAGATAACCAGAGTTGCGATAAACGGAACATTACCAGATTTAAACTTAATCGTATTCACCTTTATAGAATCATTCGAATTTTACGGGAATCTCCATCCCATTCTTAAGCGTGGTTTAGAAGATATTTTTCAGAAAAATCTTGGGTTCCAATAGTATCATAACAGTACACGTTTGATGCTAGAATTTTAATATCGTTAAAAGTGAGTGAAGCAATTATATCATACCACGTGCAGAAACAAGTTTGGCTGCCAGAACCTGAGAAATTTAATATTAATGCATTTATGATAGATTTTTCCTGATCTTAACGAATATAAAATATAAAGATATACTTAGTTATGCTGAATCTGTCGACGTTGAAATTAAGGAAATATGTGACAAGAAAATTCTAATATCAGAATTATCATCAACAACATAATGTTTGCCATCCGTATATGATCCTGTGGCTAGACATAAAATCGTTTATCATAATGGGTGTGGGGGTTCAGGTAAATCATTAGAGGCGGTTGAATTATTTAATAAATGCTTATAAATGATTGCTTTGACACCCACACTTAAACTCGCCAGAGAAATAAAAGAACGAGGAATCAAATCTCAAACTCAGATATTGCTGAGACACATGGACTCCATCGCGGATGGTTGAGAAAAACATTTTTAAATTTTTTTTGGCACGAGATAGAGACAGTATCGTTAGAAATATATTTTTTAATGCATTCTTGATTTTGTTTTAAAATATTACTGTAATAATGTGTAACGATCATGGCCAATCCTTTATTAGATCGTCTCCACATGAGTTTTTGCTTTGTTCAACGTATTCTAATCAAGTTTGACAAATCCTTTAGGAATATGTATTAGTTGATCAAGATAGACAACTCTGTTAAGCATAACTTAGTAACAGTTGTCTGCTGTATGCATAAAACTAACATTGGTTTGGTTTTTAATCGATCTATTTTAAATTCTTTAAAATATACTTATCTACAGAAACGGAGAGACAGAAAAACCCAAGTTCTTTTGAGGAAATATTATAAAATTCAAAAACTGTAATTACGATTACAAATATCCCAGCTTATGTACGTTAGCTGTAAACTTTATATAGCATAACATAATACAAATGATACAAGTTATTGATTTTTCAGTATTATCACCTAGCAACACTTAATGTAACTGGCTTAATACACACGCTATATAGATCGCTCTGATCTAATTGGAAATTGAAGTATTTTACAATAAATGTTAAAAAGTAACTAACCCATTTCGTTGTTATGGCCTGTTTACCCCAACAACTAAATAAGTCCGGTTAGCGGATTCTGTTTAGTGTTATTGTCATTATTTTTAAATTTCTTAGTAATCTTTATTTTTGCTAACGGACCCTCTAAAAAGGTTGTAGGTTTTACCCTCTCTACTGCTGCTGACATCTTCGATGTGCAATCTTGTTTAAATCAGTCAATAAACAGTTTTGCACCCAGTGCAGATTTTGCTCTAATATCTACCAAGTAATTACTTTTTAATGATTTCAGTAGTTGTAGTAGTAGTAGTTATAGTAATAGTAGTAGTAGTAGTAGTAGTAGCAGCAGCAGTAGTATTTGCTGTTGTTGTTATCCTCCATTATCCCGACGGAATATTATCTTAACCTCACCTTACCTTACCTCAGATTCTCCCTCCAGACACTCTACCTGGTGTTATGTATATTTAATTTAATGATTTCTTTGTATGTTTTAATTTTTTAATTGATATTATAATGTAATATTGGGTTCAGTTCAGTTCGACTTGATTAATATGTTTATTTCAGTGACGTAAACAAATAATAATAGAAATATTGTATATAGTTTCTGACCTTGTTCCACAATCGGTGACGGTTTTGGTAAACAACTTTTTTAGTTTTTTTTATCTTTGTCAATGAATTATTAGGTTCCGTTAAGGTCATACCTGTAATATATGATAAGTAGCATGTACGAATTTCTATCTTTTCCAGAAGAATGAACTTTTGACCCTCATCCGTGAATCTGTTATGCGTCTTAATAAATGTATAAGTGTTGTTTCTGATAGAAGTTTGTCATTTGGGCTCCAAACAATTGACACCAAAAGCTGTTATTTTTTTAATTGAATTTTTTTTTTATTTTATTCATATTATTGAATTCAAGTGATTTTTCCCCTTTAAATATATAAGTTGTCTGACATAATTCTTGGACAAAGACATACCATGGATTGTATACGGAATTCAAAACTGGAAGAATATTTTCTTTTGATTCAACAAGAGACTATTGAAACATCAGTACAACACTGACCACAATAGACGTCATCGATTTAAAATTCTGATTTCATCTGGATTCAAACTCAGTTTCATTTAGGGCTTTTTATTGCTAGGATTTATATTTTTAATTCTTGGATTATATTTGGATTTGAATCGTAAACCCGTAAGTCCTTTTTCTTAATTTTTCATTTTGTATTTTAGGGAAATATAGTTTTTGTTAAATTGTATAACTGGTGTTGTCTTCACACCTATTTGTTACCTATTTAAGAGCATAAACTCCTAACAGTGGATATATTTTTTTTTTACCAAATCCTGCAGATGGCGTTGATCTCTCGCCGCGCTGCATTTCCGTCCTTTATTCACAACTTAGAATTAGGTCAGACATAGTTGTTCGCTATGTGATAGATGTCGTAGAATTTTGGTAAGGGTTTGTTTTGTGTATGTAAGCTGGTTTTATACCCTGACGAAGAGCATCTTTAGCTCGAATACTAGCTCGTGTTGTATTTGTGTAGTTATCAAGTGTGTGTGTGTGTGTGTGTATATATATATATATATATATATATATATATATATATATATATATATATATATATATATATATATATATATATATATATGTGTGTGTGTGTGTGTGTGTGTGTGTGTGTGTGTGTGTGTGTGTGTGTGTGTGTGTATGTGTGTGTGTGTGTGTGTAATTTAACAATGTAATTAACCAACCAATATGCGTATATATCTTTAAAAAAAGTGATTCCTCCTTACGGAGAATTCATTATGCACGTGCACTTTGTTCCAACATTATCAACGCTTGGTGTCACCCTTTCGAGAGCTTACATTCCTTCTTTGTTTGGTGTTCATAGGAAATACTAAGCGTTGCAACCGACTCTAACCGATGAGACTGGTGGCACTAAATGGCGCTATAGTTGTGCACATTGTAGTACATCTTATAGGCAAACAAACATATTTGTCCATTAAATCTTATCAGTCGATAAGTGAAAACTAATGATAAAACCTCTAAGCATCAAGAATAATGCGATAAGACAAACGCATTAGATAGGAAGAGTGATACGTTAGCCTTAAAGATTTTTGGAAGTGTGATATGGATTATCTAGACGCTGGAGTCATAATAAATGTTATCTTTTTCGTACATGTCAGACTCCCATTTCTTGTAGGCAAAAAGTCCGTGTACTTTTCTTTCATTATTCTTACTGACTTAAAATTCTGAAATGCTTTAATAAAAGTTTTTA
This sequence comes from Potamilus streckersoni, assembly GCA_016746295.1. Lineage (NCBI taxonomy): Eukaryota > Metazoa > Mollusca > Bivalvia > Unionida > Unionidae > Potamilus > Potamilus streckersoni. The sequence goes on from JAEAOA010000531.1 coordinate 1,374,244, forward strand.
GACAACGTTTATTTTGGCAATCCTTCGAAATAAACGTTAACGCAGTATAGGTGATACATTGTCTCCTCATGCCAAACCGTCACACAGCTATAAAGTCTTTGAGTTTAGATCAACAGGCGCATTTATATAACACCTAGTCAAATACAGTATTAATCAAAATATCGATAATACCACATGTTTATTAAGATTGAAACACTTTTTATTCATTCTGGGGAAAATACTACTATTTAGTAAAATATAATCGTCCGATTCCATTCCAACAACAACCCATAAATCGGTTTTTCATTTCAGTAAGGTCATTCAATATCCATTATAATGGTAATCATTAGGACGTTACACGTCATAACAAATCTGTTTTTCACTTTCGTAATACATCATAAAGACTTTGATGATACCCGTTACATTAAGGTCAGAGTTTTAAGGAATGTAAATGGAATGATTGTATCTATTTCACCTTTATGACCTAAATGCCTTCAGTATAGCAAGATGGAAATTAAAATGTACGGGTAGTCAATATATCAACAGTTTTACTCCTGTATGTGAATGCAACTATAAAAAATGAATTTCATTAAAGTATGGCAATTAAATTATGTGAATATGACTAAAAACCTTTAGTGTTATATGCCTGTTAATTACCGGAAATTGAACTTGAATTAATGAGTATTTTGTAGAAACGGAATGAAATTGTTCAGAAACTGGTTGTGCAATGAAAAAAATAGATTAAATCTTCAATTTCTGAGATTGAATGTTATGGCCAGGAAAATGTTGACTTAGTTGTTATATCAATGCTTGCATATATCATCGTTTAACGCACATTAATGGATATCTGGTGTCCATTTAAAATAAACTTCTCAAACTATAACTATTAAACTGTTCCAAAACAACGTACACAAAAAGAACCACAAAAACAAACGATTATGGCCAAAAAATTAAATTGTTTCAAATGTACATTAAATTTAAGATACGGGCATAAAATATAAAATCTTAAAATATGGATCAAAAATTCGTAACAAATTTCATCAGAATGTCTACGCTTCTCTCTGGTGGTACTCAATACTCTAGAATGTGTTCTGTTGCAGTGAACACAGGCAGGAAATGCATTCTGGATGAGATTCACTCTTCAGGAGGTAAGCACAAGTCAAAATAAGTGTCCCACACACGGCTGGATGAAGGGCATAACACTCTTAAATAATGTTTGGTGTTACAAATTTTGGTTGTGGAGTTTTTATTCCGCATATCTTGCCAAGTATGTGTAATGTATCATTTTGTATAATATTTGATAGTGAGATATGGATTATTCCATTCGGAAAATGGTGACTTCTGGGTAACTTTGGCTGCATTCTCAGCCCCTTTTTACCCTTTATGCCAATGGGCCTAAGCAGCAAGCAGTACAAATTATTTTCTTCCAGACTATGACCAAATCGTGCTAATGTGACATTTTGGGATATTAAAAGGTTTCTAAGCTTTTATAAAGTTTTAAGTGTGGAAAGGAAATCAGAAAAGTTGATGATATTTGTTCTTGAGAGGTTTAAATACTGTTTATTGATTTAAGTTGCAGCAGTAAAATTAAACTTTTATCTGGAAACGAATTCTAGATGTTTCTTTAAGATATTGTTATGCCAGCTCCATCCTTGTCCTCATCTTTCGAAAAGAGTATATAAAGGGGACAATGTAGGTTGCCCATTGGGCCCGGGTGTTTATTGCCCATGGGCTTGAGCTTGCTCTCTATGGCCATGAATTTACCCTCACCTTCTCATCGTTTTTTTTTTTTTGTTTTTTTTTTTTTTGTTTTGTTGTTGTTGTTTTGTTTTTTGTCTTATTTTATCTCTGGTTGATAATTAACCTTTCATCAGCTTTTTATAATCTAGCATATAACATTTTCTTTAACGATAAACAGGTTTGCAGTTCTATGAACTATGACCAGGACTACTAAGTCTTGAACGCATTACAGCTACATCAAGGTAAGTGAGATTTCATGTATAGAAACATTAAGCAGCAGGTCATGTTACAATATGAAAACAAAAGCAGCAGTATTGAATTATGTGCCAGCCAAAATTGTCATTTTTCGACAGTGTGATCCACTATGATGCGTAACACAGTTCGAAAACCCGTAAAATAAAGGCGTTGGTTCCATAGACTCGCGAAGACAGCAAAACGTCCGACTCACTTGGCTCAGGTTAAATCAAACTTTAAAGCAGTTATTAATAGACACAACTCTAAATTTACTTTCGAGAAATCGACTAGAACCGGTCCGCCAGAAAAGATTCAAATCTATTCAACCCGTCTGAATAGTTGCTGCAAATCAAAAAGGAAAGAAGAAAGAAAGAAAGGACAAGGACAAATACACGAATCTATTAGCTTTCCGATAGGATCTCGCGATCAAGTTCTTCAATAAAATTGAAAGTCTTAAGGTAATACGCATCAGAGATCCCCGCACAGTGCTTCAGAGAAACAACCCAGAAACCTTTACGTACCCCACTTTCATAAATACATCTAAGAGAATGGTATTATCACGCTATACAGGTCAATGTTAATGAAAGAAGTACTTTTTACGAAATGGCCATTTAGCTGTCAATGTTCAAGAAAGAAAAATAATTTTGAAAAAAAAAAAAACAAGAGAGCCGTCAAACCTTAATAACCTTAAACATGGTTTGAAGAAATATTGATAGACCTCGGGAGCAATGTCCATTGTCTTGACAAAATTTCTCGCAGCCAAATTAATCTCTATAATAATTTGAAGGCTATGACCTTTTGAACCCTACCATCTCCGATTGACTATCAGCAATTTAGTCACTACACAATATGACGGAGAATTCATTACTAATCAATATTCTCCTTAAATATACGAAGCTGTGTACGTCTCACAATATAATACATTCAGGCCCGGCGCGTGGTGTTTTTCTTGTGTGTGCGAGGAATGTTTGGCGCCTTTCCAAACATTTGTCTGGCGCCTTTCATAAGGGTTGACACATTATTCGGCGGCTGCGCCTGTATGCATCGCGCACCTCGCACACGCAACCAGCCGGGTCTGGATATACTCATAAATAATTAGCCACCTCGGTATTAAAGGAGATGAAAATCAGATCGCGATGCATGCATCAACACATGAAGGACCTTTCTGAAACGTACACGTGTCTTACATTTCTTGAAGGAAGTTAACATCCACTCTAAAATATAACTTTTGTGCTATATCTAATTATCCATTGACACACACCAATTACATTCCCCATTAATGGAAATCTTCGTATATTACCCTTACCATTTCATAGTTTTGCTTTTAATTATTTCATTTTATTATGGCAGGTCGATAATTAACCTTTCATCAGCTGTAAATAATTTAGCATAACCTTTTTATATGGCGCTAAATAACCTTACAGTGCTGATTCACTCTAAAATCATAATTTATCAATCAATCAATCCGTACTTCCATGGTGTGCCATTCCCCTTTTCTAAATTGAATAAAACAGTTATACAATGTCCTTTCTTGAAAAGAGCATCGCGTTTCACGTCTAACAAAATGACATTGATATTACGGGCATATCGGAAGCCACTTTGGAAAGGAGACATTAGAGTATTTGTCTCCAAGTACCGAACAAGCCTTACATTGATTATCTATCATTTTGCAGACACGGCACCTCCAAGCAATGGATCAGTAATTGGTTGTATCCGTGGTATCTTTACCTGCTTTGGAAGTAGGTATTACCATAACTTGTTGGGGAAAAATATATTTGGCATATTACCACCGGCCCAAAATCCATTGCAAGTCCCAAAAGACACTTTATTGATGGTTCAGGTAGGTTTCTTAGAAACTGGTAAATGTATCATGGGCCTTGTTCGTAGCTTTCTTAAGTTCCAAAAGATAAACGGTTGATTATAGCATTCTGAATTATTGGATGTGAATTTCAAATATATATATATTCTCTTTTGTATTCTACATTCTTCGAAAATCTACTGAATAGATAAAAAAAAGTCTTTTAGAGCAACTATTTGTCAAGTATATTTACAGTGTCATGCTTGAAACTGAATTTTTTTGTTTAATTTTAGATATCGGAAACATTTATTTTTCCCATACAATTTATTTTCCTGACTGTGCCACATACTTTCTTTATAGAGGAACGAGAGTTTACAGTAGAAAGACTGTTTTGAATTGTTACTTGACAGAGCGAAAACCAACAAGCTTTGTATATTTTAACAAAACAATATTTTCTCTAGACAGCAAAGTAAAAAATTGGTAAATAGAACTTACAATCTGAATATAATCCCAAATTTTATCCTAAGAATAAAAACACAAGACAAATAACTAAATAGTCCTATAAGCATCCAGGTTCGAGTACGGACGTACTAACAAGAATAATTCCTCACTTGAATTAGTCTTTGTTTCCAAATAATTACAGAATAAATTTCTATGAGTATCTTTAGGAAAGTTTTATTTTAAAAACGTCAACTTGCTGAGTTTCCAGGGAAATACAATAATAAAGGAGACAAGAAATAAAAAAATTTCCTTTTATGTATGTAATTTTCTACAAATTTTAATTCGACTGTAATGTTTATAAAGTACATATCGTAGGCGGATAGATATTATATTGCACGGAAGATACGACGATTCCGTTAATTGCAGAGTTTTTCCGAGTTTATAATGAGACGACATATCACTTGTTCCCGTGACGCAATACTAGCCAGTCAAACGGAAAGAAGGCGAACGATAAAAGGGGAAATCAGATTTGGGTTGCTCAATAATTAATCTGTTTCCGAGAGCTGCTCATATCTGTTCAACTGTGTGTTAAGAATTTAAAGAAAAGCAATGTATTTTTAACATAAACTCTTATACTGTGCAAAAATATGATAAGGATTAAGTGAAATTGCCCTGTGTGAAAATTAAAATTTTGCAATAAATTCATTTAAGAAGGATGAGATTCAAGCGTAGTAGGCCCTATATGTAAATGACATGTTCATTACCTACCCTCAACATACCACCTAAGGACTAATATTTTGAAAATATTCATCCATCACTAAAAACACTGAGAGATAATATTGAATTCTAGTCAGAATTTTGTGTGAATCGATACACATTACCGGGGAGGTTAAAAAAGGCATTGAGAACGGTTTTCATCGGTCCTAACTAAAGCATTAGTTTTTCACAAAAAAAAAAACAAAAAAAAACAAAAAAAACAAAAAAAAACAAACAACAAACAACCCACAAAAAAATCTGCAAAGCAGAAATTGTAAGTAATTAATTTAAACATCAAGAAGCTTCCTTCTTATGGTTCAATTACATTGTGTTTTACATGCAGGCTACAGTTAGCTTATTGACAAATCTGATAATGTATACCTGTCTGGTGTAATAGTTTATGTACTGTACTAATCAGTGCTCAAAGAAATTTATTTAGGCATTCGGACAGCTCATACCTGTCAATTTCTAAGCCAAGAGAAAAACCTCCCGATTTGGGGTTATTTCTACACCTACCTCCTGATCTAGTAATATCTCCAAATTCTTAGAAGTGGTCTCTCCAATTTATCTTATACCAAATATGGCCTCTACAGCTTCCCATAGCTTAGGTCGCTGCTATGTTTAAATCCGGCACTGGACGAAATAATTAATATCACACATTTCTTTTTTTAAATAAATAGAATGTTAAGATTAAACATTATTAACGTAAATTTCAGAGTTTTTAAAGCCACTACAACAGTACTATAGTAAAAAAAAAATTACATAAATAAAATAGTCGCCATTTAGCTTAAATCCCATGAATATGATCTCTGTGAAAGCTTTGTAATTTTCTCTACAAACAAATTTGGATCTCCATTTCCGCCAATGAAACTCGGCCAGTTAACACCTGACAATTCTCTAGCGTATATGTAAAGTTTTATTTCCTTTATTAAATTAAAAGAATGAATAAAACTATAATATCATGCAGGATATGTGCCCCCCCCAAAAAAAAAAAAAAACTAATGCAGAATAAATATTTTCATTCAGTAAGCAAGTGTCACATGCCTTAAGACTTAAACTTATATAAGTGGTAAGTTCTAAAATAGGGAATCGTTTAATTATCAATTAAATTGATGGTGCTTACATTCACGCACTGTCGAATATATTCCAAACGGCAGTCTTTTTCACAAGATAAATACAAGGATAAAGACTGCTTGTGTACTTAACTCAAAACTTTAGCTATTTTGCAGTTTACCCACAGCTGACCAGAATATGAAAAAGGGGCTTGTCCCAGGGGATTATAAGGCGTATCGCAAGGAGAAATGACCATCCCTTGAGCACTCGCACATTGGGGAAAGGGGTGGGGGTCAATAGTCGCCTCACCCCCAATTTCTGTTGTCAGCCAGTTAATGTGAAATTCTGATTTTATACCAGACCTCTTTTATTATAATTTTTATTGAAACTACCCAAGAGAAAGTTTTATATCAGTTACATTCACTTTAGATTACCGTTTATACATACTATATGTAACCGGCATACCCTTAAAAGTTCCTTTTTGTCGGTTTAAAAAATGTTCAGATTACTGAAAATTGTGTTGTTTCGAAACACGACAGTGCAAGAGGTTTAGAATCTTAATTTTTGCGGAGCTACCATTTCATTAAAATCAGATCTCAATTTCACCTAGGGCTGCAATGATTTGGTTTAAAGTTTGCCGTGTTATGGCATGTATGTCAACATCCTGAAACACATTTACTCGTTTCCTCAGGCAAACATTTCTCCCCCAAAAGCCCTATAGGCACCTTATTTTGAATACAGGATGGGCCTGAACTAAACTTAAAGGAACCTCGGGTCTCGGGTTAATATATATTTTTTTTATCACTACTACTGCTGGTGTAGGCAAAATATATGTGAATTGATTGTTGCATTTTGTGGTCACTTACTCGGACTTCTGCCTATCTTCCTAACTCACACGTTTAACACTTTTCCCAGGATTTAAAATATCTTTTACGCTAGCAACTTTCAGTCAAGATGCTTAGTCGCTACTATGACGTCAAATCACGAACGTAACCGAATAGGCGCGGAAATTTTGCATACGAGGTCACGGAAATTCAGCGACTTGAAGATATGCCAATATTTATATATTGGCATTACGGTCGCAGATAATACTTCAGAATAAGGGTTAACTCTATAGTACATTTAGTATTATTCTATATTTATTTTTATTTCTGGTCTCCTTTGAATACAAAAATCAGACGAAATTCAAACAATCTGGCAACAAATAAAAAATAATACACCTTGTTCCTTCAAGGTGTTAGAATGACTCTGCCTGAAAAATATTAAGATTTAAAACCCCATACATCATTTCAAGTCTCACGAGATTGGTCATGTGGTCTCTTACTATACTATTTTGATCACGTAGACCAACTTGTTCCCACTTAAGAACCAACCATAAAAAAGATTGTTTGCACACAGTGATCACGCAAAGAAAGTATGCCCCTGATAATGACCAATCATTTTAACATCCTGTTGACACTGTTACTAGCGCAAGACAAAATAAGGTAACTAAATGATAATTTTCACGTATTACTACTTCGTCTTAAATAAGCAAACTTTGTTATAAGAATATATCTCATTACTGAAAAAGAATCCCGACTCCAACAAAAACATTAATTGCAATAGAATACAATGAAATAAAAAGAATTTTAAAATTTACAACAAGCAATTTAATCACATATACGTAATACCATGATGTTCTTTGAATTTGTGGCGTTGTCTAATGCCTTCTTCGCGTTGTTTAGTTAGCCATGATTATTGGGTTCTTTTAGAGATAGACGAGGACTTAGGGATTGATTCTTCTGCAATCCCGGATAAAATAGATGTAAAAGATACTCAATATGATCATTGACGTTTAAAACGGTATCTCTATTAGGTCTAGTTTTACAAAGTGTTTCAAACTTGACCCAGTCAACCTTTATAAATTCCATTGTGGAATTGGCTCATTGATGTTTGATTTGATGGATCTTAAATAGATTGAGAAGTGGTCACTGCAGTGTAGTTTATAAATGACCTTCCAGTCACAATCCAAAAGCTGAAAAGGAGAACAAATACGTATGTGTGGCTGTTTCTAGACATAAATATGTCAGCGATTTGGTGTTACATGGACACAAATTGTGTCTGGAAATGATATCTTCTCATTTTTGCACCTGTCACTTATGTACTTCGATTCCCATGAAATGTTACGGGAATCGAACTCCCCGAATAGGACATATGAGGTAGGCATCTCTTAAGATGAGGTTGTCTAATTCTTTGGATTGGAAGTTGGTACTTGGTGACATATAAATTAAGCAGACCTATCAATCGGTAAAAAAAAATGACTTGTAGATTTGTGTTTAAAGTAATGGCAAGGGTATAGAGGGTTATGTTGTTTACAACAACATTCTGAGAGCAGGTGTTTGAAAAGGAACAATTTTATGTGTGATGTTGTTCTTATATTTTTAAGGTTTCCTGCAAACACAACACAGCATGATCATGTTCATTACAAAGTAGCAGAATATGATAGCAATGTATTTTATGCACTCGACATTTCCTTTGTAAGACGATGTTCTTCTTATGAGGTAAAGTTGGGTTGTCGTAGTAGTTATGATGGATCATTTTGGTGAAAACTCTTCTATATGCTTATTTATCAGAAGGTAATACGGGGTTAGGTTTTTGTTTGCATGTCTGGTACTGCCTTGGGAACATCGAACAATTTCCTCCGCATTTATATGCTCATGGGCGGTCTTTCTCTGTAATCGATTAAAAACTATGTGATGAACCGAATCTCCAATGGATACTGATTTACTATTAAATTTATGAAACTCGTTGAATAATGTCCAGCTTTCCTTGCCAAGGCTCTCAAAAGCTTAATATTATTCAATTCGTTTTATAAATTCAATATTACATCATTACTCATTTGAGATCCTCTGTTATATGTCATAGGGTACTGTGCACATAATCAAAACTAGTTAAAGGTATTAATACTTTTTCTTAACTGACTTTTCCACAATGCTACTTTCAAGCCCAGTTGGCATGCGCTGTGCACCGTTTCCCTATACTTATTTGTAAAAATGAAACATACTTTTTGGCCCCCTGCCAAGCTCTGGACCACAGATAATTCACTTTTAATTCATTTTCATGACACAATCCATGTAAATCATGCAACATTTATTTGCCGTTATTAAATTAAAGCATTTTTGTATTACTTCAGTTTTAAATAGTAATTTGTTAACATTTGTGTATGTGTTATTGCATCTCTTATACGAGATCGTGATATACAAATATGTGAGTGACGCAGATCTTTGTTGTACTATGTATTACTGATGTTTGCATTGAACCCCATATTCTTTTCCTTGAAATTAACTTTTGAATGCTAAAACAGAAAAAAAATCAGAACTATTTCTATTTTTTTAAAATAAAAATCTTGAAGTAACTAAAATATCAATATAAATTAAATGCTCGCATATTTTTATAGTATAAGGTCGAAAACATTTTCCTCAGCCCTACATGATAATCATCGCAAACTATAGTCTTATACAAGTTATCTAAGTTATTTTCCATTTAAAACATGCTCCCATTCCCTCCCTATAAAAAATTGAAAAATAATTATCTGAAAAGTTGTATCCTCTTCAAAACTTGTAGAAGCATCTCTATTTTCATTTTGATTATTATCAATTTGAATAATAAATCTGCCCATAATCTTGCGATATATTAAAGGGAGACAAATCTTCTTAAAAACAAAAACCAATCTTTTCTTGTTATGACCCATTGTCAATTTACCGTCCCTTCAATAGTTCAGCATACAAGGTCTTCAGGAAGAAAAGATGGATTATTTCGTCGTTTTTTTTTTTTTTTTTTTGTTGTTTTTTTTTATATAGTCCCTTTGCTGTACCGTACTTGCCACAAGTGTATTTTGTTTCTTCTATTCTGAATTTACATACGAATGTTACCCAGACCAATTTTGAGCTTCTTCTTAAATGATGTTCTATATAATTTTCCAGAATTATATTAATGTTTGTTTCTACTTTGACCTAATACATCTTAGTAAGCCAAGGTTCCGATATATTAACATTATATACACCTTACTGGATCGATCAGATATTTCATTTCTTTGTCCTAATCACATTTATTAGACTACATGAATTACCTCACTTAGCATGTAATGCCAACTAACCAATAGCATGTAGTAGTAGGGGAAAGTAAGAATCCGAGCTCAACAACCCCTCCAGACCTCCAAACAAATACAAAATACCTAGGTAACGTAATAGATCACCTGTTGCAATCAATAATTGTGTTAAGAATCCGAGCTCAACAACCCCTCTCCCCACCCCTCTAGACCTCCAAACAAATACAATAGAACACCTGTTGCAAAATATCTAGGTAACAGGTAAAATTTAATTACGTGATCTTCCAGAATAAGCAGAATGATATGTCAGACTCAATTTTCCAAATCATTACGATTTAGCAGAGCGTGGCGATTGTGGACTAAATTACGCATTAGAATTCCAATAAGGTAAGTGGTATTATATCTTAATTTTATGTTACTCATACTTCTTTTGATAATCTTTCTCATATTTGCTGATCCTCATGGGTAGAATATCTGTTAACATGTTGTCAGTAATACGAAATTCACGTATTAAATCGTCCATACTATATTTTACTCCTCGTAGGTAAGATCTTATTTGATCAAGTAGTTTTTTGTAAGTTATAATTGATGTTAAGCAGCCGTGCTTTTTTATCAAAATTTTAGGTTCAACTTTTTTACAAGCTGCTGTAAGAGAAACACCAACACCGGATATGATTAACAAAAACGGGTTTAATGATATACCACTTGAAATTATGCCAGAACTAGTCATTAACAAGGGTAGATATGATATTACTCGAAGTATTTTGTTATAATATTTGTAACATTTTTTAACGCACCAAAGTTTTTTATGATAATATTTGTAGTATTGTATTAGTGCGTCAACATCCTGTCCTGGAATATCTTTTGAAATATGATTGAAATCAACTATACTTTTTTTCATTATAATATTTGTTCACATAATCTCAGGCTTGATTAAGTAACTAGTTGAGGCGTTTCAGCCACAAATTCCAGACAATACCAATATGACGCAGCAGTTAATTTTTTGTCATCTGCTATTAGCATAAAAGTTTCTTCAACATCTTTGTTTAACACAATAGACACGGTTCCAGAGAAATTATCAGTCGAGTGACGCCATGGAAATAAGGTAAATATATTAAACTTTGCACTGCTCAACACGGACAATCTATACACACCAGTGACCTCTGCAGAGTGTTTGAGAGTGTTATTTTGCGGCGACCAAGTAGACATTCCAGAAGCAACAGTATAGACAATATTTTTAATCTGCTTGTGAGGAATTTTAATCATACTTGTTTTCTCAACAATACTAGGAATTCCACTAATAATATCGTTGAGTTTTGTGTTAATATTATCGAGTGTAATATCAACAGATGGCGGACTTCCAAAAAATTCGTTATTGGTTTTGTTTATGTTTCTACGAAAATTTAAAAACGTGGTGATGTGATTAGTAAAATCAGTTTTGAACTTGGTGATTTCATTGTTGATATCATCAACATATTTCTTTGTTACAGCATCAAAATCAGATTCTGGTGTTCTAAGATTATTGATGCCATTATTGTTCATGTTGAGAAACGCGTACATTATACTACCACGCACCGACACGTACTTTGATTCCTGATCATCAACATATTTCTTAGTAGCAGCGTCATTATCCTCAGTTGGGTTTCCAAGGTATGTGATCTTGTTCTGGTTCATAACAATGTTTCCCGTAAATAAATCACCTGCTTTTCTAACATAATCGTTAACTGACCTACCCGAATCTTCTATCTGACCTTGATTATTAAAAGTAACAATATTATTAGCAACTGCAGTAGGATTTCGTACTAGTACATCTGATAGTTGTACATTACTCGTCTTTAATCGTCCTTGTTTGTCCTGGAAAACTACAACTTCATTTGGATCTACACTTGCAACGTTTAACAAATTGTTGATTTCATTTTTGAGCTTATCAAGAGTCGCATACTTGGATAAGTCACCCTGGTAACCTTCTGTTAATAAATCTACTGCTAATATTCCAAATTTTGTATAGTAGCTCATTATACATACCGTTCTACATAAAATTGTTGGATTAATATAACATAAAATTATACGATGGCGAAGATAATAAACTTTGACACCGAGCGATTGGTGAAGCATAAACATAACAATGAACTTCCAGACTGTCATTATCTTATTGTTGGGCGAACTGGATCTGGTAAAACAAATTTGTTATTAAATCTTTTACTCAATAATAACTTTAACTATGATAAGGTGTATATTTACACCATCAACCCCCAACAAGACAAATACGAGTTACTAAGTGAGTATAATGATAAACTTCGTGATGACCTTGGCATTGGTGATGATATATTTTTGATAAAACAACCAGAAGAACTCGTTCCAGTGAATGAACTCGATTCGTCAGAGCAGAAGATAATCGTCTTTGATGATATTCCGCTAAACAATGAGGAAATGAACAAGATTAGATCATATTTTTCACTATCACGTAATAAAAGATGTAATTCTGTTTATCTTGCCCAAGGTTTTTATAATGTTGATAGGTTTATTAGGCGAAATACGGGTTGTTTCATATTATTTCCCGGACTAGATAATGTGGATGTGAGAAATATTGCAAACGAACAATGTGGTGATGTTACAAAAGATAAATTTATCGAATTATATCATCGAGCAACTAAAGATCGATATAGTTTCTTTTTATTTGACAAGCTAGCGCGTGATCCAACCAAGATGTTTCGTTGTTGCCTTGAGACGTTTCTATGATATAATTTTGTAAAGCGTATAAAAATAATGGACAAACATCAACAGAAAATCGAATTACTAAAAAATTTTCTCGAAACTCGAGCGGCTTTTAAGAAAAAGGTGGAAGAAGCTCGACGTGGACAAGTTCAAGCAGAAGAAGAAAGAACCAAATTTTTCAAACCTGTTACTGAGGCAATGCTTGGCAAGCAGCCAGAAATACCAACATTGTCTCCGGAAGAACTAGCAAAAATAAAAGAAAAAGGATTGATAGGTTTACTAGGAGAAAGATCGAAAGAAGAAAATAAAAAAAATTGCAGAAGAACTTGTAAGAGATATTGTTGATCCTATTGCACGACAGGTTGAATTTGATAGATTAATAAACAACCCTCTTGCACTTCAGCAAGCTATAACAACAAAGGCTGTTAATCCCGACGAGTTAAGGAGGTTAATAGAAAAAGTGTCAGAACAAACTGAGGAATTAGCTGAGAAACAAAAAACGTTACAAGAAAGTATGATAAAAATAATGCCTCCTGAGGATACTATCATATTTTACAGAAGACAAGCTAGGTCTAAAATAGAATATGTTGAGTATGAAGAGTTTATGAAAAAATATGATATCACTAATATTAATAGTATTCGAGATTGGCCAGAAGAAAACTATAACGATTTGATAGAAAAATTAAAAAGAATTGTAGAAGAGGGCTCACGTGCTGATGAAGAAATTAAAGATATTAAAGATATTAAAGATATTTTAGTATTAGTTGATCGTATTAGAGATGGAATTATAGCTGAAATTTTACTAAAAACATCAGAACAATATCGAAATAAATCAGGAGGTTATAAGAAAAGTTGGAATTTTAAAAGATTGTTTAATAAATACGAAGATGTTCGAGATAAAAGATTACCGGAAAAAAAAAGGAGGTGGAGTTAAAGTTTTTACATCAAACGCAGACATAGTCGATCGGCTAATGCTGTTGATATCCTCTAAAGAAGCTGGTAATGAAAGTGTAGAGATTGATAACGAAATTATTGATATACTTGATCATCTAAGATCGAGTGGATTACTAACATCGTCCGAGTACGAAATTTTACACCGCGATCTTATCTAAAATATTAGTATAATGCAAACAACATTATTGCTTGATTCATCACAAATAATAGGAAACAGCGCGAATTTTACAGTAAATTACAACCCACCAATAGAACTAGATCCTGCAAAACAGTATGAGATTGGATTAATTTCTTGTACTTGTTGGAACGCCATGCCGAATATTAAAACTGGGATTAATGATGAAATTTTAATCGTTAATGTTAAACAATCTCCAACATCACAAAAAGAGTTTATTGATATACAATACAAACTACAAATTCCACAAGGAGCTTATAACATTACTGATCTAAACAGAACAATAAAAGAGCTTCTAACAAAAGCTGGTGGGAATGCTGATAATTTCGAATTAGCGGCGAATTATAACACCTTACGAGCTAGGATAACAGTGAAAAGAAATATGAAAGTCATCTTTGAAGAAAGAAGTTTTGGAAAGATGTTAGGTTTTACTAGAGTTTTATACTATACCACCGGTGAAGATAAATCTTTGACATTTGATGGAGAACTACCAGTAGATATTACAGAAGTAAATACAATACTCATCAATTGCTCTATCGCATCTGGATCTTATACGTCAAAAGGCAACCGCGGGCAAACGATCTACAGTTTCTCACCAGAAGTCCCACCAGGTTCTCTCATGCAAATCAATCCCCGACAGATTATCTACTATCCAATAACACCTGAGAATCAAATCACAAGCATTACAATGCAACTCACAGACCAATCTGGACGACAAATAGACGTGAACAACGAGATAGTCACGTATTAATTACACCTACGCACTGCCTAGGAATGTGATTTTGTGTACATAATTTTATAAAATGAGACGAAGAAAAGTTTATCGAAGAAAAATCGTAGGTGGATTTTTTGGAAATATATTTACAACAATTGCCGAGAATATTCCAGGAATCGCGCGTAAAGTAGCGCCCATTGCACTTGACGCTGGTAAAGCTTTCGCGACAGGGGCGGCATCTTCAGCAGGCACTGCAGTAGGGCAAAAGATTGCTGATAAGATTAAAGGACCTTCAACAACACCTACGGTGTCTGAAATAAAACGAGTAATATCAGATATTGCGCCAACAGAAGAAACAAAACGAGCTATGATAGCTACAACAAAAAAATTATTGTCGCCGAGTGGTGAAGAAATAGTACGTAAACTTGTAAAGAAAACAAAACCGATGACCCCTGCTGCCTTTTAATTTTGTGTAACGATTATAAAATAAATGTCAGCTAAAAACTATCTCGACTTTGCAGAAGAAATTGATACTGACGATGCTGTAACAGAATTAGAGTATGTCGAGTATCTCGATGAGAACTCGAACGAACCGAATAAAACTGGGGTTAGAACTTTTAACACAAGAGACGAGGACGTGTTTCTACTACCCCATAAGGCAATGTTAGAAGTGCGTGGTCAAATATTAAATGTGATAGGTGGTGATATTGCAGCTGATGCAGAAATCGCTCTCGTCAATAATGGTTGGAGCTTGTTTAAGAGTGCACGATACCAACTGGCCAATCAAACCGTAGAAGATATTTCGATGCACTTACCCATAGCGAGTACAATACTAAACATCGTTTCGTTTAGCGATGACTATTCCAGATCAATAGCCACAAACATGATGTGGTTCAAAGATACTGGACTAGGGACAACTACCTCTGGCGAGTTTATTTCAAGAGGTGCAAAAACACACGGAGCTGATGCCGCTGCAGATGCTGTAATTGTAAGAGATTTTCTTATTGCTAATGCTAACAATTTTGGTATAGCCGCACCAGCTGCAGGCGCTAACGCAGACGCCACAAGAGTTTCACTTATTGCCGCTTGTAATAATCTTGGTATAACTCCACCAGCTGCAGCCGCAGATGGTGTTGCGATGTTAAATTTTATAAACGGTGTTATTAGTGCACGTAACATAAGATATAACGAGGGATTTACCAAACGAAAAGCGTTTGCCGCAGAATCTCGCCAAATAACGATGATGCTTCCGTTAAGTACAATCTTTGGATTTTGCCGTGATTATAACAAAGTGTTTCGAGGAATAAAACATACGCTTATATTAGATCGAGCTGATCAAAACGATTGTATAATGCACGCCGGTGGAGTGGCTGAGGGACAGTTTTCTATTACAAGATTAGCACTGTGGATGCCTCGGGTTGTCCCTTCATTAGCTAAAATGATGGAGCTCGAATCTTTACTAGCCACCTTTACAAAAAAGATACACTTCCAACAGAACAGGATTTATCAAACAGCCATTCCCAACGCGACTGATTACACGTGGCGTGTAACGACCACGCCCAGCGAACAACTACCGCGACACTTGTTCGTCGTATTTCAACGACAAGCAAGTCGTAACAATCAGGAAATGAACAACTCCGTATTCGATAACCCAGACGTTAGACGAATATTTGTGAGAGTAAATTCCAAACAGTATCCCGAACGTGCAATCGAATGTAATTTTGCCGTAGACGCCACCAGAAACATCTCTCGGCCGTACATGTATCTTATGGAAGCAATGCAAAAATATCAGAACGCGGACAGTGGATCTCAAATATCAATAGAAGAGTTTCGAACGCTCTATCCCATCTTTTACTTTGATGTATCAAAACATTTGGAGCGTGTTGTGGGATCGACTGCAGATATTGAGGTCACGTGGACACTGGGCGATGTGCCAGGTGAACAGTATAACGTATACGCGCTATTGGTTAGTGATCGATTTCTGACCATCGATTCAATCAAAGGAAGAATGACAGTACAAGTTTAATCTAACAACTTGGATATAACATTATGAAAACCAAATACACAACTCGAGAAATACACCTAACATCTGGTCAAGTTGAAAAATTATCAGCAGCTGTTGCTAAACGCAGCTCTGTTTCTTTGATGATCTCTCCGGAAACTTCAAATAAAATTGCAGTAAAAGTCATGCTAACGCAACAACAAATCAATAAACTCGATCGCAACAAACCTTTTGTGCTGAAATTATCTGTTTCTCAGGTAACTGCAATGTCAAAAGAAGGTGGATTTTTTGGACCAGCGTTATCAATAATAGCTAGCAAAGTTTTACCAGTACTTGGTACACTTGGACTTGCGGCTGCGTCAGGAGCAGTCTCTGACGCAACGAAGAAAGCAGTCGAAGGTCGTGGTATCAAACAAATCTATCGTTAATTTTATGTAACGGTATAAAATAAAATGCCAACGAAAACGCCAACGAAAAAGTCGCCGAAAACGCCAACGAAAAAGTCGCCGAAAACGCCAACGAAAAAAAAGACAACAACAAAACGCAAACAAACAAAACAAGGAGGAATTATTCCTTTCGCTCCACTTTTGGCGGGACTAGCGGGAAGTCTGCTGCCAAACTTACTAGGAATCGGACGCGGATTAACTCTACCAGGGACCAGACGTTATTGAGCAATTTTGACATCATTGAAAAATTGAAGGACGTTGTTGGATTTCGAGGAGTATTTTCCAAGGATGAACTCGATGACGTACCAACAGGCGGTTCTTGTGTTGTAAATATTGAAAACTTCAATGATGGCTCTGGCACCCACTGGGTTGCTGTCCACGATAACAATTATTTTGATTCGTTCGGACTTCCTCCAAGCGATCTCATAAAAAAATATATTTTTAAAAAATTTGATAAAATAAATTATTCGTCTAATCAACTACAGCCGATTGGAACATCAGCTTGTGGTTATTATTGTATCATGTTTGTCAGACAAATGCACCAGAGTAAAAGCTCTGGAAGTAAAAACTTTTTAAAGTTTATTTTACAATTTGATGAGCTTCCTTCTCATGCGAATGATAATATTGCAATCAATTTTATCTAAACTCCTTGATATAATAATGTCAACATACTGTCTCAAATGCAAAACTAAAACAGAGAACAAGGATGAGATGACGGAAAAAACGAAAAATAATAGAACGATGTTAAAAAGTATTTGTGCAATCTGTGGTAGAAAGAAAAGTATGTTTTTGAAAAAACAAGTAGGATCTATCGTTGATAGAGTTATCTTGATCGACGATTAATCTTATGAAACAAAATAAAATAAAATGAAATGCAATTGTGATTGTGACAAAGATCTTTGCATAGAACAAGATAAAATCATTACGTACTGTCAACGTTGTAACAACAGAGAAATAATAGGGTTAGGTATAGATATACATAAACTAATTGGTAAATTACCAAAACCAAAAGGCGGTTGGACATTGCCAGGTCATCGGTATACTAGTCCTTACAATCCGCTAGACCAACAACTAGATGAAAACGACAATCCATTGCCAGGACAAGAGCCTTATAATCAAGTGGATGCAATAGCAATGCGTCATGATATCTGTTATCGTGATCATGAAAACTCGAAAGCAGATTGTGATAAAGTAATGTTAGACGAATTACATGATATGGAGCCAACAAATCTACGAGAACGTTTTGATAGAAGATTTGTTCAGGGAATGATAGGAGCAAAATATAAACTTGGACTCGGAAAAGAATTATACGATGATCTTGCAGTCGAACTACACAGACCTAAAAAAAAAAGTTTCCGAGACGTAAAGTTGTTGCAAACGCTGTAGATGATATCTGGGCAATAGATTTGGTAGATGTATCTAATCTGGCTCAGTTTAACGATAATAAGAAATATTTGTTTAATGTCACAGATGTTTTCAGCAAATACGCTTTTAGTGTGCCAGTTTCAGATAAAACAGGAACGTCAATCACTGATGCACTAAAACAAATAATAACGAGTACCGAAAGAAAACCAAACAAAATCTGGACTGATCATGGAGCCGAGTTTTTTAACAAAAAGTTTGAACAGTTTCTAGAACAAAATAATATTAAAAAATACGTTACAGGAAACGAAGGCAAAAGCGTTGTTGTCGAGAGATTTAATCGCACGTTAAACGAAAAATTACACAAACATATGACAGCTAAAAACACCAACAGGTACATCGATGACCTTTCTCAAATCATAGGTGAATATAATAACACGAAACATCGAACCATCAAAATGTCACCCAATGACGCTATTAAAAATCCAATATTAGCAAACGAAAACATGTACCGCAGACATAAATTTAAGGTCGGTGATAAAGTTAGAATCTCTTTGACTAAAAAGATATTTGAAAAAGGATTTACTCCAAACTGGAGCGAAGAAGTATTTGTTGTTGATAAAGTACTCTTAACAGTACCTGTAACGTACGCGTTAAAAGATCTGGCAGGGGAACCTATAGTAGGTAGTTTTTACGAACAAGAACTACAAAAAACTGAACAAGATGTTTTCGTTATCGAAAAAGTGATTAGGAAAAAAGGAGATAAAAGTTTAGTCAAATGGCGTGGGTATAGTGATAAATTTAACAGCTGGATTCCAACCCGGTCGATTTTATCGACTGTGAAATAATGCTATTATAAATTTCCTCATACTTTCGTTTGATAGATTTGCATTTTACTGGTTTACATAATGATATTAGATATTGTCTGCGATCGTCAGAGATCGTCATAAGATTAAAAATCTTGACAAATATGAAATCGAATTTGATATTTTTCTGTCGGTCTGGAATTTTGATGTTTAAAAAAGGTCTGATTAACTGCAAAAATACCTGCTGTTCGGTAACGGTAAAATTAAATTTTATAATTTTTTTAGCAATGTGATACTTGACATTATATTTTCCAGTGGTTGGTCTGCTATAATTAGATCTGTCAGTAACAGTGACTATTTCACCATCATCAGACTCGTTGTTATATAAAATATCATCTTCGTTATAACCAACAGATTTGTCTATCATATCATTAGAGATTGTGGAGACCTTATCGCTAGCAAGTCGTTTCATCATATCCATATTATATACTTTTTATCTAATTTGTTGTTATAAGATGACTGACAAGGTAAAATATCACCAAAAAGTTAATATAATAAACTACCACGAACTGACCGAAGCAGTAAGAAAATGCCTGTCAGGTTATAGTTCATATTCCGTTGACGTTATTGTAATGCAAGGTGATTCTCATAAAATATTACTAACAGAAGCAGAAAAAAATAAAATTAATGAAAGTGCAGTAACGACGCTAAAATTTGATTGCGATGATATTATAGCATTTGCTCATCATTGTTTGACTAAATCCGAATTACAAAATATTATTAATCATCATATCTAAAAATAATACTAGCATCATATTTGTTTGAAAAAGCTGATTTTGTTGCTCCATCAGCTACAAATTTTACTGCTCTGGGATTTATATTATAATATTTCGCCGCAGCTGTAATTGATTTGAATTTGATCTCCTCATCCGTTTCAAGGTTTAACGAAATAACAGGTTTTATTGGGCATCTAAAATTAATACCACCACCTCGTCCTTTTCTCACATTTTCCTGTTGGGTCACTAGCTCCAGATTTTCCAATCGATTGTCTGTTTTTACATTATTGATATGATTAATAACCAGACCATTGGGTATAGATCCGTTGAACACCTCGTAAACAAACCTATGACCAGTATAACAAACTCGATCTGTCGATGTTCCTCTAACAGTTACTATAAGATATCCCATATTGTTCATAGAACTAAGAACTTTTTTAGTTTTTCTGTTTCTAACAATACCGCGATCGTTAGCCTCGTATAAATCAAAGACCGGATGCGGCTGAAACTCGTCTTGTAAGGATAAATTTTCAATATTATCATCAGTGACTTTACCGTTATAATGATATACTCGTTTCCCCTCTGGAATGTCATCGCAAAATAACGTGTAAATAAAATCTTTTCTAAACATCGTAATTCTTTCAGTATTATCTCCCTTTACACTAATCGTATAACCCGCTGGCGTTGCTTTACCAACAGATATTCCAGTAATGATATTAATAACCGAACCAAGTGCATTTCCAGCGTACAGGTTGTACTTCGGATAAACATGATATACCTCTTGCTCACGTGCGCTTGTCAGATTTACTGTCATTATATTATAGGTGATATTTTTTATCTCTAATTGTTGTTTAGCGCATGCGCAGTGTGAGGTAAATTATCAATTAGAGATTATATTATAATATAATAATGTTAAAATTGCGTGATATAGCCAAGAGAAGTCTTATGGGAGAACCTGATAAAATAGCGACTGCTTTTGCAGGTTTTGATAATAGTTATCAGTTTGATAATCAAAATGTTTTAGTAAATTTTTCTGAAACAAATCTCTTTCATCTGCTACAGACGACTGTAAAACGTGAGCTTGAAAAACACAAGGGTCTAAGATTGTTAGTGCAATATCACGTTATATTTTCAAAACTACTTGTGACGGAAGAATCTACTAACAAGGAAATTGCCTACCCTTACATCAACGCAAAATCTAGACGTGTTTTACTTGGTAGTGATCTTTTGTCACTATCTAATGAAATACACCAAGAAATTTGGAAAAAAATAGAAGAATTTACCGAATTAGGTTCGGGTTGGAAGTTTGAAATGATCAAGGAAATTTTGTTTCACACGATGAAATATGACGCATTACGCGGTAGTTCGTATATCGACCTGCCACCAAAAATAAAAAATAAACAGTGCTGAATGAACATAAAAAACGTCGATAGCAAATGTTTCCAATGGGCTGTTCTTTCCGCGCTATTTCCAGCAGAAAAAAATGCTGATCGTGTTGAGAAGTATATCAGTCACGTGTCAAGATTAAATTGTGCTGGTATTGACTTTCCAGTGGCAGAAAATCAAATACCAAAGTTTGAAAAGCAAAATAATATTTCGATTAACGTTTTCGGATTAGATGAAAAAGAAAATGTCTATCCGAGGTATATTTCAGAAAAAGCTTCACAATCGAGTATCAATTTACTGTTTTATAAAAATCATTACGTTTGGATCAAAAACTTTAACAGACTAGTTGGAAGACAGTATAATAAAAATAACAACAAAAAGTTCTTTTGTTATCGCTGCTTGCACGGTTGTAGAGACAATGAAACATTACAAAAGCATTTGCAGTACTGTAGTGACGTACAAAGAATAACAATGCCATCTAAAAAAGATAGCGTGTTACAGTTTGTCCATCATAATCATAAACTAAAAATTCCTTTCGTCATATACGTCGATTTTGAATGCTTACTTCAACCTGTACTTGGCGTAGAAAATGATCCTAACCAATCGAGTACAAGAAAAATTCAAAATCATGTTCCGTGCGGAGTAGCGTACAAGGTAGTTTGTTGCGCTGATTCGAGGTTATCTAAACCAATCCAACTCTATCGTGGTAAAAATCCAGCTGTTTGGCTTCTCAAGCAGTTGATTAATGAAGTTGATAATATTACTTATCGTTTGAAAAAAGTAACGCCAATTTTAAAATTAACACCTCAACAAGAATCTGATCACGAGCAAGCGAAAATTTGTTATATTTGTGAAAAAGCTTTTGACCCTGACAATGTCAGGAAAAAAGTACGTGACCATTGCCATTTGACCGGACAGTATCGTGGAGCGGCTCATGACCAGTGTAATTTAAAATTTCACGCTCCAGATTTTATTCCAGTTATTCTTCACAATTTTCGAGGATATGATAGTCACATCATCGTAGAAGCTTTTGGTGATCCTGAGATAAAAGCTCGTCTAAAACTCGATAACATCATCAAATGCATTCCAAATAATTTTGAAAAGTACATGTCAGTTACGCTAGGTAAATTACGTTTTATTGACAGCCTGCAGTTTATGGCAGCATCGTTAGATGAGCTAGTAAAAGGTTGTAGTAAATTTGATAACCTAAGAGACTGTTTTGGATATAAATTTAATCTACTAGCTAAAAAAGGAGTTTTTCCATACGAATACCTCGACGACTGGAGTAAATTTGATGAAACATCTTTACCTGGCAAAGACAAATTTTACTCACAACTTAAAAATGAAAATATCACTGATGATGAGTACAGGTATGCACAAGATATTTGGAAAGAGTTTGATTGTGAGACTTTTGGTGATTATCACGATTTGTATTTGAAAACTGACGTGTTATTATTAGCAGATGTTTTTGAAAGTTTTCGAGAAGTGAGTTATAATAATTACGGACTAGATCCTTGCTGGTATTATTCTGCCCCCGGACTGTCATGGGATGCTCTGTTAAAATTTAGTAAGGTAAGGTTGGAATTACTGACTGATGTTGATATGTTCAATTTTATCGAAAAAGGTATCCGAGGCGGTATTAGCGTGATAACGAAGAAATATGCTGAAGCAAACAACAAATATTTGAAAGAGTATAATCCTGACCTTCCTTCGAAGTATATAGTTTATCTAGATTGCAATAACTTGTACGGGTATTCGATGGCAGAACCAATGCCGTTTGGTGGATTTCATTGGATCACGGCTGATCAATTTCTATCAGAGACAGAATGTGGATGAGAGGTTATATTAACTCAAACACTACAAGAAGAGCTGCGGCAAAAACTGATTTTGAGAAAAACTTTTTCAAACTGATGAACAATTCTGTTTTTGGTAAGACGATGGAGAATATTAGGAAACGCGTAAATATCGAACTAGTCAATGATGTCAATCGCAGAAACAAACTTGTGTCAGACGATGATTTTGTGAGCATGAAAATATTTAATGAGAATCTTGTTGCGATACAAAGAAGAAAAACAAATCTAAAACTAAACAAGCCGATCTATGTTGGAGCTACTGTGTTAGATTTATCAAAGTGGCTGATGTACGATTTTTATTATAATTTTGTTAAAAATCAATGGCCGGCTAGTAGATTATTATTTACTGATACTGATTCGCTCGTATATGAAATCGAATGCGAGGACGTCTATCAGGATATGCATGATAATAGATATCTGTTTGATCTTTCCGATTACCCACGTGACAGCAAATTTCATGACGACACAAATAAAAAGGTTATTGGTAAGTTCAAAGATGAAATGAACTCGAGCGCTATCAAATACTTTATCGGATTACGTAGTAAAATGTATGCCGTATTGTTAGACAATAATAAAATAACAAAAAAAGCAAAAGGTCTGCCTCGTGATTTTGTTAAAAAGTTTATAAAATTTGATGACTACAAGTACGCGCTTGATGGCGGTGTTAGTTTTATAAGAGCTATGTCAATTCGGACAAATCATCATAAGCTCGAAACAGATGTCCTTATCAAACGCGGTTTGAGCAATTTTGATGATAAACGTTATTGCGAAAATGGGGTAGATACATTTGCACTTGGGTATTGTCATGATGATAGAGATATATTTGACATTATCTTTGCAAACTAAAATTTTATCTAAACTTTAAAAATAATGTTTGAAAATTTGACAGTAACAAATAGCTACAGTAGCAAAATCAAATATCTAATGATGGACGGCAAACCATTGACAGTTGAAATTAATAATGAAACATCAGGCATATGCTTTAGTGGTACCCGTGACAAGTTAAAACTTTCGCTCATCAGATCTGATAACAGCGAGTATTTTAATTATCTCGAACAATTGTATCAAAAGTTGCTAGCGGAATTTAAAAACTTTCACTGTCCGATTAGTCAGCAAAAATACACCAAACTTACAATTGATCTTGATCGGTCAAAGGTGTATTTTATCGACAAAAAATACCCTCTTAACAAATCACAAATAAAAGATTTGTTTGAGTCCCGTCGTTATGTGAGCGGTAAAGTAAAGTTTAGCCTCTATCACCATGATAATGAAATATTTTGATATCTACAGTTGAGACATTAACAGTTGGTAATGAGGTATAATACCACTTACCTTACTGGAATTCTAATGCGTAATTTAGTCCACAATCGCCACGCTCTGCTAAATCGTAATGATTTGGAAAATTGAGTCTGACATATCATTCTGCTTATTCTGGAAGATCACGTAATTAAATTTTACCTGTTACCTAGATATTTTGCAACAGGTGTTCTATTGTATTTGTTTGGAGGTCTAGAGGGGTGGGGAGAGGGGTTGTTGAGCTCGGATTCTTAACACAATTATTGATTGCAACAGGTGATCTATTACGTTACCTAGGTATTTTGTATTTGTTTGGAGGTCTGGAGGGGTTGTTGAGCTCAGATTCTTACTTTCCCCTACTACTCATGTAACAGCGGTGCATTGTGCATCGGCCAAAGAAAAGGTTAAAGCAATTGACTTTAAAATGATATTCTGTAAATTTAACATCGAAAATATGATTACGTACCAAAGAGAAGCCATTCCGGTTGTTTTTGAGTGAATGTATTTAAGTGAAAGAATGCATTTGTACAAACATGGGTCAGCAGTGAAAAAGTACATATTAATCAATCGATTCCAGTTGTGCTCTCTCCTTCTCTAAATCATGTAGGAACCGTGTTCACATTTGAAAAACTGGATTTTGTATGGATGTAGTGACTTGCTGTCTCATCCAATAAAATTCACAGACTCGAACACATCAATATCTGATCGATTCGCCAAGGTATTGATAGTTTTAGCATATCGGAACTTTGGCTAGAGAAAAAGGACTATTGCATTTTAAGTTTTTTGCAGACATGGACTGATAAAATTCATTCGTAGTTTTTTTAATTTATCAATAATAATAATAAAAATTTGGTAAAAAGTATTTGAAGAGATTTGCAGTTTATCTCGATAAGAAACATTTTTGTAGCATCAAAATAAAATTTGCAACCAGAATGTCATTCTTTGAAGAAGAAGTTTGTAAGCATGAATCTTCCCAAGTATACGAATGATGTTGAAAAGAGATTCACATGTTGACAAGAGATTCACATGTTAGGTTCATATAAAGTATTCTTTATGCAAGGAAACTAAAAATTCAATTAAAAATAATGATTCAAATTGTGTAGATACAACACTTTCGACAAACGGTATGTCTAGACAAAAGTATAGATAAGCTTAATTGTATATATGGGAAATATTTTAATGGGACATATTGATTTTACCTTAATATTCCTAAAGTCAGTATTTGCCAACAAACTCTCTTGTTGACGAAATACTTTGGAATAATTTGCTAGTTCCAATAATGTAACTTAAGGCTTGCATAATCGATATCACAGCATTTTGCCTAGGACAGATGTGAGGCGGCTCGTTGCATTCAAAAAATCTTTTTAACAGTTCAATTCATTGGAAAATCGAAATCGCTGCACAACCTCTCCGAGAAAAGTTAAACAGATTTATGAAGCTGCCAGTGTTTCATGGGCAAAAAAATCAATGCATAAGAGTTCACGTTTGCTGTAAGTAGAAGTCAACAGGAACCCTAAATCTTAAATCGGACATGTATTACTAACCTGACACCTTTTTTAATTAAAACAGACATTTGATGATCATAAAACTTTTTTTGTGATCAGATGAGCTTTACATTGTTCTTTGTTAATAGTTGTCCTTTATATTGAGGTACTTGTTTTTTTAAATAATAATTCAAAATTTAAAAGAACAAGCGAAGCAAACAAAAACAGAAGGAAAAATATATCATCATGATAACATTGAAGATAACGACTGAGTTATTTATTACCATACACTGAATTAAGTATCACTAAAACATTCAAAAATCCCCTTTTTGGATGGAAAGGACTTAAGTAGATATACTTTATTTATTACGCCTAGTATATAGGACATTCTATATATTCCTGAATGATGAAATAACAAAATATTGCAAGAACATTTGTTACTTATAGGCTCTTTTAATGTAACACAAAGAAATAATGATCATAACAAGCTTTGAAAAATTTTAACAAAAGTAACTTATTTCCCTAGAAAAGACAGTGAAAAGGTAAATATATGAAACAAGATTTACGAAGAAGATCCAAAAATGTGTTCTAAAGTTGTGAAAACATAAATCCTGTGAATAAACAGTTCTAATTTAATATAGTCTGAATCTCAGTTCAAGATGGCGTATAATGACGTCAGACGAAGGCTTACACCAAATATCCAGAATTTTCACTATGAATCACCATTTGAATTGTTCTATTTCAATTTAGAAGTAATTTCAGCACATTGTCTCTGTCCAAAGCCGATTATGTAGGGAAAATAATTATTATTTAGAAAGTAGATGAAACACCACTAAAAAAGCACATATTGTTCCTCATACGTACGAACGAAAAACTCTTTAAAGCACAGGAGTACTTTTTTAAGGTCTTAGGAACTCTATAGGATGTTATACTGTGACTCTCGACTATGACCGACTAAGGCTGAATATTTCTTACAGGTAATTGGGCATTTAAAACATACTAATACATCATTTATGTACATACGCACGAAGGACACGTGTGATTTCGAAATCACATCTGGACATTACAAAACGCAATCAATTATAACCTCGGTCACAGCCAATCATTTACATAACTTTTCCTGACTGTTTAGTTGCAACGACAAAATCTTCATGCGAAAATCGTGCTTACATGAGTCAAATTTACGTTTAAAGTAAACACGATGTTTCTAACAAAATATCAGACCCATGCAAACATGTTCATTATCATAATAATATTACATTTGATGATATAAAATGAAATAAAAATAAAATATAAATAAAATAGAAAAATTCAAATCTTAGCACACATGTAATTTAGCTACAGGGTAGTAAAACATTGTACCATTTAACCTTGCTGACTTGGGCTTTTGTTCCAGTTGTGTCTGTTTCTTTGTTTTGTTTTATAAAAAAAAAACGCAAAGAGATTTCAGCACTTCTTTCAATGTCAAGACAGATCTAATACATTTAATAGTTAATCAAGTCTTAGCTTCTTCGGACGTAATAGCAAACTATGATCTCATTTATTTATTCATAAATCTCGTTTATACAAACGCTTGTGCTCTTCTGCGAGATTTCTATAAGATAGTGGAGATAACAAAGAGCCACGCCTTATGTCTTTTGAAGGAGACTATTTAGAAAGTCTTTCAGGTGATCTGTTTAGGAGCTGGATCGAAATCTATTGATGCATGGCGTAGTAACAGACATGCTACTATGAACGTTTGTGGGGAATTTGCACACTATGTAGAAGGTTCAGTTTTAATACGCGTTTTCGTGATGCCAGCATATGACATAGGCTGAATGAGAAGACTGTTCGATAAAAAGCAATGTAACAAATCCTTGAGCAAGCATTTCAAAATTGTAAGAACTATAAAACATAAAAAAAAACAAAGTAAAAGCTCTTTAATTCAAAGTTCATCATTACAGTAGTGGACTTGAAGAAGCAAAACATCGAAATATCCTTTAGAGGTCCTGCAGCATCAATTGGCCTCGTTCACTGAGTTTCATGTATTGTGTATTTTCAGCGCTACCAGCTTGATAACATGTGTGCTAAAGAATAAGAGAAACATTTTATGTATAGTAATTTATATTGTGTACTTCACCTTTGCCTTTGACTAAAGGTAGAGTTCTGACTTACCTGACTTTTGTCATTTCTTTTAAAGATGTTTACTTGAATCTGAGTTCAGGACCTAGCGTTGATTATGAACGATTTATTTACATGTCTGGATGAGATAAAAGTATGTTGCATTAACAAATGACACACAAGTAAATCAAAATGTCCTATTTCTTTCAAATATATTATATATATATATATATATATATATATATATATATATATATATATATATATATATATATATATATATATATATCATAAATTGTTTTTGAAAATGGATGTACTATGTAATACATTCCATAAAAATAGCATTAAGAAATGCATCGATAAACAGTAAAGTTTAAGGAAAAAATAAATTAAATATTTCATATACATATATTTTTTTTTGCTTCACATTAAGAACTTATAAATCTCGTAAACTTTTCACTTTGTTGAGATTAGTGCGAATTCATTCAAAGACATTCTTGATTATATTACTATGATACATCAAAGCCTGTTGGTACATAAACCTATTCAAATGTATTGTTACATCAGCACCTTCAATATTGGAATTAATTCGGAACACTCTGTGCTTTACCATATGTTCCTCTTAAATGTTTGCTCATTATCTCAGTGAGAAAGGCATTTGTTGATTTTATTAAACTTGTTATTTTCAACTCTTTCTGTTACTTAGTTTAAGACCATATAGTCGTAATATAGGAGAAACATAACGGAAGCAATGAATGAAAATCACAATGTAATGTATGCTAACTGTTTAAACATAAATCATACATGCGTCAGATTTAGAACTTGAAAATGTCTTTGCGACAGCATTTATGTAATGTTTTAACTGTGGTCCACATTCCAAACTTATACAACATTACACAAATCCTTAAACTCCTGTATTAATGAGATATTGGCGACATTAAGAAATAAAAGTAAAAGAATGGCCACACCTTCTTATGGATTTTATTTTGTAAATTACATGGCCCCATTTTCAAAGCAATTATTTAATGTCAGAAATAACTCATCGCCCAGCTGTGTTTCTCTGTACAGTGTGTATTCACTGGTATAAATTTAGGACTTTCTCAAATTTACTACTTGAAACAACCATTCTGTCTGGATAAATGCTCAGTGATCAGTGAGCAGGAGTACTCGAAATATTTCCACTTCTGTAGTATAACGAGTCGTCTTAATTTTGAATAGAACTTATAAAGTAAGCAGCAGTGACCCGTTTCTTGCCGCGTCTCACGTTTGTCAAATGATCGGCATACATGTTAGCTTTGGTGGAGAGAATATTTTGGAATAGAGCAAGAATATATTGGAATAGGACAAGATAATGATTTATAGAAAGGTTGAATTAATTCCAAAGAGTTCGAAACTGTGAAAAGGATTTTTTATCATGAGAAACAGTTTCGTCGCAAGACAGACTCAGTTTGCATCTTTCGTGACAATAGGTTTAAAACGAACTGGGATTTTAAATGTGACCTAGGTGCATATTTATCATGAGTAAGTGATCAATCGATCAGTGAGCGAACGTCTTACTCAATTTGTGTAGGCCTAAGTGGCGATCAGAGTTCTAGAGAATTCTAAATTTTGAATATTTAGGCTCTTCGTTTCTGGTAGGTTATCATTTATGTGTTAACGTGTTTATACATTGAAATTCCGGCGTACGGGTTGTGTATCGTTGTGTGTCGTAGTTGTCCGGTTTGTAGTATTGTATATTTAAGTATTGTTCTCTTCTGTTTTAGTACTGTGCATGTAAGCTTTCGTTCTGTTTCGCTGTAGGTTTTTCTAATATCTCATATGTTTTTGTTTCTTTTTTTGTCGGATAATACACAACACGACCTGCGAGCGTTGTATTTGCTTCCTTTTATGCAACGTCCGGCTGACATAAAACAAGTCGACTGGTACCTTGTTGTAACTGTTGGCTGCTACCGCAGGTTAGAATAAACTCTATAAACTATTGGAAGGCTTCAAGTTTTCGTCCCGATGAACCATCTTAAAGAAAAAATACTTTCTCTAATTCTACCCTTTCAAATCCATAACAATTTGAAATAAATTTGCACAAGCCTAAATACTGCCAACCGATTGTACGATAAAGAGGTATGTGAAATATGCATGTCATTTATAAAACAAATGTCATGCGTCATCAGTAATTGAATAATATTAACGTTTTCATTTCCTTGTCGTAATAATAAACATGTGAATTAATCATGACAACATCTTGAGAACAAAGTGACACTCTAAAAAGAAAGTGATAACTTTTTACTTCTTTTCGTCCGATTAAAGTAATATATACTCGAAAACATTTTATGAAAACTGATATTGTTATAGAACAATCAATTGATTGAGTTATATGGAGAAATAGGCTACACTCGGAAATATGATACAATCGGAAATGGGCTTTTTGTGGTATTCTTCTTTAACAATTAAAAAACAAAACAAAACATCTTCAAAAAGAGTCAGAGCATTCAGTAGTCTTGCAATTTTGTTTCTTGAATCTTACAATATTGCGAATTCTTTCAAAAGATTGATTGTGGGATATTTGGATGAATTCATGAATTGTTCTTGTTTGCTATAATTGTTGCCATTTTCATCGTCCGATCACATTTCAGACCTGTTTAGCAAAACAGCGAGACTGAGACAAAAGTGCAACAGTTATAATGACGACCTCAGAGCCAGTGTCTCGGTTCATGAAGAAAAATTTTATTATCATAATACAATTACTTTCAACTCATCTTGCAGGTCCCGACAGCTCATTTAATACAAACACGTTTATATGGCAGAAAATACTCTCTCTCTCTCTCTCTCTCTCTCTCTCTCTCTCTCTCTCTCTCTCTCTCTCTCTCTCTCTCTCTCTCTCTCTCTCTCTCTCTCTCTCTCTCTCTCTCTCTCTCTCTCTCGCACACACACACGGAAACACACACGCATGAAGAGTATTCGCCTACTCGTATATAATATGTAAACACGTAGACACACACATAGACACAAAGCTCCTAACACACCTGTGTATACATGCAAATAGGCATTATCTTACAAGTACTACGCTGTTTAATACATTACATCTACTGGAAACTACGGGACAGTTGTCACGTAGTATGCACTGTGATGACTGCTGACATGATAGAATTATTTAAATCCTTGAATTACATTAAGCCTAACGAAAATCACATCTTTTCTAATTCCTTTGTGCACGTGTAAAGTCTAGTAA
This sequence comes from Potamilus streckersoni, assembly GCA_016746295.1. Lineage (NCBI taxonomy): Eukaryota > Metazoa > Mollusca > Bivalvia > Unionida > Unionidae > Potamilus > Potamilus streckersoni. The sequence goes on from JAEAOA010000531.1 coordinate 1,405,628, forward strand.
AACCAGAAAACGTGCAATCTGTTAATATCCCGGATGTTACATAAAAATGATTTGCATATACAATCGGGAAAAAATATTCTGTGCTGTTGACTACCGAGTCATGTTGGTACAAAAGGTAAAAGAGGGCAGATAAAGTAGACAATGATACCCTTCAGACACCAGTGTCCACATGCATAAAATTATACTTTATTGTCAAGGTTAGTACGGTACCCTGAAAAATACTTGAATTTCGATTAATCCTTTAAAAGTACTTGAGAATCCTTCTAATCTTCAAAAGTCCTTGAAAAGTACATGCAAATAAGCCTGGGTTCTTAAAAAATTTAAAATTAATCGATCGACAAACGAATGTATGAAAGTTTTTCTTTTTATACCATTACGTCATGTAATTGAAATAAAACTGTTTGATTTTGGGTTGTTTGCAACACGTGATCAATCAGATATTTTTAATTGAGCTTGGATCTGATTAAAAATGACATTACAAAGTTCGCGAATCTTTCCCATGATTAATCTTCTTCGTTGATTTATTTTCTGCGGTAGCGTTACATCTTTGTACTTTAAATCGTGATGAATCAGTTGTTTAAACTCGAGAAACAAAATGTAATGAAAAATATACACAAAATGGTCACAATTTGTTCTTATTGTGCGTCCAACCTTCTGATTTTCGGCGTACGATCTAAAATTCGGAAGTCTGCTGAAAGTCTATCTTTGGCGTCGCTACCAAACTTTGGGAATAAATTACGGCCTGTTAACAGAACGGCTGCTTTCCACACAATGCTCTTACATCTACATGTAAATATACCTGTAAAATAGTGATGAGCGATCACACGACAACAAATATATAAATAAAATTACAAACGGAATGCTTTCACGGCGGTCGATGCCGCGTGAATGCATCATTTCATGAGTCGAAGTTATTCCAGAAATCGATTGAATCCGCCTTGGATAACTTTAGATATGCATAAATTATTCAAATCGCTATATATACGCGGTCGGCCGATGTTGTTTTCGTGATGTGTGTCAGAGAGAACAGGTGGGATTCGGCAATCTCCGTAAACTTTGATCACTACTGAATATTCAGGAGGCTGCATTCACACATACCAAAGGATGAACACATGGGCATGGCATTGAAAACACGGAATATTAATCTGGGTATTTCTCTGCGAGAGCTTATCCATTTAACTTGGAGCAAAATGTCTGGAAAGTGTGTGTTCAACTTAACTTGGTGTCTAAAACAAGAATACAAGACCTGGTAATTAATTTGCTCTATACGTAAAAGTGAAATAATGGTGGATTAAACATCCATAATGAATCATTCTATAAATTTGCCTTTACAAAAAAAGGGTTGTCAACTCTGAATCTCAATAAAAATTTCCATCCTGTTGATTTTTGTTTGTGAGTGTTGTGAATTTATTTATCTCATCTGATTTATTGGATATCTGGAAGAGTTGAAGAAAAAGAAGCATACAAGCAGTTAAGAATTTAAAGAACTGTTGTATCTAGTGCGGTGTTTTTGTTGTGTTTTTTTTTTTAAATGTTCTTCATTTAAAGATCTGAATTCATTTGTTTTTCTTAGAAATATAGTATTGTTATTCTCCTAGAAGTTTTTTTTCTAATTCTCTATTATAAAGTCTCAACCCAATTACACAAATATTAGGAAGTCTCTTGTCAGGAAATTACAACATTCTCACTAATCCTTTAAATGGCGGTTGATAATTATACTTAAAGTGCACTAAGAATCGGGGGTCCTTGACAAAATTGGATTTAAGTCCTTGAATGTTGTCACACCAAAGGTGTATGAACATCGATTACACGTAAATACCAACCAAGACGTATACTATCACACTGTACCACAACACCCCACACTCTAGTGCATACTGATCACTACTCACAGATTACTCCGCTACATTAAGTGTGTACCGAACAGTACCTCATCAAGTGATAAAGGTCCCTTAATATATTATTAGATTTTTTAAAATTACACAATCAATGCGAAAACTATTGCTGTTATGATAAATTGATGCTGTTCTTTAATTTTACCGATATAAATCTCCTACAGTTGTGTTTAAGATCTTTTGAAACAAGCAATCAAAACTAACGAGAGGCCCACTGGCGACACAAACCATTAGCTTTGTGTAGTCCCTTTTAAACAAGTACAATCGTCTCCACTCTCATAAATCTACAAGAATACGGTTTAACAGTCTTTTTGCGCTTCGGGAGTCAGTCAGTGGTACATTCCAAAATGTTTCAACCACGGTAACGACTGTTTATATCTTTATATATCTTTTATATCTTTTTTTGTTTTTATCTTATCTTTTTTCACGGAAATTTCTGTTCACTGTACTGGTTCTTGGGAAAATTACTTTACCCCGTTTAGAGGAATTGCGAATGTCCACCTAATATACTAAAGAGATACTATTTTAGTGTTTACGGCAAATACAAATTCCTATCGAAGGATGTAATAGGATGTAAAAACTAAACACATATGCCGTTACGTTTTCCGGGGGATTGGTTGAAGCCCAGACGAACTGAATAGTTGGCAAGAATTTTGTTTTGACCATAGATGATTTATGATTTTAGATTGATGGAAAACTTTGTGTTGTGGAGTTGTGTGTGTGTGTGTGTGTGTGTGTGTGTGTGTGTGTGTGTGTGTGTGTGTGTGTGTGTGAGAGAGAGAGAGAGAGAGAGAGAGCATATCCAACTTATAATATTTACACCCATTACTACGTGATGAAGGTAAACAAGCTCGTTGACAAGGTAAATGTTTTTGATTTTGTTGAGGTTTGACAAGTTTCGACATTTAAAAAGATAACTTCTGAGTTTTTCAAAACAAAAATCCCGAACACCTTAACTTTACTCTGCATGACAGTTTCACGTAACATTTAAAAGAAACACAATGTAAAGAGATAAAAAAAAAGAATTCAACTGCACAAAAAACAAATATCTCATATAAACCATTCAACATTTTTTGTAAATACACAAGCTTTTACCTTGATGATACAGGGCACATTGTAGCATGGAATTCAGGCAAAATCAATTAAACTGGGCAGCATAAACGACAAGATGTCAAATATTTTATTGGCATTCATCAGTTCTAAGTATTTCCAAGCTAATAAATCAAATATATAGGTTTTCAGATCCGAAAACTCTTGTTGATATGTATCATGTTCTTTACGGATGAGAATGTTTTCATCCAACAATTACTCATATGTAAGTTTATCTGTAATATCATATTCCTTCTTATCAGCATTGAATGGAAACAATCAATATCTTACTGATAATGATCCCTAAGAACATGAAACATCGGGCTTTGGGAGTGCCTACACCAGCCGATGTGGTAAATGCATATAAACGACATAATAATTAAGGTTGTAACAGTTGAATACTGAAGAAAATATCTAATACGAAATAAAATCATTCACAGAAACTGATGTAAAATAGTATGGGCGGATATTCTTTTCCAAAACAAGTAATGTCTTTATCTTGTCGAAAGTCTCAAAATATTTTTCAGACTAAGCTAAATTTATTTGTGATGGAATCCAGCAGTTATGAAATTCTTGGAGCAACATTTCCGATAGTATCCAGCCAGACCCAAATATTGCTTCAGTTGCTTATTACTTTTAGGTACAGGGAATTCAGAGATAGCCTTGACCTTAGCATCTATAGGTTTAACTTGTTCATGTTCCACGATATGTACTAGAAATATAACACAAACACACACACACACACACACACACACACACACACACACACACACACACTGCAAAACTCATTGTCAAATATGAATGAATGAGTGCGTGAAACAATTTCCGAAATCTCTCTAAGTGATCTTTCCAGGTGTCGTTGTTAGATGATGACACCATCGAAGTAAGCATTACAAATCTGTAGACCAGATGTAATTATCTTCATTACACATTGAAGGCGAATCTTTCATTCCAAACGACAGATCTTTATACTGATAAAGTCCATATGGAAGTCACGAATGCCGAAATTTCCTTTGCCCTTACCATCAGTGGAATTTGTATGAATCTTTTCAAGACTCAGCTTGGTGAAATATTTGACATTTCTAATTTCATCAATAAAGTTATCGATTTTGTATCTTAATTTAAATAAGTTTTTTCTCTTTTCACAACTTGAATGGTCAACGGACAGTGTCCAAAAACTAGTTCAAAGGGACTAAATCCTAAAGATTATTTAACTATTTCCCTAACAGCAAACAACAGTAAATGAACACCTTCATCTCAATCTTTATCGGTATTAAAACGATATGACCAAATTATATTTGTTAAGAGTTTGTTGAAATCCCTATAAAGCTCCTTAGCTTTCAGGGTAATAAGCAGAAGTTTTGAATTGCTCGATGATTAATTCGTGTATAATTTGCTGAAAAATACTAGACACAATTTGACGCCTGGTCAGATTAGACAGTTTTGGGGATGCCAAATTGTGTAAAAAAAAAAAATAATCGTACAACAGGTTTTACTATTGTTTTATGTCTAATATTCCTCAAAGGAATTGAATATGGAAATCTAGCAGGTGCACACATTATGGTCAGCAAGTATTGGTTACCTGACGTAGTCTTAGGTAATGCGCCGTCACAATCTACGGTTATTCTACTAAATGGTTCGCCAAATGCAGGAATAGATTGCAGATAAGCCTTATATATCTTCTGATTGAGTTTTCCTACCATTTGACAAGTGTAACGAGAACTGCATTATTTACAAACATCACTTTTAATTGTTGACCAGTATGAATGAGTCAAAATCTTGTAATAATAAGTCTTATTGATCCATAAATGACCAAGCAAAGGAGTTTTATGGACTAGAATGAGAATTTCCTGTCTATATGATTTTGGAATTACAGTTTGATAGTTCACTGACCACTCTTCACCAACATGTACCTCCGGTGGTCTTCATTTTCACATAAGAATAAAGACAATCAGTAGTTAAAAGAAGATCACCATATTGGAGCAAAGCCGAACTAATCCGAAGCCTGACCCATTCATGTGTCAACTAAAGGAATACATTCCTGATCAACATGATTCTCATGAGCTCTTTATGCCATAGCTCTAGTTGCTGGATATATCAGAGACCTGTTTTCAAAAGGATGGTGATTTTAAACCAAATAAGGTTTGTCAGTTACAAGTGGATTAACCATGACCTTATCTCCAGTTAGGTCATATAGTGTGCTTAAAATGGTTACTCAGCGACAACATTGTTTAGATAAAAAAAAGGTTGATCTTGTTGATTTAAGTCCTGTGAATTACCTAGAGCTATGGCAAAAACCAAATTTGAGAATAATGTTGATCAGGAATGATTCCTGTAGCTGACATTTGTTGGTTAGTCTTTTGATGCCGTCAGTTTTGCTCCTGTTTCAATCATTCGACATATATTGATAGCGGTGATCCTCGTTTTACCACTCATTCGCTTTAATTGAATTAGGGTGACAACAATCACTCCATGTCGTACAGGAACAAGGTCATGTTTGTTTCAAAGGAATATGTGCAAAAAGGAATCTACCGAACTACATATGTTATATTATGAAAATGGGGTCCTGATAAAAACATTGAGAACACCTGACGAGTGGTCAGCGATCTAGCAAATTGTTGTTTAGAAGCTATATTAGAAGAAAAGAAGCCACAGAAGCACTTTTTGTTTGTTTGGTTGGTTTTGGGTTGTTTTTTTATACCTTTTATATAAAAAAGAATTTGTTCCGTATAAGAACATGGAAAAAACCTGATGTGCGCTTTGGTGACGAGTTGTCAGCGAGCTAGCAAGCGGTTGTTTCGAACGAAGCTATATGAACAAAAAAATTCTTAGCTAATGTGGCTATGTGAGAGAGCTTGCCAGTAGCTTCCTTGTGTAAATAAATAGATCTTATCGGTTTCTTCCTCCATCTGATATACTGGCTGCATTTCTTGTGCTTAAAAATGGTGACTCGACGACAACAACAGCTTCACTGTAATTGATACAATTTTCTCTTTGAACGATTATTTTAACCTTTATTCTAAAGACGACTATTCCCTTAGATTAACATTTATGTTATTAATATTATGTCTAAAGTTATTTGATGAATATATTCAGTGTTCTGCTATCTAAGCTCCATTGTTTTCGTTGCTTTGCAGCAATTCTTGCCATTTGTCCTTTCTATTTGCATTTGACTGGACTTACACTGTTGTAGCAGTCGAGGTCTTGAACTCACAGTCTATCGCCGACTTAATAAAATCTGTGTTTCTGTTCTTTCACATTATATATCAGCCATTAGCACGTCCATTAATACTAATATATAAAAATGACTTTAGCACACATTCATCGACAAAATATTATCAGTTCCCACAGGAAATATGCAGATCGATTGCTTTTCTTTGCCTAATACATCTATACTAAAGTTTGAAACCATACGCGAACAAACATGATTGTAAAAAGATCGGATTTGCATATCCAAACTAAACCATAAACATTTACTTTCTTCAAGTATGTATGTATGTATGTATGTATGTATGTATGTATGTATGTATGTATGTATGTATGTATGTATGTGTGTGTGTGTGTGTGTGTGTGTGTGTGTGTGTATGTATGTATGTATGTATGTATGTATGTATGTATGTATGTATGTATGTATGTATGTATGTATGTATGTATGTATGTATGTATGTATGTATGGGTGGAGGGATTTGGAATTTTAACGTAGCTTTAAAAAAATTTCAGCCATATCGCTACCATGTTTGCAGTGTGGCAGTTTATTGTGATGTCTAGCACTGTGGCATCATGCCGTAGACATGTAGCATTATTTCCCACCCAATCACATAAATCATTACACCTGGCTGACCATTCCTAACACTTCTTAGTGCTGAGCACATAGCGAGGCAGCTGTTAGTACCATTTTTATAAGTCTTTGGTATGACTCGACGGAGGATAAACCCACAACACCCCGCATCCGAGGCGGACTTTCTAACCATTAGGTTACCGGAGCGGTCGAACGTGTTCGCTTTGATCATGTTGTTTTTAGCGGCATCGAATATGGTTTCTTAAATTCGCTTGGATGAGGGTAGGTCTAACAATTAGCAATTATATACTGCTTATATCTGACGTATGAGTTCATACTTTGTGGACTTTTTTTATATAAAAAATTTTTTTTGTCTGTTACTTCAAATTTTTCGCGTGCAGCAGTTGTATCATAGACTTTACACTAAATTAATCTTTATATTGTTTGCGCTAGTGATAAACTTTAGATTATTTTTGGAATATTGAAACGAAAAAAGCCATTTAATAAAACCAGCTATCTACAAGAATATTTGTTGAAACACGATAGTTACCATATTTTATTGCCACAGTCGTTTATTGTCTTTTATATTTACTATGATTTGTTTAGGGTATACTGTGATACCCCTCCACCCATCCATCCATGCTTCTGTGTAAACCCTATTCCCATAAATTCTTACTAGGAAATTCAAGAAGTCTCGTAGATAAGTTGCAGAATAGAAATCATTGAGACGTGTATAATGCCCCTCCCCTCCCCCTCTTTGTCTCCCCAGGAGGGTGTAAAACGTCAAATACTTCAAACTGCAGTCTCAGTGCTGTGTTTGAATACATTATGACAAAAATTGCGTAGATGAAATTATCGCAGTAGGCCCAATACTGTACGTAATAGATTTGAGCTTATGAACATTGTACCAGAGCCTTCAAAGGAAGAGGGGGTGGTATTATGGAATTTGCCATAGCAATGGAATTGCTTTTGCCTATTTATTTATTTTTATTTTTTTTTTGATCGTAGGTGGCGATGGTAGGGGTAGACACTAGTGATGATGGCGATAATGATAATACAGATGATGTAAAAGATGGCAATTATACAATGACTAAAACGATGACGATGATCATGATGGTGACAATCAGTCCCAGATAACCCATTAGGCAGAATAGGCAACTGCCTATGGGCCCCGCGACTTTTAGGGGTTCCATGAGACCGTGACGAAAGAATTTTTTTACTTACTTACTTCTTGTTAAGAATAGAGGCGAGTGATGACGCTGACGTCATACAATAATGTTTTCAAGTTAGTCTAGTAGTTAAGTTAAATTAAATTAAATAATTATAAATAAGATTGATAGGGCCTAGATAAAATGTCGATGAAAGAGAGAAGGCACGAAAGCGGAGCAAAGAAGCGAAGAAAGAAAAAGGAAGCCACAGTGAAGCTTCAAGAAGAAATTAAAAGGACTCCGTCGCTTTTCCAACTTGGCTTCACTCGTTCGTCTGCAAAAGATCAAGCCTGTGGTAATACTGCCGCCGGCAGTGCCAGCGATGTTATGGCGACAGACTTGCCTTCCGAAGTGACTGCTGTACAAATGGCTGAGCCTCAGGACACCATAGATGAGACTGCCAAAACCGATCAGGATTTTAATGTGATTGCTCCAGAGAGGCAAATTCAGGGACCGGAATTTCAAAAAGACGTCGGATTATAGGAAAACATTACTAACGCAGTGCAAGAACATTGGTGTAGTAGAGATCCTGTATAATGTCAGCACTTTGATTGTGATTTTTCGGCTTCACGTAGGCAGTACGATGATGGTACTGCACGATATTTTACTCGTTCCTTGATGTTTCGGAAGCATGTGAATGGAGAACAAATTAAACGGGAATGGTTGGTATACTTGCCAAATTCTGCAATGTATACTGTTTTCCCTGCGTCTTATTTCGTGATGCAGGTAAAGGAATTTAAACACAATTCTGTGATGGATTTTCTGACTGAAAAAATGCTTCTCAGTGCATCCAGATGCACGAGAACAGTGAGATGCACCGAGCATGTATGCAGGCGCTTATTACTAGGCGACGTGCAGTATGTCGCTTAGACTGCTGTTTACAAATTCAATTCGACAAAGAGAAAGAATACTGAATAAAGGTTCTGCAGCGAGTAGTGTCGGTTGTCAAGTTTCTGTCGTCGCGTGGATTAGCCTTTCGCGGTGAAAATGAAAATATAGGATCCCAACACAACGGAAATTACTTGGGCGTTTTAGAGTTGATTGCGCAGTACGATCCTTTCCTGAGTTCTCATTTAGCCAAATATGGTAACCAAGGCCGAAGAAGACCGTCCTACCTATCATCTACAATTTGTGAAGAAATTATCGAGATAACGGGAAATTAGGTTCTGGCAGTTATTGTGAAAGAATTGCAGCAATCCAAGTACTTTTCTTTAAGCGTCGATTCCACGCCGGACATATAGCACATTGACCAGCTGACAGTAGTTGTTAGATACGTAAGAATGTTAGACGGCGAAGTGATGGAACGGTTTCTCACCTTCATCCCAATTGAAAGTCACACAGGAGAAGCTCTTGCTACGACCGTCTTAAAATTTCTAAACAAATGTGACATTGATATAAAAAAATCTGCGAGGACAATCTTACGACAATGCCGCAAACATGTCAGGGCGTTACAACGGTCTTCAGGCACACATTTGCCAAATCAATCCACTTGCACACTACATTCCCTGCGCAGCACATTCGTTAAATTTGGTTGGAGTTTCTGCTGCAGAAACCTGCGTTAACGCACTTTCTTTCTTCGCGCTTGTTCAGAAATTGTTTAACTTTTTTTTCTGCGTCTACTGCCCGTTGGGCGGTTATGTCCAAATGTCTTGAAAATGAAGCTGGCTCTGGACTCGTTTTAAAAAGAGTGACTGGAACAAGGTGGTGTGAGCGGGCGGATGCGACCAAGGCGCTGTCTTATGGCTACAGCAGCTTCCAGAAGGCTTTGTCGGTCATTGCAGAAGATGTGAAGCAAAAGCCAGAGACAATTCACGAAGCAAAATGTCTGTTACAAGACCTGTCGAGGAAGGAAACAGCCGTTATGTCAGTCTTTTGGGCTGTCATCTTGGAAAGAATCAATGCAGTCAGTAAATCATTACAGAAAGAAACGATAAAACTCCAGACGGCCGTCAATATGTTGCAATCATTGTCAGATTTTCTAACATCACAGAGAGATTTGTTTGATGAATACGAGGAGAAGGCGAACGAGAAAGTTAAAGCACAGTACTCTGACGATTGTAATCGTTTTCGCAAGCGAAAACGACATCACGCCGATGGTGACGCTGAAGAAGTTGTACTTCTTGGAAAAGACAAGTTCAGGATTGAAACCTATTTACTGATATTGGACAAACTATCTGCTGAGCTCAACCGCCGCATGCGAACATACGGCAAAATTCAGTCGTTGTTTGGATTTTTAGTTGAATTTCCGTCCAAAATAGATGACGAATTAAGACACGCAACCGAGACATTTCGAGAGAATTATCCTGATGACATCGATATCCATTTCCAGGAAGAAATGGTTCACTTTAAGTATTTTGTATTGGCGGCTTTGCAGTTTGAAGATTCCGATGATAAAATACCTGCATCGCAATCATATAAACTCATTTGTGACAACATGATTCAGTCTACATTTCCAAACGTTTTGACTGCACTACGAATTTACAGATGCTTAATGATCACAAACGCGACCGGCGAACGAACATTTTCCAAATTGAAAATCCTGAAAAACTGTCATCGAGTTTCAATGACGCAAGAACGATTGAATACACCTGCCATTATGGCCACTGAAAACGACGTTTTGCAGAATATTGATTTTCAGGATATTTTAAACGACTTCACTACTGTGAAATTAAGACAGAAGACTTTTTGAAGGTTCGTTAGTCGTTACTTAAAAAGAGATTGGTAATTGTAAACGGTTGACTCGTATTTTACGGTATGGAACGGTAGCTATCTATCGTAGATCGTAATTTAAGTTTCATATTATTTCTTTCTGGATAAATAGTTAAATACGTAAATATATAGACTACAGTGATTGTTTTCTTAAATTATTAATCTAATAATTATAATGTCGTATTGGCATTACGGTATTGCTACATATGACATTTTATACTTATGAAAGGACATTTTATGTCTTTTCACTGGTAGGCTAATTTAAACGAGTAAAATCGACTGGGCACTGGCGTTCTACTTCTAGTAGGCACCAAGCCGACTAGGGGCATGGGGCCCCAAAAGTTTGACTGCCTATGGGCCTCCACGGTGCTTAATCCGGCGCTGGTGACAATAATAATAATAATAATAATAATAATAATAATAATAATAATAATAATAATAATAATAATAATAATAATAATAATAATAGTATTATTATTATTATTATTATTATTATTATTATTATTATTATTATTATTATTATTATTATTTCTAGTAATAGTAGTTTAAATCAATTCATTTCTCTTTTAAAAAAATATAATATTGTTATTTTTCTGATGCTGTGGTTATTGTAGTACGTCTTGGTGAAGAACGACTTGCACTTAGTCCCTTAAGTAATATAAAGAGGCACAAAAGACGTTTAAGTGTGTTAGTCATTTAATGAAATCTTACTACAGTCTTGATCTTATTCCTAGACAGAACATGTACTCTGTATAATAATAATAATAATAATAATAATAATAATAATAATAATAATAATAATAATAATAATAATAATAATAATAATAATAATAATAATAAAATATAGACGTCTTGTTTGACAAAACACAAAAACATTATAGTTGACACAAAAGTGTCGTAAATGGAGGTCATGATAGCAGGATCAACATAGATGTCAGACGTTGTGGCAGAAAGCCAGATTAAACTCCTGTGGATATATAGGGTTGTCCAAATAAAACTGTACTTGATGAACTTTAAATGATTACAACATATGCGAAGAATACATGTGCCAGACTTTTCTGCATTCCGTTAGACTAGCTTTATATTCCATCAATTCTTCCATTATAAATATCGCTACTTGGTCATAATTATTGTAAGTTTGCATCTTTTCTTTAAAAAAAAAAAACCCAACAAATATTTGCTTTGCACTACTGAATGAATTACCTTGATGATGCAATGGGAAAGGTAAAAGTCACGTGACAGTATTTTGCTTGCTTATTGACCAATCCAAATTTGTGATTTATATCGAGGGATTCTAGAGTTACCCATAAATCGAGAAGATAACCGATTACATCAGCATGTGTATAGTAAACATGGCGAGTGGGGGCAACGTGGTTAAGAATGTCCATTCAGTCATCATTTTCCTCTATCTTCTTTCTTTCTCAGAGGGAAGAATTTACGGACGTGCCCTTGAAAAAAGTCAAATTGAGATTTGGTTATCAAAACTTTCACATGGAGACAATGCAGTTAAGCGGCGTTTTATTCGGGAATTAACTCTGCAAGAACCAAAGACAGAATCGGATGTACTGGGTGTTGATAAAAAATCATCCAACCTGTCAACAAGCCAGTTTTACTTTGGAGATAGCCAGCATAACCAAGCCTTTGTTCATTGGTCAGGAGAGAAAAATAACGTAAGTATTCAAAATTTCATCAGCGTCTTTACATAAACTCTGTGTGTGTGTGTGTGTGTGTGTGTGTCTGTGTGTCTGTGTGTGTTGCTGTTCGGTGTGTGTGTGTTTGTGTGTGTGTGTGTGTGTGTGTGTGTGTGTGTGTTGCTATTCGGTGTGAATGTTGCTATTCGGTAGAAAATTCCAATAATGTTGCTTTTCCAAATAAAAAATATACACAATAAAAGAATTGTATGCAGTTTTTGTTGAAAAAATTGGTAATTTATCAAGAAGAAACATAACTCACAATATTATTGTTGTTGTTGTTATTATTATTATTATTATTATTATTATTATTATTATTATTATTATTATTATTATTATTTTATTATGCAAGTGTATCCATCTGTATTCTTTGAGCATCCACCTCTTTTGATAACTAGGGAAGGTTTTGGGATAAGGCTTTGGTGCAAAGTCAAATACAGCAATCTGGTCCAGGTATAATTTTTAAATCATAAAAGGCTGGGGTATTTTTTACTGTTTATCTAATTTTAAATGCTGTAAACTTTTCTATTGAAAAACATATTTTAAAGCTCTTGAACAGTGTAGACTGATATGGTGCTGACAAGATAACCCATAATTTTATACACTAGAAACTGATTTGTTAGGAAGTTCTTTTTTTCCAATTTCTCCACTATTTAGTTTACAGATTTGAACATGTGTGTAGTGATCATTGTCTACATTCAGTTCCAGCCACATGTATCATACAATTGGTCCATGGTCTTTGATCTGATTGCCCTGAGCCTAAGTATCCTACTTGTGTTGCTGTGTTGTAAAGCACCCTACCAAATCTACTGTGCATTATGCATGGGTAAATTGAAGTAGATATATTGTTATGGTGTGCAATACAGAAGTAATAAAAATATATCCTGTGCAATATTATGAACAAATATATTTATTTTTTTTCACAAGAAATGTGATTTGACTATTGTGTCAGTGCTTTTGCTACTAACAAGAACCTTGCTATTGCGTGTTTTGTTTTTTTATGAGAGATTGCTGCTGGGTATATGTGTGTGTGTGATATATATATATATATATATATATATATATATATATATATATATATATATATATATATATATATATATATATATATATATATATATATCAGAGAGGGAACATGAGTTTGCTTTTGTAATATGTGTAAGTATTTTGTCTTGAAATTTAAGTTATTTTAGTCAAATACCAATCAGCTTTGCTGTGGGAACTGCTGATGAAATAGTTAATTTAAAGCAGACATATCCTTAATCTAAACAAGCAAAGTGGATCACCTGTCTGGCCTGGTAACCTAAAAATTAATTCATCCATGTTAATTAACACTATAACTGTATGAAAGTTGTAATTTATTGTCTACAAAATTTAAAGTACATATGTGTAAAATCTGATTGAAAGTATGATTTACTTTCTCTCACTTGCCTTACTATATTGATATTTGCCTTCAGGATACTGTAGTAAAAACAATATTTAAAAAAAAAATATATACAGTATTGTTGCTTATCATATGTACAGTCTTATATGTTGGGTCCAAGTTCAAATTATATAGACCTTGATGTACCATTACTGAATAGGGTCTGTGTGTTTTTTATTTATTGACTTCAAACAGACTGCATAGATTCAGATCTGCTGGCATATTATGTTATGGTAGACCAAGAGGTCCATACAGATTAACTCCTACAGCATTGTTTTGTTACTTGCAAAAATAAAGTGATAAATCTTATTTTCTCCTTCACTACCTATATACTCTATGAAGTAAATAAAATGCAACATTTGTCACTGTAACAACTAGTATAGTTATTGTTGTTTGTTTTTGTGTGACCTTCCTAAAATTATTGAATGTTTTATTAAATATATACAAATTGTTTGTTACAAATGTTTGGTGCCTGACATGTACTGAACTTGACTGCACCCCAGTCTGATGTAATCCTCCTCAACCAATGTTGTTGTAACAGCTCACAGCTCTGATTGCATCACTTCAAGGTTTCTGTATTTGAAACTGGGATCTGAGAGAATGAGACTAAGTGGCCAAAGCATAGATGAAAGAAAAAAAAAAACTGTCCAAACATCAAATTACCAGGAACAAACAGACTGACAACCAATCCCATCCTATGTGTGAGAGTGAGGTCATAACATTGCAGCTAGAAAGTAAAACACTTTGAGAACTTTGGATCATTTCCTTGAGATGTGATCTCATGAACCAGCAGTGTTGAAAATTGACACATTCATATCTGCCCAAAACAAATGATTAACATACACCTATCTACCCATTCAGAACAAATAAGAACTTTCTAAGGAACTTGATATTTCTTTCAGTACTTGTTTCCCTGAAGTCAAGCAGGTTTTGAAAATGAATTTTGAAAACTACTCATGATAGAATTTTGTATTTAAATCATTTCTGTAAATTCTATCACTGGTCACTTGTACCTGTTATTTAGGAATGATAGCTAAAATATTTTGACATACAAGTATGTCACTTACTGAGAGCCCAGTTTTGAAAACTCCAGCAGTGAGGTTTAGTGCTTACAACTAATACACATCAACAATTTTATAGCCAGATTTTCCAATTTTGAAACTATTAAGGACACTCCAGGTAGCATTAAAATTGATTTTTTATGGTCAGATATGTGATGGTTCAAGTGCGAGAAATGATTTTATTTTATGAGCAGATTTGCTCTGTATCAAGGCAATTCTAACAATTAAAGTTTTTAAGGGAGCTTGGTTTTCTTTTGAGCAGATGTTTCTTTCTTTTCTTTTCCTTTCAGGAATTTTCTCTAAAGCTAATATAAGTGATATGTTCTGTTATTCCAATAAATCAATGAAAAGTATCTTTTCCAAAATATTGTCCGGATCAGATTTTTTTTCTTTTACCCAGTTCATTGTGCCTGTACACTGGATGGTCCCTAATATGCAGGAGATGGGATTAATTGTGGGGGTGGGATTAGGAGCGCGAACATGTTTTGTTTCCACTGGGTGTTTTTTTTAATTAAACCAAACAAATTTTGGTTATTGATATTGAGTAAAAATTCAAATAATAGAAAATTTAAATTGCAAAAAAATTCATATTTATTTCATATCATGCAAACAGACAGACATGTAGAAAAAATTGACAACACTTTGTTTAAAAATTCCCACTTGAAATGGCATTTGACAACTTATTTATTATACATTTTGACAATCTGTTTATTTGAGAGTAAATGTAGCAAACAACCAGAATATACAATCTAAAATATATGACAGCTGTTAAATGATGCAATGGGAATTACTTGGCTGTGACTGCATACAGTCCTACACCATTCAGTCAATATAGGGTAACTAAGAACACCTGTGGTTTTTCATCAGCAATTGCTGAGTTATTGCATGCAAAGGTCATGGTTTGAAGGTTAATAGTAAATGGCAGGAATGTTGCAGAATTTGGCCTCTTTATTCCTGTAATGCTGCAGAGATAATCTAAACAAAAAGCTCAAACATGTTTTACAAAGTTTTAATATAAATTTTCTCCAGTCAAATAAAAATTGTACCAGTACTTGAAAAACCCACTCTCATTACCTATATGTGGTGATTTGTTACTACAACTACTACTTAATACAATGTTGTTGTTACTACTACTACTACTACTACTACTACTACTACTACTACTACTACTACTACTATTACTACTAATAATAATAATAATAACAAAAATAATAATAATAATAATAATAATAATAATAATAATAATAATAATAATAATAATAATAATAATAATAATAATAATAAAAATAATACAATAATATAAATAATGACTTTATTTAAGAGGTTGACACAGGTTTGACCCATTTTTAGAAACTAATCTGCATTGAGACCCTTTTTTCACTTGCATAATTACAGGAATATTTGTCTGATAAACATTCCTACTTCTCTCTCACCACACAAACATTTTGGGAACACAAAAACTGTATGGTCCTAATGTGGTCTTTTGATGCCATGATTAGGTGTAGCACTTTCTTGGGTATTTTATTGTCATATTTAATGTTTAAATTCCATTTTATTTTAACAGTTTATCCATTTCATTGAACTATATTCAGATTTTTAAAAAAAAAACAAAACCCATATTGAGTAAATTAGATTTCCATTAGTGTTCTTCATTCAAACATGGAATCTAATTTAAAATTTATGAATACAGATTTATAAAAAATTTGGATTTTAAGTCCTATGGAGTTGAACATAGTTATACTGAAATATATTTAATTTTTTTTTGTAAAGCTTTCTAGGTACCCCAGGTGGTCAAGTGGTCTAAAATGCTGGTCTTTACCAATCACCTCAGTCTGCATTGGTATGCAAGAAAGCTTACTATTAGGTTACCATGGGTTGGTGGTTTTTCCTGGGTTCTTCCTCACAGTTATACTGGCTGCCATTGATAGCCTATCATGTGCTGGAATATAGCACAAGCCCACACTAAAATACAACTCTTATAGTTGCAAATGATAACATACCACATATTCATTGTTAACACAAGTTATTATTAAACTGCAGGTCTTATGTCTATTTTAGTCTGCTACTTGGTGGTTTTACAGTGATTCAGCATGGAGTGATTCAGCATGTCGTAATCGCCCTTGCATGGCCCTTGGATTAACTTTAAAATAGTTGTCAAGTTCATATATTGTTTAGAAATCAGATAGACAAATTACAATCAAATTTTCACTGGTATTGTCAATATTTGACTTTACTCCAAGTATGTCATGTATGCTAACTGGGTATTAGCCAGTAGGTTACCCCCCTCTATGCCTTCTGAAAAGTCTTCATGTCTACCTCTTTGATTTCTTGCAAATTTCCAGTGAAACTGGTATAAAAGATTTTATTGTTACTCACTAATATGATGTGATGGGATGGGTTTTTAAAAAGTATTTCAATACCTACATTGTACACTAGTGTATCTTAAAAAAGTTACATGTACTTCTAATCACAGACATAGTTTTGCCTGAGGCAGTTCTGTCTACAGCCATTAATTTTTCAAAGAAATTTCTACATGAAGTAATTTGAAAAGTATGCAAATGATAATTTAAACAAAGTTTTACTCTAATTTAGTGCAAAATGGAATAAATCCCCCTTTGTTGATAATTTGCCATTTATCATGGACAGGTTTAGATTTCTTGTGTGTACCCATTTATTGCAACAGAAAAGGACAGTAGTATATCAGTCCTATTCTATGTTGAGTGAATTTATCATCTAGATAAATTATGTTTTAGACAACAGGCTTAAAAAGGTCACAGATTTTGTAAGTATAATTTATGTTATATAAAATGACCCTGATTTTAATTTAGGAGATGCATATACAGTATATGTATTATGAAAAAATACTAGACAACAGCATCTTTCATATTGTTGGCCCCTGCTGGCTATGTGGTCTAAAGCACTCAACTTCACCTATTGCTGCCATCACACCTCTGTCCATGTGGGTTCAAGTCTCAGCTCAGGCAGTGGTTCTTACCCAAGTTTTCCCAGGTTGTCCCTTCACTAGGTATGCTGGCCACCATATATAGCCTGATTGCTCTGAAAAATGTGTTTAAACAACAAGTACTATGGTTAGGGTATTAAATTTGTTTTGTAAATCATTATTTATTATTAACTATTATCTATACATACTTTGATACTGTCTGTCTATTAGCCTATAGGTGTATATTAACAGATTTGTTACATAGCTTGCCAGTGTGATATCCATATACCTTTTGATTGCTAATTTGACATACAGTCCAACTTCTCATAATGATCCCTTCTTTCAATAATCTCCTCTCATATCTTGGTGAATTTCCATTTGAACTATTTTTCTTCTGTAGTGGATAACCATGTGTGATGGCAGATTAGCATCTGTTTTGCTTGGGACAGATTTGTAAGAGAACATAAATTATACAATTAATTGAGTACAATGACTCTGTTCCTGCAGTTTTTGAAGAGATTCAATGACGACACAAAAAAACTAAGTTGTATCCTCAATTAACCAATTGAAAAAATATAATTTTATTTAAAGATTGGTGATCAGTTATTGTTTCAAAAAAGTACAAAACTGAAGTAAAATGATATTAACAGGTGCTATGTTGTTCCCAGATCCTGTGCTGATATTTATATTTTTGAACTGCAACAGAACTTAAAATTCACTTAACATGCAATTATCACATAATTTCATGGTTTGGGTGTATCTGTTAGGCAATAAATTGTCATTTATAAGTTAAGTTCAACCACAAACAACATAGACTTTGATCTGCCTGCATATAGTTAATTAGTTGCTTGTTAGCTTTAAACATATATTTTTATTTTATTAAATGCTGTTGTAATGAAACATTGTATACTGGACTTGACCTTGTCCAAAACTGAGTTTATTTCTGCTTGACCTGACTGACTTTGTTTAAATTTTTTCATTTATTTCATTTAAGTAAACAGCTAATAATAGCTTTATTATTCTCTACGTATGAGCTTAATATCAGGATTATTATTCAGGTAAATAAGAAGGAACAAATGTGTTTATTTTGGGCTGGGTTTTTGAGTTTCCTAAGTGAATTTTCAGGTTATTTTGTTGTAATTAAACAAGGCTTATTAGGTCATTCTAGGAGGTTATTTTCCATTTGGTTAGTTTTTTTTTTAAAAGCATATGCTAATTGTTACTTGAGGTCAAGTAGAGAACTATATAATCTTGTGATTGGGAGGATTTGGTCAGTCATGCTTTACTATCTAGTACTTTTTAGTTATATTATGTTGTGACCAGTTAGGGCTGAATTTTTTTTTCTTCAAATTATTGAATTCAAGTGATTATTTTCTCTGGAAATACAAAAATGCTCTGATATTTTACGAAATTACAGAGCCACACCTCATGCAACAACCAACAAATCTCCCACTGTAATGCTGTTTGGACGAAAAATGAAAATTAAACTCCCAGGTATACAAATCAAATCAGATGACAACAAAACTAGAAAAGCCGACACTGAGAAAGAGAAAAAGATGAAGAGATGATGCAGATTAGACTAGAAACATTAAGAGGTCAAATTTGAAAGTTGGAGACTGCTTTAGTAAAGCAAGAAAAACCGGACCAAAACTCCATTCAACCCCAAACCATATGAAGTTGTCAAGAAAAAGGGATCAATGATAACAGCCAAACAAGAAAAACCATCAAATAAAAAAAAATTGTCATTCTTCAAAACAGTGAAGAATTCACCCCATATTCCACCATCTGATGACCAGACATATGATATGATAAATATAAAGAAAGATGAAGATAGACGTGACGCATATCTAACATCTGACTTTGCATTAAGATCAGAAAAACACCTCAGAAAAACACTGGACTACCTAAAGGACTATGTGTGTACAAAATAATATAAAACTTTTAGAAGCTTTACTACATACATTGTGCTATGCTTATAAATAGTCTGTTATAACTGTAAACTGTTCTGTAGGTCTAGTTAATTAACAACAACATGTGCATCTCATCAAAGAGCAATTTAATTTAACCTAGTCAATTGGAACTCTACATGAATCAAAATCCTGGAATATTATTAGGAATTAGCCACATTGACTATTTCTAAGCTTACCTTTTTGTACATTATCACAAAACAAAAATCAAGATACAAATTTTATTACTCATGAATTTCTGATATGTGAATTTATATAGTTAAGAAATGTAGCATTACTATCATTATAACTAGTTTTGAATTTAAAAGAATAAATTTTAAATCTGAAAGAAAATGAGGGATGTAGTGTAGATTTTCCCACTGCTAAAGCAGCATTTTAGAAGTTGTAGACAAGGTTGAAACATAAGGTGCTAGATGTAGGTCAGACAAGTCAGTTATAATTTGTTTGCTATGGAATACACATGTGTTTGTAGAAATAGGTCTTTTCATCTCTCATTACAAAACCAATCCATTGCAGGCTCATACTCAGTAACAATGAAAAGAGTGAAAGCCAACAAGTTTTGTATATTTTAGCAAAACAATTTATTTCCCTTAACAACAATGTAAAAATTGGTAAATAGGGCTAGTTTGTGAATATAATCCAAAATTTGATCCTAAGAATGAAAATACAAGTCCTATCACTAAATAGTCCTATTAGAATCCAGGTTTGAATTCCAACAACGTACAAATAAGATGTTGTTCAATGTACAAATATCAACAATTCATCACTTGAATCAGTCTTTGTTTCCAAATAATTCCAGAATACATTTCCATGAATATCTTTTAGAATTTTTTAATAAAAAGTGAGCTCATTGAGTTTCTAGGGGAACAAATTAAATCCAAAAATCAGATGGAAAAAAAACAATCTGGCAACAAGCAAAAAAAATACACCTTGTTCCTTCAAGATGTTAGAATGACTCTGCCAGAAGAATATTAAAAATGTGTATTTAAAACCCCAATTCATCATTTAAAGTCTCACGATTGGATTGGTCATGTGGTCTCTTACATGAGCCGATAGACCAGTTTGTCCCCACTTAAGAACCAATCATAAATAAAAAATTTTTTTACACATAGTGATCATGCAAAGAAGGTATGCCCATGATACTGACTAATCATTTTAACTTCCTGTTGATGCTGTTGCCAGCCCAAAATGAACTGGGGTGACTAAAAAATAATTTTCATGTAATACTTATTTGTCTTAAATAAACAAACTTTGTTAAAAGCAAAATATCTCATTACTGAAAAAGAATCCAACAAAATATTCATTAAGATGCAATGAAACAAAAAAAGAAATAAAAAGAATTTTAAAACTTACAAGCAATTTAATCACCTATATGTAATAATTTATACATTATACTTTACTACAGTTTGGATTATATGTATACATTATACTTAATTGCATTTTGGATTATATTATTGAATTATACTTAACTTACATTATGAAGTTTGCACTATGTAAATTGATAATATTTGTTGTATGTTTGAAATCCATCTGACAATACAGTCTATGAACCACTGTGTTCACCATGCTGACAGCATGCCGCATTTGATGACAGTAATTGTGTCAATACTGATAATAAGAATAATAACAACAGCCATGATGATAATGCTTTTGGTTGTTATGGAAGTAAATATAGAGAGATGTTGATAATAGTATGGCAACTAATTAATGGAATAAATGATATGCAAATTCTTTTGTTCTATATTCTGTGACACTGTTTTAGAATTCGTGGTAAATAACCAATCATAATCCTTGTGCCCCAATTCTCCACCACTCCTACACATTACTTTTTTTTTTAGAATTCTGTCCTTTTCATTTTTTTTCTCAATCTAGTTGTTCAGGGTCTCTTCAACAAACAGAAATGAATGATCCAAGTAGTATGATTATGATCATCAATAGTGATTTATATTTGAAAATCAATTTGACTTCTTCATAGCAATCTGCAAAATAAGGACCTAATGGCACATCTGACTGGAAGTGTGATGCTTGTCTTTTTGTGTTTTTCTTTGATTTAATTTGTAACATGTAATTCTTCTGCAATATATTTTTTAGTTATAATGAAAGAGTTATATAGTTGTAGACATTACTTTGACCATCTTTACATTTTTGTTCTTCGTTTGCTACTAAGTACAAGTATTCTTTGAGGTTTTATCTTAACAATAGAGATATCTAGTAACTAATTTTGATGGTATTACAACTCTATGGTCTTAAAATAAGTAATCAAAAATAGTGAATAGCAACAGCTTTTGTAAAATTTAACAAAGTATTTATTTCCCTAGAATGCAAAGTGAAAATAGAAAAAGAAGAACTTACAGTATTGTGAACATAATCCCAAAAAAGCCCTAAAATTAAAGACACATGTCCTGATAATAAAAGTTCTGAATAAATTTAAGGGTCCAAATTAAGTCCAACTCTGAAGGTGCTGATGTGCCTGTTTAAGCCTGTATCTGGTTGTACCAATAGTCTTTTGTTGAAACAGTCACAATTCCAGGTGTGAATTCGCTATAAAACTCATTGAATGCCTGTCCAAGAATAATATTTTTTATGAGAACTCTTTTATTTCCAGAGAAAATAATCACTGAATTGAATAATTTGAAGAGATAGATTCAAAATGCCAAAATGAACTTCTGGACTTCACAACAGTAATACAAAATTGTTTTTGTTAGATGTTAAAGCATGAGTGAATAATATTTCCAGTGACAAGATTATTTTTTCCTATAGACCTCAGGTAACAATTAGTGTTTTCTAAAACAAACCAACAAAGTATTACTTAACAGATAATAACCTTTTAGAAACTTCATAATTTTTGTAAAGTAAAATGTTAGTTATAAATAGAAAGCCTGCTACTAAAATTATATATAAACTGGTTTATGTGATGTTTGCCAGGAAAATCCCAATAACCTAGTCCCAGACCAAAATAAACATGTTTATCTATGATGATAGTTATATTAAGTCACTACACAGAAAATATTTTAGCTGTGTGTGTTGTTTACAGAAATAACAAAATGATCTATATTTAGGTCAAATAAAAAAAAACTTATGTTAAACAAGGTTAAATCCAACATACAGTGCTACAGTAGCATATAAAAAATAATGCAAAACTAACAAACTATTCAAATTATACTTAACACTTCCCCTCATAAAGAAAGAATCAGTACAACTTTTCTTTTTACTATTAGTCAGATATGTGATAAAAATATTAATTAGATAAAATCTTATGAATGATGAAATGTATACATAAAACAATACTATACACATGAAAGTGCATCTACTGTTATCTTTTCCCCTAAAGTGACTGTTGTCAATATTGTTTTCCTGCAACATCAGACTCACCTTAAAAATCTCTGAATTTTTTTCTCATTATGCTAATGAAAGTTTGGCTGTTCTAATCACTACACACATTAATTGGAGGAGCTAAACTAAAATACACTTTAAAGTGTTTTAGTGCAATTATCAAAGCCAAACATTCCATCTCATTTGTAGAATAATTTCTCTTGTGATTACCAGTATTTAAGTTGTTTTTTTTAAGAAAAATAGCACACTGGATGATCTACACCAATTTTGTCTTCTTGAATCAATACTGCACCAACCACAATATCACTTGCTTCAACAGGCATTTTAAATGATTGACAGAAATTTGGATCTGAAAGAACAGTTGCACTCATTAGTATGGCCTTTACCTTATCAAAAGCCTCCTTACATATTTCAGACCAACAAAACTTGGTTTACATGCTCAATAAAATTGTCAATGGTTCAGAAGTTATGGAAAAATTGGAACAAAATGTCAAATAGTATTCAGCCATACCCAAATATTGCATCCATTACTTTTTACTGACAGGCAAAGGGAATTCAGCTATAACCTTTACCTTAGTATCAGTAGGTTTCATGTCCCACAATATGTCCTAGAAATGTTACACAAGCATGGCAATACTCACATTTGGATAAATTGTCAAATTTGTATCTGTGAGTCTATCCCTAAATTCTAAGAGGTTTCCATGTCAACCTTCAAGATATTGTAAATGATGACATCATTGACATAAGCATCACAGCTATCTAGACTAGATGTAATCATGTTAATTATATGTTGAACCTTCCATACAAAAAGGCATCACTTAATATTGATGAAGTCCATCTGCAGTCATGAATACCAAATTTCCTTTGTGCAGTTACTGGAGTTTCTTTTGCCATTTCCATCATTAGAATTTTCCAGAATCCTCTCAGAAAATCAAATTTGATGACATAGTTTGATTTTCCAATTTTATCAATAAAATTTTTGTTATCAATGTAGCCATTGATTCTTGACAGATTCTTGAATCTGTTTTAGTTAAACTGTTCACCTTTCTGTAGTCAGTGCAAATGCAGATATAATTATCTGGTTTTGGAAGAATATGTGAACTCATCACTTTTATTTGGTTCTATGAAATCATTCTCCAGCAAATAGTGATTTCTTTTTGAAATCATTCCTGTTTGAAAGAGTTCATCTTGTACAGATTTTGTTTCACAGATGTGGAATCCAGAATTTCATTGTCATGGTATATTTCATTTGTTCATGTTGGAAAATCTGGAAACAAGTGCTTATATTCAAGGAACAGCTGTTTAGTTCATTCTTTTCTTGTTGCTGCAGATCTGAACATTTCTAGTCCAGATTATTCAAAACATCTGAATTCTGAAGATTGGTCACTACAATGTCATTTCAGCCTGTGTGGAACAGGTATGACTATAATGATTGCATTTCATCACCTATATCTTCACTGTGTGGAACAGGTATGACTATAGTGATTGCATTTCATAACCTATATCCTCATTGTGTGGAACAGGTACACTAAATTGATTTCATTTCATCACCTTTATCCTTACTGTGTGGAACAGGTACACTAAATTGATTTCATTTTATCACCTATATCTTCACTGTGTGGAACAGGTATGGCTATACTGTTGCATTTCATAACCTATATCCTCATTGTGTGGAACAGGTAGACTAAATTGATTTCATTTCATCACCTTTATCCTTACTGTGTGGAACAGGTACACTAAATTGATTTCATTTCATCACCTATATCCTCATTGTGTGGAACAGGTAGACTAAATTGATTTCATTTCATCACCTATATCTTCACTGTGTGGAACAGGTATGGCTATACTGTTGCATTTCATAACCTATATCCTCATTGTGTGGAACAGGTAGACTAAATTGATTTCATTTCATCACCTTTATCCTTACTGTGTGGAACAGGTACACTAAATTGATTTCATTTCATCACCTATATCCTCATTGTGTGGAACAGGTAGACTAAATTGATTTCATTTCATCACCTTTATCCTTACTGTGTGGAACAGGTACACTAAATTGATTTCATTTCATCACCTATATCCTCATTGTGTGGAACAGGTACACTAAATTGATTTCATTTCATCACCTATATCTTCACTGTGTGGAACAGGTATGGCTATACTGTTGCATTTCATAACCTATATACTCATTGTGTGGAACAGGTAGACTAAATTGATTTCATTTCATCACCTTTATCCTTACTGTGTGGAACAGGTAGACTAAATTGATTGCATTTCATCACCTATATTCTGGTTGTGTGGAACAGGTATGACTATACTGATTGCATTTCATCACATATATCCTCACTAGTGGAATAGGTATGTCTAAATTGATTGCATTTATATCAAGGTACTGCCTTTAACCTATTTATATTTGACCTCCCAGGAGAATTGATGATATAATTTAAGTCATTTACTTTCTTTTCAACTGTGTAAGGACTATAGTACTCAGCCTGAAGGGGATTTTATGGTATGGGCAAGAAGGCAAAAAAAACTCCTTTTTATTTTTGTCATATCTCAATTTCTTTTTTGATTTAGTAGAGTGCTGCTGATTAGTTCTTGCAACCTCACAAGCCATTGACAACTTGCACTTAAAAGTAGAAACATAATCAGGACATTTTAATTTCATTTGAAAGAAGTTTCACTTTAACAACTTCATTGGTTAACTAACAGCATGTCCAAAAACTTGTTCAAAGGGACTGACAGCAAACAACAGAAAATGAACACTTTCATCCCAATCATTTCCAGTATCAAAACAATATGACAAAATTATATTTTTTAAAGATTGAAGAAATCCCTCCAAAGCCCCTTGGCTTTCAGGCTGATAGGCATAAAAATTGAATGCTGGATGCCTAATTCATGCATAACTTGTTGGAAAATTCCAAACATAAATTTTGACAATTGATCCAATTGGACAGATTTGGGAAAGCCAAATTGTGCAAAATAAAAACTTTATCAAAGCTTACTGTTGTTTGAGTTTTAATATTCCTAAAAGGAATTGACACTTGGAGTTTTACACACATTAAATGCACACATTATGGTCAGTAAGTATTGTTTACCTTACTTGGTCTTTGGTAAGGGCTCACAGTCTACCATTGTTCTGCTAGTTGGGTTGTCAAATGCAGGAATTGGTTGTAGATGAGCCTTAGGTATATTCTGATTGGGTTTTACTACCATTTGACAAGTATTGATTGGGTTTTACTACCATTTGACAAGTATGACAAGATCTGCAGTATTTACAAACATCACTTTTAAATTTTCGCCAATAGCAGTGATTCAAAATCTCGTAATAAATCTTACTGATTCCTTTATGACCAGCCAAAGGAGTTTCATGAGACAAACTTAGAATTTCCAGTCTAATATTTTGGAACTATATTTTGATAGTTGACCAAATACTCGTCACCAGCACATTACCTCAGGTGGTCTCCATTTTTCTCAAAAGGACACCATTTTCAACAAAATAACAAATATTACTTCTGTAGCTTCAGTTTCACTAATAGTCCTCTGAAACAATCAGAGTTCAGGATCTTTTTCCTGTTTGATGACAGGTGATTGTAGTGTGTCACCAAGATTATAATAAAAAGAATGAGTAGTTAAAAGAGGATCACTGTGATTAATACCCTTTGATCAGAATGAGAAGTAAAAGTGATCTCATCAGAAGCATGACCAATACATGTGTCAGTTAAAAGAATACTTTCCTGATCAACATCATTTTCAATAGCATTCATTACCAATTTTTTAGAAACTGCACAAACTGATTATAAATCAGGGATTTCTTTTTAAATAAAGATCAACTTTTTGAACCAAACAGGGATCTATTAATGATGATAATATTGAACCCATAATCATAAAGAATATTTTAGCTATGTATTAAATGTTCACAGAAAAAAGAACTATTCAGGTCAGGTAGAAAAAAAGCTTTGATTTTAGACAAGGTTAAGTCCAACATACAATGTTACATTACAACAGCATATAATGATTATTTACAAACAATGCAGATTTAATATACATAAGAATGGTTACAGAAATACTACATCAAATTAAAGACTTTTAAAATTTAGCATCTGCCTCACTTGGAGCTCAGCATTAAAAGGTTAGGACTGGTCATCTGGATGTCAGGATAATATTAGTGGGACATGATGCCACAGGTCTGTGAAATGTTGCCTCACTATAAACTGCCACACTGCAGATATAGTGATATGACTGAAAAAGTGTTAAAGCTATGTTTGAAATCACACACATGCACAAACACACACACGCACACACACACACAGAGAGAAATTCCACATTAAATGTTGCTATAGAAGGTGTCAGAGAATCAGTATTAA
Source organism: Potamilus streckersoni (assembly GCA_016746295.1). Taxonomy (NCBI): domain Eukaryota; kingdom Metazoa; phylum Mollusca; class Bivalvia; order Unionida; family Unionidae; genus Potamilus; species Potamilus streckersoni. The sequence goes on from JAEAOA010000531.1 coordinate 1,433,084, forward strand.
ATGTTGTAGGAAAATCACAGTAAAAGTTGTCAAAATAATTATTTAAAAACAAAATCCATATTTAATGTTTTAGGAATAGTTAGTTGTTAAAGAATCCACATTAAGTGTAGGGGAGTTTGCTATAAAAAAAATCCACATAAAATGTTGAAGGAAGACAGCTCAGAGTAGGAAGACTTAGAGAATCTATTTTAATTGTTATAAATAAAATGCTACACCATACCCATGACAGATTGAAATTCTGAAACTGTCATATACATCTATCAACAGTACATACCAGATCATAACATAAGGTTAGAAGTCAGTGTAACTTAAGTCCTGCAGAAACATTTATGCCAGTGGTACAGTCAATAAATCACTATCTTGTCTTTGAAGATGATGCGCATAGTGAAATTATTGAATGTAATTTACCTGGTGTATCTTTTTTTTTCTCTGTTACAGACTGTATTTGTTTTGACCAGACTAAATTCACCTACTGGGGATATTACTGAGAGCATGTTATGGAGGTAGGTTTATTGTTACTTCTCCTTTTTCAGAATTATCTTGTGATCATGCACCACACACACACACACACACACACACACACACACACACACACACACACATATATATATATATATATATATATATATATATATATATATATATATATATATATATATATATATTATTTCTTTTTCTTCCCAATCTGTAAATTTTATTAACTTTTGTGAATACGAATAACTTTTATTGTTTTATAGCTTATCAAGTTGGATATATTCAAATTTCATGTCTTGCTACAAAAATAATCATTCTAGTTGAATCAGTACTGATATGTATTTTGTGTGCAGAGAATGAATATTTATCAGACTGTAAAATGGCATGATTAAAAAATGTTAAAAACTATTTGCAAGAAAAGCATTTTCTGTTATTAATTTTCACAAATCTTCTGTTATCAGTGAGACTAGTAGGACATGGTAAATTTATCACAAACATAAAAAGTGTACATGCTCCAGGGTGAATACATTATAAAACTATTGTTATGCCACAATGTGACTTTAAAATATACCCACTGGTAAGAAACAGCATATTATGTTATCATGTTTTCTTTCTGTCTTTTACAAATTTGATTTTGCACATATTAAATTGAGTTGTTACTATCTGTGTTTCCCAGTGTTGAAATGCTTGCTTTTGGGGTAAGGAATAATCTTGTTGATATCAAGGTTCAAGTTCAAAGATCAAGGTCACTGTTATTGAAAGAATAAAAATGTTTACTGCACATTAGCAGTGCATGAAAAAACTACTAAATGTTGTAGCTGGCTTGCAGTTGGGGTAAGTTCTGTGGTCAAAATGTAAATATAAGGTTTAATGAATATATTTTTCTTTCTCAGTTTTAAGAGCATTTTGAACACATGTTATTGGCTAAATCTTGCTGAGTCAATGAAAAGCTAGGTGTCCTTATGAAGGATACAGTGAGGTAGAAAATCTGCACAGCTTCTGTGGATGTTGCAGAATATCCAATCCTACTTACATCATGCATTATCCAGTCCTATTTAACATCATGCATCATCCAGGCTTGCTTACATCTTGCATTAATAAACCCTAGTTCCATCATCCAGCCCTATCTTTACATTATCTATTATCCAGCCCTATATGCATCATACATCATCCATTATCCAGCCCTACTTCCTTCATGCATCATCCAGCCCTGCATACATCCATCATCCACCCTTACTTCCCTCAAGCATCATCCAGCGCTTCATGCATCCATCATCCAGCCCTACTTCCTTCATGCATCATCTAGCCCTGCATACATCATCCATTATCCAGCCCTACTTCCTTCATGCATCATCCAGCCCTGCATACATCATCCATCATCCAGTCCTACTTCCCTCATGCATCATCCAGCCCTACTTCCTTCATGCATCATCTAGCCCTGCATACATCATCCATTATCCAGCCCTACTTCCCTCATGCATCATCCAGCCCTGCATACATCATCCATTATCCAGCCCTACTTCCCTCATGCATCATCCAGCCCTACTTCCTTCATGCATCATCTAGCCCTGCATACATCATCCATTATCCAGTCCTACTTCCCTCATGCATCATACAGCCCTACTTCCTTCATGCATCATCTAGCCCGGCATACATCATCCATCATCCAGTCCTACTTCCTTCATGCATCATCTAGCCCTGCATGCATCATACATCATCCATCATCCAGTCCTACTTCCTTCATGCATCATCCAGCCCTGCATGCAATATACATCATCCATCATCCAGTCCTACTTCCTTCATGCATCATCCAGCCCTGCATGCATCATACATCATCCATCATCCAGTCCTACTTCCTTCATGCATCATCTAGCCCTGCATGCATCATACATCATACATGATCCAGTCCTACTTCCTTCATGCATCATCCAGCCCTGCATACATCATCCATCATCCAGCCCTACTTTCCTCATGCATCATACATCATCCATCATCCAGCCCTGCATACATCATACATCATCCAGTCCTACTTCACTCATGCATCATCCAGCCCTACTTCCTTCATGCATCATCTAGCCCTGCATACATCATCCATTATTTAGTCCTACTTCCCTCATGCATGATACAGCCCTACTTCCTTCATGCATCATCCAGCCCTGCATACATCATCCATCATCCAGTCCTACTTCCTTCATGCATCATCCAGCCCTGCATGCATCATACATCATCCATCATCCAGTCCTACTTCCTTTATGCATCATCCAGCCCTGCATGCATCATACATCATACATCATACAGCCCTACTTCCTTCATGCATCATCTAGCCCTGCATGCATCATCCATCATCCAGTACTACTTCCTTCATGCATCATCCAGCCCTGCATACATCATCCATCATCCAGTCCTACTTCCTTCATGCATCATCCAGCCCTGCATGCATCATACATGATCCATCATCCAGCCCTACTTCCTTCATGCGTCATCCAGCCCTGCATGCATCATACATCATCCAGCCCTACTTCCTTCATGTATCATCCAGCCCTGCATACATCATCCATCATCCAGTAATACTTCCTTCATGCATCATCCAGTCCTGCATGCATCATACATCATAAAGCCCTACTTCCTTCATGCATCATCCAGCCCTGCATACATCATCCATCATCCAGCCCTACTTCCTTCATCCATCATCCAGCCCTGCATACATCATCCATCATCCAGTACTACTTCCTTTATGCATCATCTAGCCCTGCATGCATCATCCATCATCCATCATCCAGTACTACTTCCTTCATGCATCATCTAGCCCTGCATGCATCATCCATCATCCAGTACTACTTCCTTCATGCATCATCCAGCCCTGCATGCATCATCCATCATCCATCATCCAGTACTACTTCCTTCATGCATCATCTAGCCCTGCATGCATCATACATCATCCAGCCCTACTTCCTTCATGTATCATCCAGCCCTGCATACATCATCCATCATCCAGTACTACTTCCTTCATGCATCATCCAGCCCTGCATGCATCATACATCATAAAGCCCTACTTCCTTCATGCATCATCTAGCCCTGCATACATCATCCATCATCCAGTCCTACTTCCTTCATGCATCATCCAGCCCTGCATACATCATCCATTATCCAGCCCTACTTCCTTCATGCATCATCCAGCCCTGCATACATCATCCATTATCCAGTACTACTTCCTTCATGCATCATCCAGCCCAGCATACATCATCCATTATCCAGCCCTACTTCCTTCATGCACCATCTAGCCCTGCATGCATCATCCACCATCCAGCCCTACTTCCTTCATGCATCATCTAGCCCTGCATGCATCATCCATCATCCAGTACTACTTCCTTCATGCATCATCTAGCCCTGCATACATCATCCATTATCCAGCCCTACTTTCTTCATGCATCATCCAGCCCTGCATACATCATCCATCATCCAGTCCTACTTCCCTCATGCATCATCCAGCCCTACTTCCTTCATGCATCATCTAGCCCTGCATACATCATCCATTATCCAGTCCTACTTCCCTCATGCATCATCCAGCCCTACTTCCTTCATGCATCATCCAGCCCTGCATGCATCATACATCATCCATCATCCAGTCCTACTTCCTTCATGCATCATCCAGCCCTGCATGCACCATATATCATCCATCATCCAGTCCTACTTCCTTCATGCATCACCCAGCCCTGCATGCATCATACATCATACATCATACAGCCCTACTTCCTTCATGCATCATCTAGCCCTGCATGCATCATCCATCATCCAGTACTACTTCCTTCATGCATCATCCAGCCCTGCATACATCATCCATCATCCAGTCCTACTTCCTTCATGCATCATCCAGCCCTGTATACATCATCCATCATCCAGTCCTACTTCCTTCATGCATCATCCAGCCCTGCATACATCATCCATCATCCATCATCCAGTCCTACTTCCTTCATCCATCATCCAGCCCTGCATACATCATCCATCATCCAGTACTACTTCCTTCATGCATCATCTAGCCCTGCATGCATCATCCATCATCTATCATCCAGTACTACTTCCTTCATGCATCATCTAGCCCTGCATGCATCATCCATCATCCAGCCCTACTTCCTTCATGCATCATCCAGCCCTGCATACATCATCCATTATCCAGCCCTACTTTCTTCATGCATCATCCAGCCCTGCATACATCATCCATTATCCAGCCCTACTTCCTTCATGCATCATCCAGCCCTGCATACATCATCCATTATCCAGCCCTACTTCCTTCATGCATCATCCAACCCTGCATACATCATCCATTATCCAGCCCTACTTCCTTCATGCATCATCCAGCCCTGCATACATCATCCATCATCCATCATCCAGTACTACTTCCTTCATGCATCATCTAGCCCTGCATGCATCATCCATCATCCAGTACTACTTCCTTCATGCATCATCCAGCCCTGCATGCATCATCCATCATCCAGTACTACTTCCTTCATGCATCATCCAGCCCTGCATGCATCATCCATCATCCAGTACTACTTCCTTCATGCATCATCCAGCCCTGCATACATCATCCATCATCCAGTACTACTTCCTTCATGCATCATCCAGCCCTGCATACATCATCCATTATCCAGCCCTACTTCCTTCATGCATCATACAGCCCTGCATACAACATCCATTATCCAGCCCTACTTCCTTCATGCATCATCTAGCCCTGCATGCATCATCCATCATCCAGTACTACTTCCTTCATGCATCATCCAGCCCTGCATGCATCATCCATCATCCAGTACTACTTCCTTCATGCATCATCCAGCCCTGCATGCATCATCCATCATCCAGTACTACTTCCTTCATGCATCATCTAGCCCTGCATGCATCATCCATCATCCAGTACTACTTCCTTCATGCATCATCCAGCCCTGCATGCATCATCCATCATCCAGTACTACTTCCTTCATGCATCATCCAGCCCTGCATACATCATCCATCATCCAGTACTACTTCCTTCATGCATCATCCAGCCCTGCATACATCATCCATTATCCAGCCCTACTTCCTTCATGCATCATCCAGCCCTGCATGCATCATCCATTATCCAGCCCTACTTCCTTCATGCATCATCTAGCCCTGCATGCATCATACATCATCCAGTACTACTTCCTTCATGCATCATCCAGCCCTGCATGCATCATCCATCATCCAGTACTACTTCCTTCATGCATCATCCAGCCCTGCATGCATCATCCATCATCCAGTACTACTTCCTTCATGCATCATCTAGCCCTGCATGCATCATCCATCATCCAGTACTACTTCCTTCATGCATCATCCAGCCCTGCATACATCATCCATTATCCAGCCCTACTTCCTTCATGCATCATCCCGCCCTGCATACATCATCCATTATCCAGCCCTACTTCCTTCATGCATCATCTAGCCCTGCATGCATCATCCATCATCCAGTACTACTTCCTTCATGCATCATCCAGCCCTGCATGCATCATCCATCATCCAGTCCTACTTCCTTCATGCATCATCTAGCCCTGCATACATCATCCATTATCCAGCCCTACTTCCTTCATGCATCATCCAGCCCTGCATACATCATCCATTATCCAGCCCTACTTCCTTCATGCATCATCTAGCCCTGCATGCATCATCCATCATCCAGTACTACTTCCTTCATGCATCATCCAGCCCTGCATGCATCATCCATCATCCAGTACTACTTCCTTCATGCATCATCCAGCCCTGCATACATCATCCATCATCCATCATCCAGTACTACTTCCTTCATGCATCATCCAGCCCTGCATACATCATCCATTATCCAGCCCTACTTCCTTCATGCATCATCCAGCCCTGCATACATCATCCATTATCCAGCCCTACTTCCTTCATGCATCATCCAGCCCTGCATGCATCATCCATCATCCAGTACTACTTCCTTCATGCATCATCTAGCCCTGCATACATCATCCATTATCCAGCCCTACTTCCTTCATGCATCATCTAGCCCTGCATGCATCATCCATCATCCAGTACTACTTCCTTCATGCATCATCCAGCCCTGCATGCATCATCCATCATCCAGTCCTACTTCCTTCATGCATCATCTAGCCCTGCATACATCATCCATCATCCAGTCCTACTTCCTTCATGCATCATCCAACCCTGCATGCATCATACATGATCTATCATCCAGCCCTACTTCCTTCATGCGTCATCCAGCCCTGCATGCATCATACATCATCCAGCCCTACTTCCTTCATGTATCATCCAGCCCTGCATACATCATCCATCATCCAGCCCAACTTCCTTCTTGCATCATCTAGCCCTGCATACATCATCCATCATCCAGTCCTACTTCCCTCATGCATCATCCAGCCCTACTTCCTTCATGCATCATCCAACCCTGCATGCATCATACATGATCTATCATCCAGCCCTACTTCCTTCATGCGTCATCCAGCCCTGCATACATCATCCATCATCCAGTCCTACTTCCCTCATGCATCATCCAGTCCTACTTCCTTCATGCATCATCCAACCCTGCATGCATCATACATGATCTATCATCCAGCCCTACTTCCTTCATGCGTCATCCAGCCCTGCATGCATCATACATCATCCAGCCCTACTTCCTTCATGTATCATCCAGCCCTGCATACATCATCCATCATCCAGCCCTACTTCGTTCATGCATCATCTAGCCCTGCATACATCATCCATCATCCAGTACTACTTCTTTCATGCATCATCAAGCCCTGCATGCATCATCCATCATCCAGTACTACTTCCTTCATGCATCATCCAGCCCTGCATACATCATCCATCATCCATCATCCAGTACTACTTCCTTCATGCATCATCCAGCCCTGCATACATCATCCATTATCCAGCCCTACTTCCTTCATTCATCATCCAGCCCTGCATACATCATCCATTATCCAGCCCTACTTCCTTCATGCATCATCCAGCCCTGCATACATCATCCATCATCCAGCCCTACTTCGTTCATGCATCATCTAGCCCTGCATGCATCATCCATCATCCAGTACTACTTCCTTCATGCATCATCCAGCCCTGCATGCATCATCCATCATCCAGTACTACTTCCTTCATGCATCATCCAGCCCTGCATGCATCATCCATCATCCAGTCCTACTTCCTTCATGCATCATCTAGCCCTGCATACATCATCCATCATCCAGTCCTACTTCCTTCATGCATCATCCAACCCTGCATGCATCATACATGATCTATCATCCAGCCCTACTTCCTTCATGCGTCATCCAGCCCTGCATGCATCATACATCATCCAGCCCTACTTCCTTCATGTATCATCCAGCCCTGCATACATCATCCATCATCCAGTACTACTTCCTTCATGCATCATCCAGCCCTGCATGCATCATACATCATAAAGCCCTACTTCCTTCATGCATCATCCAGCCCTGCATACATCATCCATCATCCAGCCCTACTTCCTTCTTGCATCATCTAGCCCTGCATACATCATCCATCATCCAGTCCTACTTCCCTCATGCATCATCCAGCCCTACTTCCTTCATGCATCATCCAGCCCTGCATACATCATCCATCATCCAGCCTTACTTCCTTCATGCATCATCTAGCCCTGCATGCATCATCCATCATCCAGTCCTACTTCCCTCATCCATCATCCAGTATTACTTCCTTCATGCATCATCCAGCCCTGCATACATCATACATCAATCATCATCCAGCCCTACTTCCTTCATGCATCATCCAGCCCTGCATGCATCATACATCATCCATCATCCAGTCCTACTTCCTTCATGCATCATCCAGCCCTGCATGCATCATACATCATCTAGCCCTACTTCCTTCATGCATCATCCAGCCCTACATGCATCATACATCATCCATCATCCAGTCCTACTTCCTTCATGCATCATCCAGCCCTGCATGCATCATGCATCATCCATCATCCAGCCCTACATACATCATACATCATCAAGCCCTACTTCTTCATGCATCATCCAGCCCTGCATACATCATCCATCATCCAGCCCTACTTCCCTCATGCATCATCCAGTCCTACTTCCATCATGCATCATCCAGTCCTACTTCCCTCATGCATCATCCAGCCCTACTTCCTTCAGGCATCATCTAGCCATGCATACATCATCCATTATCCAGTCCTACTTCCCTCATGCATCATACATCCCTACTTCCTTCATGCATCATCCAGTCCTACTTCCATCATGCATCATCCAGTCCTACTTCCTTCATGCATCATCCAGTCCTACTTTCATCATCCATTATCCAGTCCTACTTCCCTCTTGCATCAAACAGCCCTACTTCCTTCATGCATCATCCAGCCCTACTTCCTTCATGCGTCATCCAGCCCTGCATGCATCATACATCATCCAGCCCTACTTCCTTCATGTATCATCCAGCCCTGCATACATCATCCATCATCCAGCCCTACTTCCTTCTTGCATCATCTAGCTCCGCATACATCATCCATCATCCAGTCCTACTTCCCTCATACATCATCCAGCCCTACTTCCTTCATGCATCATCCAGCCCTGCATACATCATCCATCATCCAGCCCTACTTCCTTCATGCATCATCTAGCCCTGCATACATCATCCATCATCCAGTCCTACTTCCCTCATCCATCATCCAGTACTACTTCCTTCATGCATCATCCAGCCCTGCATGCATCATCCATCATCCAGTACTACTTCCTTCATGCATCATCCAGCCCTGCATACATCATCCATCATCCATCATCCAGTACTACTTCCTTCATGCATCATCCAGCCCTGCATACATCATCTATTATCCAGCCCTACTTCCTTCATGCATCATCCAGCCCTGCATACATCATCCATTATCCAGCCCTACTTCCTTCATGCATCATCCAGCCCTGCATACATCATCCATTATCCAGCCCTACTTCCTTCATGCATCATCTAGCCCTGCATGCATCATCCATCATCCAGTACTACTTCCTTCATGCATCATCCAGCCCTGCATGCATCATCCATCATCCAGTCCTACTTCCTTCATGCATCATCCAGCCCTGCATGCATCATCCATCATCCAGTCCTACTTCCTTCATGCATCATCTAGCCCTGCATACATCATCCATCATCCAGTCCTACTTCCTTCATGCATCATCCAACCCTGCATGCATCATACATGATCTATCATCCAGCCCTACTTCCTTCATGCGTCATCCATCCCTGCATGCATCATACATCATCCAGCCCTACTTCCTTCATGTATCATCCAGCCCTGCATACATCATCCATCATCCAGTACTACTTCCTTCATGCATCATCCAGCCCTGCATGCATCATCATAAAGCCCTACTTCCTTCATGCATCATCCAGCCCTGCATACATCATCCATCATCCAGCCCTACTTCCTTCTTGCATCATCTAGCCCTGCATACATCATCCATCATCCAGTCCTACTTCCCTCATGCATCATCCAGCCCTACTTCCTTCATGCATCATCCAGCCCTGCATACATCATCCATCATCCAGCCCTACTTCCTTCATGCATCATCTAGCCCTGCATACATCATCCATCATCCAGTCCTACTTCCCTCATCCATCATCCAGTACTACTTCCTTCATGCATCATCCAGCCCTGCATACATCATACATCAATCATCATCCAGCCCTACTTCCTTCATGCATCATCCAGCCCTGCATGCATCATACATCATCCATCATCCAGTCCTACTTCCTTCATGCATCATTCAGCCCTGCATGCATCATACATCATCTAGCCCTACTTCCTTCATGCATCATCCAGCCCTACATGCATCATACATCATCCATCATCCAGTCCTACTTCCTTCATGCATCATCCAGCCCTGCATGCATCATGCATCATCCATCATCCAGCCCTACATACATCATACATCATCAAGCCCTACTTCTTCATGCATCATCCAGCCCTGCATACATCATCCATCATCCAGCCCTACTTCCCTCATGCATCATCCAGTCCTACTTCCATCATGCATCATCCAGTCCTACTTCCCTCATGCATCATCCAGCCCTACTTCCTTCATGCATCATCTAGCCCTGCATACATCATCCATTATCCAGTCCTACTTCCCTCATGCATCATACATCCCTACTTCCTTCATGCATCATCGAGTCCTACTTCCATCATGCATCATCCAGTCCTACTTCTTTCATGCATCATCCAGTCCTACTTCCATCATCCATTATCCAGTCCTACTTCCCTCTTGCATCAAACAGCCCTACTTCCTTCATGCATCATCCAGTCCTACTTCCATCATGCATCATCCAGTCCTACTTCCTTCATGCATCATCCAGTCCTACTTCCATCATCCATTATCCAGTCCTACTTCCCTCTTGCATCAAACAGCCCTACTTCCTTCATGCATCATCCAGTCCTACTTCCATCATGCATCATCCAGTCCTACTTCCTTCATGCATCATCCAGTTCTACTTCCATCATACATCATCCAGTCCTACTTCCAGTTTTGATCAAACTTTATAATTTTAGTGCTAGTGTCATAAAAATATCAGTCATATTCAGAAATTTGCAAGGTCTATAATGTATTAATGAGATGATCTTACATCTGTTTGGCACAGCTTATTGACACTACTATGGAGGTGGTATTTTTATTTTATTCTGATCAATCTTATAACACTTGCCAACATCAAGATTTCAAGTGAGTTTGATAGTGAGCAAGTTCATGTCATCATTGTTCTGATCAGCTGAGCTTGTTCAACTTTTATAAGCTTCTGTCATTTATTTATATTTTATATAAAAAAACTTCCATCTGTACCTAAGCTTCTAATTTTGTTTTCATATTTTTATTTTTAGGTCAACTGACTATGGAATAAGCTTTCAGAAGGCAAACCTCTCAGAGTTATCAATTATCAGCTCTATGCAAACATCAAAGGTCAACAGGTCAAAGGTATAGTATTTTGATACCACTTATTATTCTAACATGGATTCATACTGATTTATAAAACCAAAATCAAAATTTAGCCAAATGTGTGTGCATGTCAAAATCATGCATCATAGCTGGAACCACTACCTTTCTTAGCTTCGTTAGAAAAATTCCCTCTTTTTTATGCCATCCATAAGACTGTAGTTGTTTTGTTAATTGATATTGTTCATCTGACAAGCCATCTGTCCCTGTTTCAGTTATCAGTTTTGTTTCTGCACAATAAATTCAATTCTCTACTATTTACAGTTACCTAAAGTTTGAATGGCTTGCACTTAAAGCAAGGAAGAACCTTATTGATTTTAGGGTCAAAAGATTAACGGTAAAGGGCATTAACTGAAGGAAGAAAAGTTGTTTCTGGACAATAGCAAAAGTTCTCCAACATCTCCTGTTACCAAGGTCATTGTCACCTAGATAATACAATTGTGTTTTTTTTTTATACACAGTAACATTACTCTGGATCTGATATATGGTATAAACTTTGGCTTGCAATTGGGGTAAAATAGAAGCCTATTAGTTTTTCAGGGTCAAAAGTCAAGGACAACATGACTAAAAGAAGGAAAATGATTTGTACATAATTACATAGTTCTACCTCACAGATCTACACCAAGCTTTGTGGATGACTTGTACTTAGGTTAAAGTCTTTTGATTTTGGAATCAAAAGGTTGAATGTTAAGTTCATTATGGGAGAATAAACAAGAAAAGGTTTCAGTGCTAAAATTTCAGTTATTTGCACAGGGGAATATTAAGCACTGGTACAGCATATAATGTGTTATTCACAGAACTTGTTTTCACAATTAAAGAATGAATTTTATATTAAAATTTAATTTTAGACTAGACCCTAACATACTTTACATCAATCAAGCTTATAAGTAATTCCTCTTACTTTTGGTTTTTCCGGAAAATATCTAGCATTATCCTACAATCTGCATTAGAAAGAGTTGTGTATTCAAGAGTTTGTGTGTGTGTGTGTGTGTGTGTGTGTGTGTGTCAAAACTGGGACATCAATGTGAATACACACCAACAGAACAAAGGATACACGTCCTAACAGGGGATATACCTGTTTTGTAATAGCTGCTAAAATGGACTGTCATGATCTTACTTAGTGATAAAGACCATGAAATTAGCATACTTGAGCATGTCCACATTTGGTCAGTATTTTTTCACATTATAATATACATAGCAATACATATGTTCCACACTACTCCAAATCCCATGTATATTTATATTTTAAGTTGGAAAAATTTGTCCCCATTTATGTATACAAAATTCACAGTGCTTCACTATTGGCTGGCACACTTTGCTTCTGGATGAAGATTTAATCAAGATTATCTAACTAGGATTGAAGTCTGGTACTTAAACATTGACAAACATTCTTATACATTTTCTTTTTTAACACACAGCAATATTGATATGTTTAGTAATGGGTAGTGCAATGTTCATAACACATTTTACCTAATTATACAGGGAATACAAGAAAAAAAGGTTCTTCTTGTCAGGAGTAGCAAATTAATTTTTATGTCTGTTGTTTTTTTTAAAAATATCTTGTCATAACTCATACATTACTTTGTGACATTATGGTCTCATTGTTTACACATGTTTTTCTTAATACCTATTACCGCTACATTTATTTAAAAAAAAAATTTGTTAGTTAATTTGATATTCTCTTAGTCCAGCGATCAGATATATTCCAATGTCTAGCTATCATGTATACACTCTTTAACATTATCATGTACATGCTGACTTCATGTATACTCTCTTTAACATTATCATGTACATGCTGACTTCATGTGGAGTCACATCAGCCTTTCAATACTTACTATGTTAAGACCCTTCTTTCCTCATCTTTTGCAACATTTATACCAAAGTATTTTTTAGCATGTTACACTGATTTATAAACTCTAAGTTGACTTCTGAATTATAAATTAAGATTAATATTCAATAAGCACTTTAGACTCAATATTCTAAAATTATAATTTAAAAGTGATGTCAAAATCTATCTATCCATCCATCCATCAATCCATCTATCCATCCATCCATCCATAGTACAATGTTCATAACACATTTTACCTAATTATATAGGGAATACAAGAAAACTAATAAAAGGTTTCATGCTGATAATAAAGTCTCTTATTTCTATGATGGCCCAAAGCTTTTAGCCATTCATGTATGATTGTACAGTTTATCTTTTCTTTTGTCAGCCTTGCACTTTTGGATAGGTAATACATTGGAAAATATTAATATAGATTTCAGTTCATTCAGATGTAGTTATTTTATTTTTAATCAAGTGGAAATGCTGAAATTAAGTTATAATTTGATCAGTTTGCAAAATGTTATATTAATGTTTTTGTTGTCAAATTTTAAGGAGGTGGGTATTGAGTTTAATTTTCATTAATATCTCATAACAAGGGTGATTTCTGTGTGTTTCTATTCAGTTTAAATATTCAGTTTATCATTACTATAGACACAAACTATCATCATCATTATCATCATCATCATCTATGTTGATAAGAAGAATTACAATGAACAGTCTAAATGGTAACCAAAGAATAACTCCATTTCTTTCCTCCTATTAACTGTATCTTACTTGAATCCAAAAAGTTAATCTCAAGCTAATAGGAAATAAAAAAACATTTTGTAAGAATTTCTACATGGCATCAGTCACAATGGTGAAACTAAAACAGTTTTCATTTTCATATTTAGTTTTTCTCAATGTAACTTAAATGTGCAATCATGCTGAAGTACAAATAATGTAAATAATGTAAAATCAAAACATTTATATACATTTTATTTTACTTGATTTGACATTTTTTATTCACTGGATTTGACTTTTTCCAGAAAATTCAGCTCAGTTCTGTTAAACCCGATAAACAAGCATTAGTTTATAAAATTGTATCTTTTGGTGAGCTAGATTCGAAGCAAAGTTCAAGTTTGGTGTAAACAACTTTTTATATTTTTAGTAAGATTTGTTCAGTAGAGTTGAATCTTTACATGGCACACATGATAGCCGGCATGTAATGTTTCTTTGTCGTTTGAAAAAAATGATCATGTTACCCTATCAGGTGATTTATCCTGTGTAGTAGTTAGGCTTAAAACACATTATTATAGTGATTTTAGCCAGTCTTGCATTTAACCTTTGAAGCTCAAAGGTGTTTTTTGTTGTGACCAATTTGAGTTGAATTTTTTTCTATTTTTTGGAATAAAAAATTTATTTGCAGTGTTACATATATGTAATTAAATTGCATGTGTGTAAGTTTTAAAGTTCTTTTTATTTCATTTTTGTTTCATGCAGTTTATTTCAATTAAAATTTTGTCAGATTAGAGAATCATTTTTTAGTAACGAGATAAATGTTGTTTACTTAAGACAAAATAGTATTACCTGAGAATAATCATTTACATGTAGTCTGTTTTACCCTGGTAACAGTGTCAACAGGAAGTTAAAATGATTGGTCAGTATCAGGTGCATACTGGAGGCCCCGAGTGGCCGAGTGGTCTAAAGCGAGTGGTCTAAAGCGCTGTCCATTACGGATCACTGCCATCTCACCTCTGTCTGCGTGGGTTCGAGTCTAGGATTCGGCGAATGTGGATATGTGAGAAAGCTTGCCAGTAGCTTCTTGTAGGTCGGTGGTTCTTTCCGGTGATTTCCCGGTTTCTTCCTCCACCATTAATACTGGCTGCCATGAATGGCCTATCGTGTGCTGAAAAATGGCATTAAGCCCAACAACATCAGGTGCATACTTTCTTTGCATGATCACTGTGTGTAAACAACCTTTTTATGATTGGTTTTTAAGTGGGTTAATACTGGCCTACATGATCAAAATAGTGTAGTAAGAGACCACATGACCAATCTCCCTAGACTATAAATGAGATTTTGGGGTTTTAAATATGCACTCTTAATATTTTTCTGGCAGAGTCATTCAAAATCCCTTGAAGGAACAAGGTGTATTATTTTTAATTTGTTGCCAGAATTGTTTGTTCCTCATCTGATTTTTGGATTTAAGTAATTTATTTCCCTGGAAACTCAACATCTTAACTTTTTTATTAAAATTCTCAATGATATTCATGGAAATTTATTCTGGAATTATTCGGAAACAAAGAATGTGATTCAAATGAGGAATTATTGTTATTCATACATTGGACTGCATCTGACATCATCACTTTCCATATTTGTACATCATCAGGACTCTAACCTGGATTCTTATAGGATTATATAGTGATAGGACTTGTTTTCATTCTTAGGATCAAATTTGGGATTATTTTTACAGACTGTAAGTCCTATTTACCAATTATTGCATTGTTTTGTCTTGGTCTTTGATATGCCATTTGATGGAGCTGTGACTTAAATGCATGCCTTTGTCCAGTGGGAACTTAAGTTCTAAAAGATATTAATGGCTTAAAAATAAATTCTGAAAATAGTTGACTACCAAATTAATCTTAATTAAATTTTTTTCAAGAGGAATGTGCTTATATTCAACTTATGTTGGGTCTGCTAAAAATGTATTTGTATATAGATAAATATTTCTAAGGATAATGAATCTCACTCCCTCTCCAATTAAAATAAAAAAGAAAGGTTTTGAGATGGGTGGATCACAATGAGTATCTTATAATGAATGTTAACAGTTGATGAAGATACAAACTTAAAAAAAACCTACAAATTATTTGTTGCAGATAATAGCTACAAGTATTACATGGTAATAAAATGGAAACATGTTATAATAAAAACAAGACGTATCTTAAAATGGCAGACTTTAGTATTGGCTACACTACACATGAACTGTTTGATTAAATAACTGTAACACAAATATAATAAGGGAAGAAATGAAAGATCATGTCTGCTTTAATGAAATATTGTGTACAAGAATAGAAAATATATGTACCAATTCAATAAATCTGAGGTTTGTCTTAGTAATGACTTGCATTAAATTTATTATGTCAGTACATATTCATATCTTACTGTAATCAAAATGTTTACTCCATTTTCTCAGAGGATACTTTAAATATAAAAATCTGCCATCAGCTGAAATAGTCAGGCATGGAATTTTAATTGTTTTATAAAGTTTACAAATTTCACACTGAATGAAAACAGCAATTGAAGAACTACTGTACACTATCTTCATGGTAATGAATTGTGATCTTAGGAGTCTTCTTTTACAAGAAGAACTTTGTGTTTTTCAAATTTTTTTTATATAGCTTTAGCTAGTTTAGCCATGTCACTGCAATGTCTACAGTGTGGCAGTTTATATTGATGTCTAGCACTTAAGCATCATGTTGCAGAAATGTAGCATCATGTTTCGCCCAGTCACATTGTCATGACACCAGGCTGACCAGTCCTAACACTAACCTCTTAATGCTTAGCACCAAGTAATGAGACAGCTGCAACTACCTTTTTATCTTTCTTTCTAATGACTCGGCTGGAGTCCTCCAGCCCGAGGCAGTTGCTCAAACACTTAGGACACTATAATGATCTATTGTAAGAAGCAAAATGAACATCTTCCTAATAATGATGTCATTATATTTTTCTAAATATATATTTTGAGATTAGCAGTATTGCCAACATTGTTTCAATCAGCTTTTCAGTGCATTTTTAAGGTGTACACCTCAGAGAAGTGTCCAACGTGATTAAAACCACCATTATCAAATGATCAATAGCAAAAGCTGCAGTTCAGTAATGGGCAGCAAGTAACTGAGATTTACATGTATTTACAAGTTACAGGTTCTGCTGGCACAAGGATTTTCAGATTAGTGCTGCCATTTAATTAGGTTTTCATGGTGTGATAATGATGTGTATTGCTAATTTAGTTTATAGTTATTCTATTCCTGGAATCAGTGGTGATAATTTGATTAGTAATATTTATTTATTCTGGATTAAAGGAAGGATAGTGAATATTTGACCACTGATGATGGGCAATAAGGTCTCAGTTTTATAATCTAATGACTTGTGCACTTCAGATATTGTATGACATGTGCTTAAAATGGAGGAATATCCAAAATTAAAGGCTTCAAAGAACACTAAGACAGCAGATATGAAAGACATATAATTAAAATAAATGTCCATATAAAAAGGAACAGTTGTCAACAAACCAATTAAATACCAAAAGTAACTCCTAAATTAATTACAAATACAATAGTTTGGAACCTGTTCTCAAAAGGATGGGCTGCTAACACTAACAGTTCCTGAAATAAACAAGAGGTGAAAGAGAGAGAGAGCTCCTAGATAAACTCAGAAAGGCAGTACCATATTGGCCTACATGGTTGTACCCCATGGGCCTACATGGCTGTACCCCATTGGTCTACATTGGTTTGCATGGCTGTACCCCATTGGTCTGCATGGCTGTACCCTATTGGTCTGCAAGGCTGTACCCTATTGGTCTGCATGGCTGAACCATATTGGTCTGCATGGCTGTACCCTATTGGTCTGCAAGGCTGTACCCTATTGGTCTGCATGGCTGAACCCTATTGGTCTGCATGGCTGTACCCTATTGCTCTGCATGGCTGTACCCTATTGACTTACATGGTCATACCCTATTGGTCTACATGGCTGTACCCTATTGGCCTACATGGCTGTACCACATTGGCCTACATGGCTGTACCCCATTGGCCTACATGGCTGTACCCCATTGGCCTACATGGTTGTATACCATTGGCCTACATGACTGTACCCTATTGGCCTACATGGATGTACCCTATTGGCCTACATGGCTGTACCCTATTGGCCAACATGGGAGCACTTCAAAGCTGTTGACCATCTACCATATCCATACTGTTTGAGTTATTTTGTGCACAGGAAGCTCTGGCAGTACAATTTTCTCTTTTAAACCATCAAAAGAAGATGGAAGATGACAAATGATGGCTCTGTTAAATTCACTGCTCCTTCCCATACTAGTCCCTTATATCTTCAACACAGAATGAAGCAGTGAGACAAAATTAAGTTGAACTTATTGAAATGATTTTACCTTAGATAAGTCTGTTCAGCTGACATACTGAAAACAAAATGCACCATGTTACAACTAATAAGCATGAAGACAGTTGATTGTATATTCTTGCCAGTTAGCTGAGTCACAATATGGGTTTAGAAAGAAGTACTAGTTGTATTCAGTCTAGGTATCAAAATCAGCATGCTCCTGCTGATGATAGAGAGAAGGGTGGAGAAAGCTTGAGGCTTAGGAACCCTCTAGATTTCACAAATCTGGGAGAGAAGGATAAAAATGAAGTGGAGAACGCCACACAACAATATTTATGATGGAATATACCTTTTAAGCAACATTTAGAATTAAGGTTATTAATATGCTAGAGAAAACAAAGTTAACGAACAATCTTCAACAAATAATTTCACATTGAAGCTTGGCTGAATGACACATTTTATTGACTACTTGATACAAATTACCTTGGCTGAATGACACATTTCATTGACTACATGATACAACTTACCTTAGCTGAATGACACATTTCCTTGACTACATGATACAACTTACCTTGGCTAAATGACACATTTCATTGACTACATGATGCAACTAACCTTGGCTGAATGACACATTTCATTGACTACATGATAAAATTAAGCTTGGCTGAATGACACATTTCATTGACTACATGATACAATTAACCTTGGCTGAATGACACATTTCATTGACTACATGATAAAATTAAGCCTGGCTGAATGACACATTTCATTGACTACATGATACAACTAGCTAGGCTGAATGACACATTTCATTGACTACATGATAAAATTAAGCTTGGCTGAATGACACATTTCATTGACTACATGATAAAATTAAGCTTGGTTGAATGACACATTTCATTGACTACATGATAAAATTAAGCTTGGCTGAATGACACATTTCATTGACTACATGATACAACTAACCTTGGCTGAATGACACATTTCATTGACTACATGATAAAATTAAGCTTGGCTGAATGACACATTTCATTGACTACATGATACAACTAGCTAGGCTGAATGACACATTTCATTGACTACATGATACAACTAGCTTGGCTGAATGACACATTTCATTGACTACATGATACAACTAGCTTGGCTGAATGACACATTTCATTGACTACATGATAAAATTAAGCTTGGCTGAATGACACATTTTATTGACTACATGATAAAATTAAGCTTGGCTGAATGACACATTTCATTGACTACATGATAAAATTAAGCTTGGCTGAATGACACATTTCATTGACTACATGATAAAATTAAGCTTGGCTGAATGACACATTTCATTGACTACATGAAAAAATTAAGCTTGGTTGAATGACACATTTCATTGACTACATGATAAAATTAAGCTTGGCTGAATGACACATTTCATTGACTACATGATACAACTAGCTTGGCTGAATGACACATTTCATTGACTACATGATACAACTAGCTTGGCTGAATGACACATTTCATTGACTACATGATACAACTAGCTTGGCTGAATGACACATTTCATTGACTACATGATACAACTAGCTTGGCTGAATGACACATTTCATTGACTGCATGATACAACTAGCTTGGCTGAATGACACATTTCATTGACTACATGATACAACTAGCTTGGCTGAATGACACATTTCATTGACTACATGATACAACTAGCTCGGCTGAATGACACATTTCATTGACTACACCATAAAATTAAGCTTGGCTGAATGACACATTTCATTGACTACATGATAAAATTAAGCTTGGCTGAATGACACATTTTATTGACTACATGATAAAATTAAGCTTGGCTGAATGACACATTTCATTGACTACATGATAAAATTAAGCTTGGCTGAATGACACATTTCATTGACTACATGATAAAATTAAGCTTGGCTGAATGACACATTTCATTGACTACATGATACAACTAGCTTGACTGAATGACACATTTCATTGACTACATGATACAACTAGCTTGGCTGAATGACACATTTCATTGACTACATGATACAACTAGCTTGGCTGAATGACACATTTCATTGACTACATGATAAAATTAAGCCTGGCTGAATGACACATTTCATTGACTACATGATACAACTAGCTTGGCTGAATGACACATTTCATGGTAAAAGTAAGCTTGAGGTGCTCCATTAAGTCAGGATTATATGGCATGATTTTCTAGTAGAACATAATTTTTACCTCCATCATTTGCTCTTTAACTTTTCTAATAGGAACATTTGATTCCTTTTTTGTGTAATATTGGGACCAATATATTGTCCATATTATCACATTCACATGCATGCATTTTGTTTTATGGATATGAACAAAGATATTCTAAACTTACTGAACAAGCCATTCTGTACTACAGACAACTGAAAAGATAAATTGTTATTTTCAAGTAGTTTTTCTATCCAGGAAGTTAAATTGTAATATCTGCAGCTCTGTTTTCCTAAGTTCAGTTTTTAATGGCTCCAAGATAAAGTTATTTGATTGAATTTAGGATGTAAGTTTGTTGTACATAAAATTCAATACATGTATTTCAATCAGCTACTTTATGAAGGTTCTATTTAAACAAGTCTATGATTTAAATAGAGCATCTACAGTGGATGGAAAACACAGTATCATTTAGTTTAAAGATGTTAACAACGGAAGTAAAAATGCAACTAACGCCAGATGCTAGAACCTGTGTCTAAGATGTACCATTAGTTGTTGGTTCATGCTCTGTCATTGACAATTTAAGCAATTTGCTTGATATATAATCAAAATGACATTAGTTGATGTTAAGAATCCCCTATTTTCTTCATGTAATTTATATAAGTTAAATGGTTGTAGTTTTGTGAGAGAAATATACTATTTCTTGCAGAATACATGTTGTGCTAAAATCCATTGTATAGACACAATTTTACTTGCAAATGTTTGCTTGTTACATGTTTTTCAATTAGTTCATAGAAATACCTTTTAATATGTTGATATGACTAATTCAAGCATTTTTTTCCATCTCTGTGGAATTCATGTAGATTAGGTAAAAAGATGATTTTAGGATGGAAGTAGAACCAACCATGGTTGGTTAATATTATGGATTGACATGTTCATATTAAATTCTTATTTGTTTGGGTGTACTAATCTTGTAGAGAATAACCAAAATTAACACCCAGTCTTACAGCTCTATGGTCATAAAGAAATTAACAGAAAGAACCAAAAGCAGAATAATTATAAAAAGTTGTATGAAAGTTAAAAAAGAATCAAATGTTACTGATGAATTCAAGATCAGCAAATGAAATGGTCTGCCAACAGTCCTGACGATTGAAAATTACATTTTCCAGAATTCCTTTGAATAATTCACAACAGTCCTTGAATAATATTTAGTCCAGTGGGCATTTTGTAGTTTCAGTGAATAATCTATACAAATATTTCTTCCCAAATAATATATAACACAACATTAAGTATGTCTGAAGACTGATTTTAGAAAAAGAACATAAGATATAAGACAGTCCAGCTCCACACACTTATATACAAGCAGAAGTGGTGAGAATCCATTTTGCTTCTTTTTGCTATGTGACCTCCTGACTAACCCATCCATTGAAAAAGAACTTAATTCTTATAAAAACCAAAATGATTGCACTAGCCAGAGACATTACCCAAAAGTTGTCACGAGGTTTTATTATTAATATTTGTAAACACCAAACATCAACTATTATTTCTAGATCCTACTACACTTTTAATGATTTCAAATAGCATTTTATGTCTGTTGGCAAAAATTAAATAACATCTTGACTAGATGATCATTATAATTTACAGTCACGAACAAAAATTACAAATACTATCAGCCATGTACTGAGAGTTACAAAATATATAGATTTACAGTGTGCTCTACTTACCTTACCCATGTTTCATGGACTCTTGTTTTATTACAATGTTTAATAATACAGAATGGTCAAAATAAAAATGTATGTGGGGAATAAATTGTTAACTTTGATTTAACATTGTTAAAAACAACAACCGAGAAGATAAAATTAAAATAATTGGAAAGCTGTTTTCTGTGGAAGAAGTTATTTTGAAGCTTCAGTGCCAAAAGTTAGATTACAAAATATACACATGAACGATATTTAATAATTTTGCCACTTTAACAGGGTGTATCACTGTTTATCTAGAGTAAAAGAATAAAACCAAAAACAGCTATAGAAAGAGCAATTCTTTATATGTTGCTGAACTAAGAAACAATAAGTATGTTTATTTTCTCCTCATGAATTATCTGTTCATTTAATGGTCTTTAAAATATTCATTAAATACTTACCATCATACTCATGTATTAACTAACATCAGACTCAAAAGGGATCTTTTATATGAATTGGGTGTGGATCCTGATACTGAATGGACCTAGATTAATTTTGTACATTTTTTTTCTTCAGAATGCTCAAATGTTATATTAGGGTTCATGCTAGAGGGAAAGGTATGGTGGGTGACCAGGGACATTTCATAAACACAGCCTTCAATGGTTCATATTGGGTGAGAACATTTTAATACTGTATTACATATATAATTTAACTACTTTAGTCTTAATTTTTTTATTTTACTTTTATTTCATTACATGTTATTATAATGTTAACTTTATTCACTGGATTTGACATTTTTCGTGAAAATTCAGTTCAGTTTTGTTTTGACCTGGTGAATAACCAGTATTACTACAATTGTATTTTTAGCTGACCTAGTTCCTGACTTTGATAAAGTTCTGGTAAACATTTTTTTTATTTCTTGACTAGTGAAAATCATTAGTGTAATCAAGGTCATACTTGGCCCAGTGTCAGTTCTATGTAAACAACTTTTTTTTTTATTCAATTTTATAGATTCATTCAGTAGAATCAAATTTATCCATGGCATATGTGACAACCAGCATGTGGTGTTACTTTGCATTTTAAAATAAGTGACCATGTGACTCCATCACATGGTCTAAAATTGCATTTAGACTAATGTTTTATAGTGATATAATTCTGAGTTGTAATCTCATACCTTCAGAGTTTAAAGGTATTTTTGTTGTTGCCAGGTAATCTTTTTTTATTTTCTAGAATTAGTAATTAATTTATCTGGAAAACATACATATAAGTGCTCTTCATCAGTATTCTTGAACAAAGACATTTATTGGAAATTATTCAAAACTTTAATGCCAGAATAATAATTTTAGTGATTCAACAAAGAACTGTTGACATGACAACACAAAACATATATAGAAGATGTCATTGCATTCCATCTTGGAATTTCATCGGGATTTGAACTTTGATTCATTCAGAACTTTTTAGTGATAGGAATTGTATTATTAATTCTAAGATTAATTTTGGATTAGATTAAAAAAACTGGTATTCCTTTTTCATATTTGTACCTTGTTTTAAATAAATGTTTCTGTTAAAATTTATTAAGCTTGTTGGCTTCACTGTTTTCTTTTTACCATGGACTATGCATTTTGAGTGATTATCAACAGGTATGTCAACTTGTTGCAGTTTGTGTGCTTTATTATGGAACATTTACTTATTCCTTTGCCAAGTTTGATTTTCATACTGATTGTGAATATTGTCATACATGTGAGGAATATACACATTTAGAACAGAAAGTCACATTCTCATCTATGCAGCCTGTGGGCTTTTTAAAATACAAAGACTGAAATGTTGCCAGATTGGTTTGGCCTGTGTGGTTATTGAATCTGTGACCCTTGGACTACATGGCTGATGCTGGAGCAATTAAACTGCCACAGTTCCCTAGCCTGATGCACATAGACAAAAATGTTTTTATATATATATATTAAATTTGAGATATGCATATTAGGACATGTCTGTATCAATAACCTAAATGTGGTTAATGCAAAATTGAGAGACATTTTGAGGTACAAACTTTGAGGTGATGCATAAAAACTGTAATTTTGTCTTATACACAACCAAATTCAGTGTATATGGAATTGAGACACTTTCATGCAGATAGTGTTATATGCTAAATGATAAC